>JAODAL010000035.1:107500-255000 GCA_025379985.1 Phyllomedusa bahiana
CAATTTACAAACAAATTCAACTTAAGAACAACCCCGCAGTCCCTATCCCGTTTGTAACCCGGGGACTGCCTGTATATGGTCTGTTGTGAAAATCTAACGTTTGGAATCATTTACATTTATTAGGTTTTTTATTTGTTTTACTTTGTATCAATTTATAAAATGCAGACGATAATTAAAAATTCAACTCATTTTGAAAATATTTGCAGCAGTTTTATTGATTCTAATTTTTTTGAACATAAACAAGGATCCAAAGTATAAAAAAACCCACTGCCAATTAATTGCAATTTTTTTCGTATTATTCTGTGAACAACATGATATTGTTTTTGTCATTTTGCGCCTCATCCAGTTTCCATGCTGAGTGAGCTTTACAAACAGCAGAGATTTCAGAATAAATTAATCATTAACTATTAACACCAGGTGTAGCTCCTTCCCCGCGCAGAGTAAACAACACAACAGATCTAGTTGTAACTCAGTCGGTGACATTTATAAAAACCCTCGACTGTCAAAACATCTGCGGGCTGAATTCACCCAGAGAAAAATGAGCGTCTGCTCTCCGTGAATTAGATTTCTTTAGTAACGATTCAGTTTGACTTGATGGATGGTTGTCGGTCTAAAGGGAAGGTGTCATCAAAAAAATGAGTCATTGTTTAAGTCCTATTTTTATGTTAAACACATTTTTTAGGAATTTTTTTTTTTCAATTTTCCATATCAATTTCAATATTTTTTAATAATTCTTAAATCTTGCAGTTTTCACTTTGGACAGTCAGAGAGATGCTTTACAGTAGCTTCATTCACATAGGAGACGTTAGACTGACTCAGTTCCATTCACTTCTATAGGAGAGTTTTCTAGTCATGCTTTGTGACCTGGGAAGAAGTCACTGTGCAGGGAGGTGAAAGGGTGAACTGTGACTATCTCCTCTTGTGATTGGTGGATCCTGTGTTATCTATTCACACTGGTGCCGCCATTCAGTTTGACCCTCTTTGTGCTGATAATGAGCAGGCAACTGAGAATCTGTCTCTACAGAACAGGAAGTGTCTGACTATTATTAGGCTTGGTGGCCAAAGTGAAAACTGCAAGACTTAAGAATTTTTTTTTTTTTTTTTACTTTGTTTTTATTGAACATCTTCAAATGACATACAAGTTATTACAGGCCAAAGGATTAACACTCTTCCAACATAGTATTATCACAATACAGTTATGTGGAGACATTATTTTCCTTTTTTTTTTTTTCCCCCTTTATTCTACTCACAACAGTTCTCAAACCATAAAACAATTCGTACGTTTACTAATGTGTTTTCCTAGAAAGGTTGGTATAATCTCCTCCTGTACTTAACCTGAACTAAAATTAACCATAACTAACTCTTGCTACCAAGTTATGTCTTTCCCCAGACTTAAGAATTATTAAAAAATATTGAAAGTGATATTGAAAATTAAAAAAAAAAAATAACCAAAAATTCTTAAAAAATGTGTTGAACATAAAAGAGGATCGTCAAATATTGGACATTTATTACCTCTGCATTTTGTTCTTGTTGTCCACGAGGTAAAGGGCAGACATGAAAGGATATGTATGTATTTGCGTTGCCAGATTTTCGGAATTAATATTTTGTGGGTATCAGACAGAGGCGTAACTTGAAGCTTCTGGGCCCTAGTGCAAATAGTGAAATAGGGTCCCTCAGTTACCATGTGCCATTGACAATGCATTGGCAGATGGGTTTTTGGGGCTGTGGGGCCTGGTAGCAACTGCTACCTCTGCACCCCCTATAGCTACACTCCTGGTATCAGAGATGGAGAGGTTATTTGCAAACGTAACCAGTTGCAGACCACCAAGTATCAAACTCAAGGCTCCATGAGCCAAATGTGGCCCACCGTGTCATTTTATGTGGCTTGGAAAAGCTTAGACATAGTGAGCGAGGATGGACAAGATCTGGATGCAGAAGGACTGGCCCTGCACTTTCCCAACAAGACACAGTGCTGGGCAGACATTTCCGGAGTAAAACATGTTCACAGACAACCGCTAAGGGTATGTACACACGGCGTGTTGAGTCCATGTGAACATACGCTTTTAGATACGTGTTTGGATCCGTCTGTTGGATCCCAAATGGACCCAAACACGTATCTAATAATGTGCAGTGTGATTTACATTGCTTTTACTATGAAACACGCATCGTCGTTCACACTAGTGATCACCGATGCGCATCTCGTTGCATCTTTCGGATCCGTTCCAAGGATTGTCATGTCAATTCTTGGTCTGAAAGATGCAGCAGGAGCCCTATTTTAAACTATAGGGTGCAATCCTGCTGCAGCCAACACGGATCCAAAATTGGATCCAAACACGCCATGTGAATGGCACCTAAGCGTTTCACAGACTGTGAAGAAAGACTCACGTGGTATGAAACGCGTCGCAGGTGTCTGTGAACATGTTTTACTCCTTAAAGTTCTTTACAATGAAGAGAGATTTTATCCTCAAAAACTCAATGGATCCTTAACAAGTGTTGTTGTTATACACGTCGTCCGACGTAGAGGATTATAGGAGGTGGAGGATGATCTTAACTGGCACTTTGGACTAATATATTCATCACTATATGAGTAAGGCACCTTTTGTTTGCTATAGTGCTGGTCAGAGGTCACCATCAAAGAGAGAGGGCGCCAGCTTGGATTTGACGCTCCAACGTGCACCACCACGCTGCTTTGTTCAGCAGCTCGCAAACGGTGGCACAACTCTGACAGCCCTACCCAGGCACTCTAGCCACCATCCAACGGACCTTTAAGTGCAGCCCTAATGCTAATGTGGCCTTTTGGGAAAATGAGTTTGACAATCTTTCGTCAAGAAATGTTTGGCTGATCTGCATAAGACTCAAGAGCGCCTGTCTGAGGCGAGAAACGCGTCGAGTAATCCATATGGTGTATAAGGTTTACATTCTTTTACGAGTGAAACCTTTTTTATAGCACCTACATGCAACCTCATTGAGGAAGTTTTTAAAGGGGTTGTCTCACTACAAATATTGCTTTTTATGTTAAAGATCTTGCAAAAACAAGTCACTTTGCAATATGTGTCCATTAACAGTGTCCTACCTATTCCTAGATATCCCCTCTTGTATGGGCTGCATCAGCTCCTCAGGTCACTATAGCTACAGACCTGTTTGATCTCTCCTGATAGGCTGCCAGCGCTGGTTGCTATAGCTACAGACCTGGCTTCTACTACAGCCTAGTGGAAGCCAGTAAACTCGCCCCTGAATTCAAAGTGAAACCAAGAAAACAGGAATGAGGTGAGATGAATCAATGTAGTGAGACAACCCCTTTAAGCAAGCGCCTGGAACCAATGTTTCTTGATCTGCTTGACAAGACTCAGGAGGGACATTTCTGAACTTATTTGTGGAGTCAGCAGGTGCACAGAAATCGACAACCGGACGCACCATTGATCCCAGCAGTCCAGTGATCCCTGCGATTCTGTGATCTCTGGATTCTGTGCAGTCAGTGCAAGGGGCTGTATTTCCTCTGAAATGGTCTTTATCATGAGGCACAACATGCAGAATGCACAAAAATATGAATAAAGACAAAAAATTATAAAAATACATGAAAAAGGCCATTTAAATAAGTAGCCCAATGAAAAGGAAAAACCTTGGCTTCTGTAAAAAAAAAAATACATGAAAAAGGCCACTGTAAGGTTCTGCATATGGGTACAAATAATCTACAGGCATCATATGTCCTAGGGGGGAGAAAAACTGGGAGAATCGCTTGTTGAGAAATATCTGGGCGTTCTTGTAGAACAAAGACTATAGAAGAGCACAATGTCAATCGGCTGCCTCTAAGGCCAGCAGGATATTGGCGTGTAATAAAAGAGGCATGGACTCGCGGGACAAGGATGTAATTCTACTGCTGTATAAAGCATTAGTACAGCTTCACTTAGAATATGCTGTTCAGTTCTGGGCCCCAGTTTATAGAAGAGATGTAATGGAGCTAGAGAGAGTGCAAAGACGAGCAATCAAACCAATAAGGGGAATGGAGCATCTTCGTTATGAGGAGAGGTTAGTAGAACTGAACTTATTTAGTCTTGAGAAAAGACGGCTCCAGGGGGACATGATTAATTTATATAAATATATAAATAGTCCCTACAAAAAGTATGGGGGAAAAATTATTTCAAGTAAAACCCCCTCAAAAGACAAGGGGACACTCCCTTCGGCTGGAGAAAAAAGGATTCAGTCTCCAGAGGAGAAAACCCTTCTTTACTGTGAGAACTGTGAATCTGTGGAATAGCCGCCTGAGGAGGTGGTCACAGCAGGAACAGGTGAGGGTTTTAAGAAAGGATTAGATAACTACCTGAAACTAAAGAATATTAATATGTACGTAGCTATGTAAAATTCTGGGGTCAGAGATGGGGTCTCCCCTGGAGTAGATTGGTTCTTGCCTTGTATATTTTCGGAGCATTAACTAGTGGAGAAGCTGGGCTTGAACTCCTTGTCTCCCTCCCTTCACCCCCATTTTCCCCACCCTTGGTTGAATTTGATGGACACGTGTCTTTTTTCAACCATACTAACTAGGTAACTATGTAAGCCCAAATCACAACTTTTAGCCGCTACCTCCAACTTGCGCAGAAAACTTTCCTGTGGATTATGCCGTCAGCCATTGCAGTCGATGTAAAAGAAAACATACCAAAATCCACACCAAATCCATCCTGTGTGCGTTCACTCTTAGGTTGAATGCACGTGCCACAGATTTTGCTGCAGATTTTGTTTCAGATATTTCTACATTGATTAAAATCGGCAGATAAATCTTTCCTGCAGATCTTGCCTTCTCCTATTGAAGTAAATGAGAAGCATTCACAACGCAATTCACGCATGTCCATTCAGCCTTATGGTTATGTTCACATGGGGCAGATCTGCTACGAAATCCGTAGCATTTCCGCAGAGAAATATGCACTTCAAAACCTGCACCAACCAAGGCGAGTCTTGCTGCTGATTTTACTACATTGACTTCAATAGGAGGCATTGACGTCAAAATAGAGAAGTCTGCAACAAGATGCTGCAGATTTTATAGCAGATCTGCCCTGTGTTAACATACCGTAAATGTTTCCAGAGGGATATGTTTTATTTTTTTCCCTGAGATTCATTCCTTCAAAAACATAGAAAACCTGCTACCGTGTTTCCCCGAAAATAAGACACCCCCGAAAGTAAGACATAGCAGAGATTTTGTTGAATTCCCGAATATAAGGCACCCCCTGAAAATAAGACATAGCGGAAATCATTGCTGCAGCTTCCCATACACAGGGCCATCCCTAACGGTGGGCAGAGAGAATGGGGAGGGGAGGCGGGTGTTCCCATGCCCCGCTCACCCCGAGAAACGGCCCTGTGGGTTGAAGGACCTGAGTGTTGAGGGACCTGTGCAGGGAGGTCATGTGACTGATGTCACCACAGGTCCCGAACATCCCAGGACAGGAGACAGAAAGTACATGTAAGTAATAGAGGGAAGAGGGGGGAAGAACAGAGCAATGACACTAACACACACACACACTCACAGGATGGCTGATCGGGCATGCTGGGAATTCTAGTTTTACAAGTCCCAGCATGTCACATTTGCAGTCCTTAGAGATAAGTCACTGCAGCTGCCATAAAATGTCCTTTACATACATGTATCCTATGGTTTGTGACTCTAAACTTTAAGATATATATATATATACACACACACACTAGTATAGCGGGCTATAATTTATTTGTGGAAAAATAAGACATCCCCTGAAAATAAGACATAGTGCATCTTTAGGAGCTAAAATTAATATAAGATGCTGTCTTATTTTCGGGGAAACAGGGTAATTGAGTCTAGAATAGTCCTTCTGCACTTGTCCAATGTCATTCTTATGTGTAGTCCGATTGGACGTGGCGGTGTCAGACCATAGGGCTTAGAATAAAAATCTCTCCATAAGTGACCGTTCTCATGTATTACCTAGTTTAGAAATTTTGAGGCCATGGAGATATCATCAGCCAAAATGCGTCTACAGTACAGGCAGGGCCATCCTATCTATTGGCCACACTACGCAGTTGCCTGTGGATCCCAGAGGCATAGGGGCCCCATGTGGTGAATGTACAGTGGGGAAAAAAGTATTTAGTCAGCCACCAATTGTGCAAGTTCTCCCACTTAAAAAGATGCGAGAGGCCTGTAATTGACATCATAGGTCGACCTCAACTATGAGAGACAAAATGAGAAAACAAATCCAGAAAATCACATTGTCTGATTTGGAAAGAATTTATTTGCAAATTATGGTGGAAAATAAGTATTTGGTCAGTAACAAAAGTTCCTCTCAGTCCTTTGTTCTATCTCCTTTGTTGGCAAAGATAGAGGTCAAACGTTTTCTGTAAGTCTTCACAAGGTTCACACACACTGTTGCTGGTATGTTGGCCCATTCCTCCATGCACATCTCCTCTACAGCAGTGATGTTTTGGGGCTGTCGCCGGGCAACACGGACTTTCAACTCCCTCCAAGGGTTTTCTATGCTGTTGAGATCTGGAGACTGGCTAGGCCACTCCAGGACCTTGAAATGCTTCTTACGAAGCCACTCCTTCGTTGCCCTGGCAGTGTGCTTGGGATCATTGCACACTTATTTTCCACCATAATTTGCAAATAAATTCTTTTCAAATCAGACAATATGATTTAATATGTGATTCAATTACAGGCCTCTCATCTTTTTAAGTGGGAGAACTTGCACAATTGGGGGCTGACTAAATCCTTTTTTTCCCCACTGTGTGTCCCGGGAATCCAGGACTTATTCCATGGATTGGCCCTGAATATTGTACTGTCTGTATGCACTTAGGACAACAGTTAAAAAACATGGTGGAGCAGGGAGCCATTGGCTTCCTGCCCTGCAGTCTAGTAGTCTGCAGGCTAACTACACAACGTCAGTAGGGTGTCCTGACGTAGGTGACATGATGATATTGGCATGCTTGGTGTGGTCTCGTGTCATGTCATGTATTTGGCCAGGGCCGACTGCACTGCTATGCCCATATTACTATTAAGACGGCCCTGAGTACAGGGGATCTATAGGGGCACACCAATTGCACTATACAAGTCAAAGAAACTTTGACATCTTTTACTCTTATGACATCTTAATTTTGCATTTCCACCTACGTGACATCTAGGAACAAATTTCCTGTAGAAATGTTCTGTGACAATTCTTCTTCTTCACTCGTCTTTTATATAAGGCGGAGAGCAGAAGTTGTATATATGTAAAGTATTTGCCAGTTTTCCATATTTATATTGTTGCTGTTCCTTTTGCCATATGTGCTGTGAAAGGAACTGTTACTATGTTTCACGAGTTTCACAAGCCTTTTATACATAGTTTAAATTGATTTATAGCTATTACTTATAAAATCTGATGAAGGACTTTCACCAGAGAGCAGTGCATTGTGAGTGCAGCATCTATGGGCTTACACTTATTGCTAAGGGTCATGTATGTGGGAGAATAAGTGCCCATTTTAGCACCGATCAGCAAAATAGAAAGTTGATCGGTGACCAAATGCTTCAAAAATTCCGTGATTTTTTTTTTTTCCTTTAAAGCTTCATGCTTTTTTTTTTCTTCCCATTTTTGTAGCATTTGTTGTCAAAGTACATTCCATTCTATCTCCTGGCGGATGACACAGCGGTATATTCAGCAAACTGCTGCTGCAGCCTGTAAATGGCTCCTCTCCCATATCATATAACCCTCTAGGCAGGCGATAGGCAGGTATAGGCATCGTTTTAAAACAAAAAACAAGCACTTACCTCGATCCCCGCTGCTCCATATCCCGGGCTCTTCAAGGTCTTCTCGGCACAGGCGGGTGATGTCATCAGGCCGCGCACGAAGCGCTGTGCCGGAAGCTCAGCTTCTCTTCCTCTATCATATAACCCTATATATCACAGAGCTCAGCTTCTCACCTCTATCATATAACCCTATATATCACAGAGCTCAGTTCCTCCCCTCTATCATATAACCCTATATATCACAGAGCTCAGCTTTCTTCTCAATCATATAACCCTATATATCACAGAGCTCAGCTTCTCTCCTCTATCATATAACCCTATACATCACAGAGCTCAGCTTCCCTCCTCTATCATATAACCATATATATCACAGAGCTCAGCTCCTCTCCCTATCATATAACCCTATATATCACAGAGCTCAGCTCCTCTCCTCTCTCATATAACCCTATATATCACAGAGCTCAGCTTCTCTCCTCGATCATATAAGCCTATATATCACAGAGCTCAGCTCCTCTTCGCTATCATATAACCCTATATATCACAGAGCTCAGCTTCTCTCCTCGATCATATAACCCTATATATCACATAACTCAGCTCCTCTCCTCTATCATATAACCCTATATATCACAGAGCTCAGCTCCTCTCCTCTATCATATAACCCTATATATCACAGAGCTCAGCTCCTCTCCTCTATCATATAACCCTATATATCACAGAGCTCAGCTCCTCTCCTCTATCAAATAACCCTATATATCACATAACTCAGCTCCTCTCCTCTTTTAAATAACCCTATATATCACAGAGCTAAGCTTCTCTTCTCTATCATATAACCCTATATATCACAGAGCTCAGCTTCTATCCTCTATCATATAACCCTATATATCACAGAGCTCAGTTCCTCTTCTCTATCATATAACCCTATATATCACAGAGCTCAGCTTCTCTCCTCTATCATATAACCCTATATATCACAGAGCTCAGCTTTTCTCCTCTATCATATAACCCTATATATCACAGAGCTCAGCTCCTCTCCCTATCATATAACCCTATATATTACAGAGCTCAGATCCTCTCCTCTATCATATAACCCTATATATCACAGAGCTCAGCTCCTCTCCTCTATCATATAACCCTATATATCACAGAGCTCAGCTTCTCTCCTCGATCATATAACCCTATATATCACAGAGCTCAGCTTCTCTCCTCTATCATATAACCCTATATATCACAGAGCTCAGCTTCTCTCCTCTATCATATAACTCTATATATCACAGAGCTCAGCTTCTCTCCCTCTATCATATAACCCTATATATCATAGAGCTCAGCTTCTCTCCTCTATCATATAACCCTATATATCACAGAGCTCAGCTCCTCTCCTCTATTATATAACCCTATATATCACAGAGCTCAGCTTCTCTCCTCGATCATATAACCCTATATATCACAGAGCTCAGCTCCTCTCCTCTATCATATAACCCTATATATCACAGAGCTCAGCTCCTCCCCTCTATCATATAACCCTATATATCACAGAGCTCAGCTCCTCTCCTCTATCATATAACCCTATATATCACAGAGCTCAGCTCCTCTCCTCTATCAAATAACCCTATAAATCACATAACCCAGCTCCTCTCCTCTTTTAAATAACCCTCTATATCACAGAGCTCAGATCCTCTCCTCTATCATATAACCCTATATATCACAGAGCTCAGCTCCTCCCCTCTATCATATAACCCTATATATCACAGAGCTCAGCTCCTCTCCTCTATCATATAACCCTATATATCACAGAGCTCAGCTCCTCTCCTCTATCAAATAACCCTATATATCACAGAGCTCAGCTCCTCTCCTCTATCATATAACCCTATATATCACAGAGCTTAGCTCCTCTCCTCTATCATATAACCCTATATATCACAGAGCTCAGCTTCTCATCCTCTTCCATAGCCTTCACTTAGCTATGGCTGCATAAACCACCTGACAGGCTTCCTTTATCATAGGTGATATGTTTGACAGACTTCAAGATTGATAGACTTTGAGAATCCAAGTAACAACATCACTTTGGTTCGTATATTTTATAATGAATATAAGTAAAACAAAGCATTAAAGGGGTTTTGCCACAAAGTAAAATTGACGCGGGAAGCTTGCAAATGAAATAAACATTTTCACCATTCATTATTATTAAAAATTCTGGTCCGTTTTTGTTTTAGCTGCTCCCTTAGTGATCCATTGTTTACAGCTCGTCTCCAGGGGATACGACCAGGGTTGAGAGCTCCTCAGTCCTGGCCGCACATGCTCAGACATCACTTCTCCTCTCAGGCAGCTACTGAGTGATCAAACTCCAGGTGCTGTCATTCTACTCCCGTCCTCTGTACTCCTTCATTATTAGTCAAACAGTGCACATAAATAAAAATAAGAAACCTCAATCAGGTCTGTGCATTGATAAAGAGAGAAAAACCCCACAGGTTTGGTTCCTGCAGGGATATGAACCTAGGACTCTTGTGCTGTGAGGCTGAAACTTTACCTCTCAGCTACTCACAATGCTTTACATAAACAGGCCTTTCTTTGACTACAGAGAGGAAAGGCCTGGTGATGTCATCCTGCTGGGTCACATGATATGCAGTTCAAACAAATCACACACGCCCCCTTCTGAGCACACAGAGCTGAAGAGCTGGATGCAGGAGGTATGAAATGAGATTGTGGCAAAACCCCTTTAACTAAAAGTTGCTCATATTTATAAATTAAAAAAATTGTGGGAAAGTTTGATTATAAAAGGTTTATCTTCGAATTATGTATGTGCTGATTAACTGGTCCTGACTGTGCAGGTTGGGGTCTAACACTGTGTTGCGTTCGCTGTGATTAATACGTATGTCACGGGGGTCGCGGGCACCGCTGCTCCCCGCGGCCGCCCCCCCGCCTGCCCGCACGGGGTCCGGCGTGGGTGCCGCGGCCGCCCGCGACCATCCCGCTGCGGTCCGGGTCCCGGCGCCGGCTCACTTACCCGTCCACGCTCCTGTGAACGCTGCTCCTGCCTGTCCCGGCCGCCGTGCGTGCTGCTTAAGGCGCGTGCGCGCCAGCTTCTCTGGATTTAAAGGGCCAGCGTCCCGATAATTGGTCTATTATCGGGCGCTGGTTCTGTTTAAGGAATACGCCCCCAGCACTTCCAGCCAGTTCGTTGGTGTGCTTTCTATGTGTTTAGAGAGAGTTGAAGTTCTGTTTGATTACCCGTGTACCAGTCCGCTTGCTTACGTTTCCTGACCGTGCCCGTCTGTTTGCCGCCTGCCCTGACCGTCTGCCCGTCTCTGACCACGAACCTCTGCTGCCTGCCCTGACCTTCTGCCTGTCCCCGACTACGCCTCCGGATTACGATCCTGTACCACGCAATACCCCGGCCGCCATCGCAAGCAAGTCACGTCAGAGGTAACGACCTGGTAGCCTCACGCCGCAGCAAGTCCATCCCGCTTTGCGGCGGGCTCTGGTGAATACCGGGGGCTACTTAGACTCCGCTCCCTGGTGTGGCTTAGCTATCATCGCTTGCGGTAGTCCAGCGAATCCACCTCTGCATTACAACGTATCATAAGTGCAGTATTCTGGACTTGCAGTCTGTTTTTGGCAAGCTATATATTTCAACCAATACACCAGAAAGACACAATCTAAATACTTGTGGCACAGTGGTTGGCACTGCTTCCCTGCACTGGTGGGGTCCTGGGTTTGTATGTTCTCCCCGTGTTGGCGTGGGTTTCCTGCAGGTACTCTGGTTTCCCCACACCTCAAAAACCATACTGATTGGTTAATCTGGAATTTAGATTGTGAGTCCCAATGGGGGCAGGGAGCAATGTGAATGACCATCTCTGTACAGCGCTGTGGAATATAGAGGCGCTATATAAATGAATAATATGCAGGTTATTTGTCTTTGGCGGAGCAATAATTGCAGTGTTTCTGTTAATCTAAGGGTATGTTTAGGCACATGCAGAGTTGAGGATGAGGTCCATGTATATTCTGCACTGAAATTTGAATGGATTCTGCCCGCCATTATTTGTAATGGGAAGGTGCTCTTGAGCTCACACAGCCCAGACTTTTATGCAGGGCTGTGGAGTCGGAGCCTATTTTGCAGGAGTTGGAGTCGGAGTCGTCATAAAATGGACCGACTCCCAAAATATATAATAAGTTAGCCCAGTTAGTTCGATGCAGTGCAAAGAGCAAGAGGAATTGGGTCCGGCCAGTGCTGCTGCTCCCATATCTTCAGCCTCATCACATGAGGAGTGTAACTGATGACATGGAGCAGGCAAAGGGCTGCCCCAGGGGAAATGTTTCCGCTCCCAGGGCAAACAGATTTCAGCAACATTTTTCACCTGCTTTCAAAGAAGTAGAAGAGTTTAACCATTCATCAGACCTGACTGTGGCTGAGGCAATTCCTTTATACCCTGACATTGTTAGATATGTTGCCCCTGTGGTCACTGCTTTAGCCCCAACCCAAGTTAGTGTAGAGAGGCTGTTCTCTAGCCTGGAAATAATGAGATCAGATGTGAGGTCATGTATGCAGGATCTGATGGAGGCAATACTATTTCTCAGAACAAATTCAGAGACTCCACAAATGTTCCTGCAGTGTTTTGCATATATACAATTTTTTTGTGTTCTAAAGTCATGTCCAATAAATATATTTTACACTGACAAGCAAAAGGGTAACATTGTTTTGAACTTGTGACTTTCAGGCTCCATATCTCTCCATCCACTGCAGCTTTGTACATGAGGCTACTGTAATTTTATATACAGTCATCTTACTTATCTTATACATAAATTTGACCTGCAAGTATTTAGCATCTGCTTAGTTCTGCGGATTCTTTCCTGTAACTGCATTGTTACTGTTTTGCTCCTAAAAATCAAAATGTTAATTTTTATTATTTTGTTAGTATTTGGGAAATCCACCTTTTGGTTTCCAATACTGCCTGAATCCTTCTGGGCTCTGGATCAGATTCAAGCATATCTTATCTAAAATCTGATCTCAGGTCTCTTCTACACATTCCCAATGTTGGTGCAGACTGGACTTGGATACAAATACAGCTTTTTCTTCAACTCTACCCACAAGTGTTCACAAGGTCAAAACATTGTTACCCTTTTGCTTGTCAGTGTCTGTTCTACCTAAATAGCTTGATTATTGTATCATAAGGTGATAAACAGCCTGATGTTACCATTCTACTACAGTAAAGTTATCACTTAAACATGCGCCGTGTATGAGGGAGTCAGGAGTCGGAGGTTTGGGACATTGAGGAGTCGGGGCTTTGGCTTGCCGACTCCACAGCCCTGTTTTATGAGACACGGATTTCAAATGACTTGTCACTTATTGGCACAGTTTCCACACAGAAACCGACTTTTTTGCAGGATGCCCTTGTCTTGGACCAGTAAATAGCTGCAATATAATGGTCCAGTCCAAGTATCTATTATTATTATTATTATTATTATTTATTTTAAAGCGCCATTGATTCCAGGCGCTGTACATTCGGGGGGTTACATACATTACATAAGTCAAACGAGTACAGTGATAAGGGATAATGACAATTGGCACGACAGAGGGAGAGAGCACCCTACCCGCGAGGGCTTACAATCTACAAGGAGGGGGAAAGAGACAGGAGGTGAGGGGCAGACATCTATCTATCTATCTATCTATCTATCTATCTATCTATCTGTCTGTCTGTCTGTCTGTCTGTCTGTGCATCTATCTATTTATCTATCAGTCTCTATTGCTCTCATATCTATCTATCTGTGTATCTTCTGTCTCTCTATCAGTCCATCTATTTATCTATCAATCTGTATTTCTCTTCTATCTATCAATCTCTATCTCTCTCCTATCTATCTATCTATCTATCTATCTATCTATCTATCCCATATCTATCTATCTATCTATCTATCTATCTATCTATCTATCTATCCCATATCTATCTATCTATCTATCTATCTATCTATCTATCTATCTATCTATCTAGCTATCCCATATCTATCTATCTATCTCTATCTATCTCTCTATCTATCTATCTATCTATCTATCTATCTATCTATCTATCTCATATCTATCTATCCCATATCTATCTATCTATCTATCTATCTATCTATCTCATATCTATCTATCTATCTATCTATCTATCCCATATCTATCTATCTATCTCATATCCATCCATCCATTCTTCACTGTATGTTTCATATACATCCAATGATTATTTTTGTAGGACACTTGCCTGTTGAGCTCTTGCTTTACTACATTACTGGAGATTTTAGTCTTTTGAGAACATAATATAAAATTGAAAAAAATAAAAAAAGCACAAATAATACTGAAATGCAGCTCGGAGAAGTGTGTTTTTGTTGTGCCGAGGAGACATGAAGGCGGCGCAGACACACTTCTTCCTTTCTGTTCACTTTGAGATAAACATTGTTGCCCGAGGTCTTAGTTTGAGGATTAATACCAACATAATCATCTGACTGGAGACAGTCGGGCCCCACTACTCCCAGTGGTGGCTTTTGAAATCTCTACCCTAAAAAAAGTCTCCCCTTGTGATTGGAAATGCTGGTCGTACTTTATTCTATAATCCTATTCTTGGCTTCTCTTTCTGGGCAGGATACATTTAATACCTGTAAATGTAGCAATCATGTCTATACATCACCCACAGATTGCGGGGATTATGTTTCTATACGGTGCTCACATTGCCGCACGGTTTCTTAAAGGGGTTGTTCCTGCGGGAAATATTCCAATATTTATTAACAGATTAGGAAAAAACGAATACGATAATATTTGCCATTTAAATTATATTAACTTACCCCTTAGCGTATTTGGATGCTGAGCCCACTCTGAATGCGGTGGGCGCCGGCTGTTGGATGTAGTTGGCATCAGCCGCTCGCTGTCAGGACTGAAGACAATTTTAACCATTTAGAAACCACAGTAGGCGCGACAGGAGTGTCTAAAGGGTTACACATTGGGACCATGGTCCATGGTCCCCTCCACACACTCATAGTAAGCAGTTTAGCTGCCATCCCAAAGGCAAAATATCCTCCGGCACTTCAAGTTGATCAGAAATAAAACGCACTTTATTGAAATGTCGTCATTAAAACATAATTAAAAGTCCAAAGTACACAAAAAAAGACACACATGCCTACGCGTTTCGAGCCAGCAACTGAAAGGGCTCTTAGTCGTGACCCCCTCAAGTATAATTTAGGGAACTCCCTTAAAGGCAGGCTTGGACTGGCCCACAAGGGAATAGGGGAAACCGCCGGTGGGCCCCTGGGCATGGTAGACATGGAGTTGTTTTTCAACTGCTTATACATTCTCAGAAGAGGCAAAAAAGCAGAGAAAGAGAGGCAAGAAGCAAGAGGCATGTACAGTCATTGATAGTGGCTGTATTCTGGGCCCCTAAAATTAAGTCCACCGATTGGCCCCAAAACAGTTCAATTGGTGGGCCCCTAGAATCAACTCCACCTCTGGGCCCTAAGCACCACAGTCCGACACTGCTTAAAGGGGTTGTCTCACTACATTGATTCGTCCTGTTTTCTTGGTTTCACTTTGAATTCAGGAGCGCGTTAACTGGCTTCCACTAGGCTGCAGTAGAAGCCAGGTCTGTAGCTATAGCAACCAGTGCCGGCAGCCTATCAGGATAGATCAAACAGGTCTGTAGCTATAGCAACCTGAGGAGCTGATGCAGCCCATACAAGAGGGGATATCTAGGAATAGGTAGGACACTGGTAATGAACATATATTACAAAGTGACTTGTTTTATGCAAGATCTTTAATATAAACAGCAATCCTTGTAGTGAGACAACCCCTTTGCAGGTGTCTTTACAGCAGGGACTGAGCGTCTCAGTCGGGAGGACAAGTTGGGACTCATTTTCTTACAGGGCACATAAGTTTAAAGGTTTATTGTCTGCACTGTTTCTTGTGCTGGGATTCATGAGCCCCATTATGTGGTGAAGGTGATTTAGACACAAAAATCCAGGTGACAGGTTCATTTCATCTTGTGAGTGTGTGTGTAGATTTCCGAAGTGCACATCAGGGGTTTGGGAAATAGCACAATACATATATCCGTCACATCTTGTAGCTTTTTGTACCATTCAGCTGAAGTATGGGTATTTAGGTGACACATGTCCTAACAGGATGATATAACATTGTTTGTGCCCATGTATTGATTCCTACAATGTGGTTGCTACATCTTCGTAGCTTGTGGCTGTTACCTTCGTGACAGATGATAGTCGGTTGTCACACGGCGATGTGCACCTGCCAGCTAGACTCTTCCCAGCGTAGGTAAGGTTTAGAATCATCTAGTAGGAAAAAATGCATAGTGTGGCCTCATTAAAATGAATGTAAGAAATCTATTGTTTAAAGAGAACCTGTCACATAGTTTATGCCCCCTTTGCTGAGGGCAGCACAAGCTAGTGTCAGACCTGCTGTTTCCAGCGCTGTGTCCCTTATTCTGAAAGATGCTGCAGTTTAAGGGGCATTTACCCCTCAAATTTATTCATGAGCAGGTATAAGCCCCGCCCACCAAAGGCTAGCTCCGCCCACCTAGAAGTTATTCACATGTTTCTGCCTATTCAAAGTAATAGGTTTGTCAGTTGAGGTGGGCGGGGCTAGCTTCAGGTGGGCGGGGTTTGAAAAAAACTGACTCTTCGAATGACTCTTCTGGCTGAAAACTGCAGATTGCAGCACTAAATACACGAAAACTCCAGCATCTTAGGCCTCGTTCACACGACGGTTTCGCCGCGGCTCTTGCCGCGGTTCCCGACGCGGGTTTGCGGGGCGGGCGGTGGGCGTGGCCTCGCTGCGGGAGGGGCGTGGTTTGGGGCGCGGCTTGCGCCGAGGGTTTGCCCCTATGCAAATTAATAGCGGGGGGCAAACTGCGGCGCGAGCCGCATCCCAGCCGCGCACACCCCTCGGCGACACCCACTGCGTCGCCCGCGGCAGCACGCGCGGCCGCGCGCAGTGAACTCTCTTCAAGAATTGACAGGAGAGTTCTTCACACGCCGGGTTTGGCCGCGGCCCCGGAGCCGCGGCAAAACCCGCGCAGAGTGAATATTAACGCGGTTTCCCATAGGAAACCAAATTGTTAATAAACTAGGGCGATTTTGGCCGCGGTTATGGCCGCGGAAACCGCGTCGGAAACCCGCGGCCATAACCGCGGCCAATCCGTCGTGTGAACGGGGCCCTAAGGGACACAGCGCTGGAAACAGCAGGTCTGACACTAGCTTGTGCTGCCTTCAGCAAGGGGGGCTGAAACTATATGACAGGTTCCCTTTAAGCCATGTCCGGTAGTTCTTTACACTTACACTCACTCATATACTTTTTTCATTGCCAGATGGCCGACTGAATGAATAATGATTTCTTTCTTGAATTTGCTTTTTGCATGACCTCAGATTTTACCACTTAATTTTTGTGTACTATTATATTTGCTTTTTAGGGTTTTTTTTTTTTTTAATGGAGGCAGCACTTCTTTTCCAGAAAACCGATATTAAAAACGTAAGTTTGTTTTGGGATTGAAGCAAATTAGTTGATTTTGAGTTTTTTTTTTTTTCTAACCCTCATCTCAAAATAATGAATCTCCCGAGCGTCAGTCAATTCCTTGAGTGTCTTAATTATTTGCAGCAATGCGTTAATGAGAGAATGTGAGGATCCTGATGACCTGGAGATCAGCAGCTTGTGTTTTGCTTCTAGAAGGAGAGAGCGGATCATTATTTTCTTGGTTCACCAGCAGACATGTTTATTTCATTCCTTTAGCCTTGGCTTGTTCCATACAAAGTCTCGGTGCGGCGGAGCTGTGAACCCTCATTGTTCTATTCCCCTACGAGCGCTGCTTTTCTCATCCTCATCCTTATGGTCTCGGTGGATATTTCCAACGGTAGTAAACACGACACATCAATGATGAAACACGACACATCTGTTGCAGTCATGTGCTATCATGTTCTTGATTCGGTGACAAATTCTTGAATTGACGTTGAGTTGACTTTCTAGTTGCCATTCCTCCATAGATAATTAAGGTTTTATCGATGGTATTGGCTTGCAGAACGTGACAGCGAGGGCAGCTCCTGTCTGCAGTTATGCTGACAGAGTGTGTTTTGTAATAATGCGTTGGCACGCCAGGATAATACATAAGCGACGGGCACACGCTCATTACATTAGTTACTACGTTCATTATGACAGTCACATTGTATTATGAAGAAAAGGCATCAAGTCGTGTATTAAAGGGATTGTCCAATGTAAAAAAAAAACATTCTAAATAATACCTCTTCCACAGTCTGGCACATTTGTAATATACTTATATTACATTTTCTGTAGGCTTCCAGTTCTACATCAGCTGTTTGATGCCAGGAAGCTCATTAGTTCTGTGTCTCTACACACAGGAAGCAGCTTTTGTGTCCAGCCCAGGAGATCATGTGGCAAAAGGGGTTTGGATTTTTCAGGGCAGACTTTGAGGTCACATCGCTTTGACCCTGGCACCCAATGTTTTCTGCATTGGGGGGAGGAAATAAGGGACTGCGGTTGGGAGGGAGAAAAGTAGTCGAAGCAAAGGATCCTGGGGCTTGTAGTTCTGTAGGCTTCCTGCAGTTCTACATCAGCTATTTGATGCCAGGAAGCTCATTAGTTCTGGGTCTCTACACACAGGAAGCAGCTTTGTGTCCAGCCCAGGAGATCATGTGGCAAAAAGGATTTGGATTTTTCAAGGCAGACTTTGACGTCACATCGCTTTGGCTCTGGCACCCAATGTTTTCAGCACTGCGGGAGGAAATAAGGGGCTGAGGTTGGAAGGAGAAAAGTAGACGAAGAAAAGGATCCGGGGGCTTGTAGTTCTGCAGAGCTTCCTGCAGTTCTACATCAAGCTGTTTGATTTCCAGGGAAGCTATTAGTTCTGTGTTTCTACACACAGGAAGCAGCTTTGTGTCCAGCCCAGGAGATCATGTGGCAAAAGGGGTTTGGATTTTTCAGGGCAGACTTTGACTTCACATCGCTTTGAGCCTGGCACCCAATGTTTTCAGCATTGGGGGAGGAAATAAGGGGCTGAGGTTGGAAGGAGAAAAGTAGACGAAGCAAAGGATCCTGGGGCTTGTAGTTCTGCAGAGCTTCCTATAGTTCTACATCAGCTGTTTGATGCCAGGAAGCTCATTAGTTCTGTGTCTCTACACACAGGAAGCAGCTTTGTGTCCAGCCCAGGAGATTTATGTGGCAAAAGGGGTTTGGATTTTTCAGGGCAGACTTTGAGGTCACATCGCTTTGACCCTGGCACCCAATGTTTTCATCATTGGGGGAGGAAATAAGGGGCTGAGGTTGGAAGGAGAAAAATAAACGAAGCAAAGTATCCTGGGGCTTGTAGTTCTGCAGAGCTTCCTGCAGTTCTACATCAGCTGTTTGATGCCAGGAAGCTCATTAGTTCTGTGTCTCTACACACAGGAAGCAGCTTTGTGTCCAGCCCAGGAGATCATGTGGCAAAAGGGGTTTGGATTTTTCAGGGCAGACTTTGACTTCACATCGCTTTGACCCTGGCACCCAATGTTTTCAGCATTGGGGGAGGAAATAAGGGACTGAGGTTGGGAGGGAGAAAAGTAGACGAAGCAAAGGATCCTGGGGCTTGTAGTTCTGTAGGCTTCCTGCAGTTCTACATCAGCTGTTTGATGCCAGGAAGCTCATTAGTTCTGGGTCTCCATACACAGCAAGCAGCTTTTGTGTCCAGCCCAGGAGATCATGTGGCAAAAAGGATTTGGATTTTTCAGGGCAGACTTTGACGTCACATCGCTTTGACCCTGGCACCCAATGTTTTCAGCATTGGGGGAGGAAATAAGGGGCTGAGGTTGGAAGGAGAAAAGTAGACGAAGCAAAGGATCCTGGGGCTTGTAGTTCTGCAGAGCTTCCTGCAGTTCTACATCAGCTGTTTGATGCCAGGAAGCTCATTAGTTCTGTGTCTCTACACACAGGAAGCAGCTTTGTGTCCAGCCCAGGAGATCATGTGGCAAACGGTGATAGGATATTTAGGGGCAGACTTTGGGGTCAAATCGCTTTGACCCTGGCACCCAATGTTTTCATCATTGGGGGAGGAAATAAGGGGCTGAGGTTGGAAGGGAGAAAAGTAGAAGAAGCAAAGGATCCTGAGGCTTGTAGTTCTGTTGGCTTCCTGCAGTTCTACACCAGCTGTTTGATGCCAGGAAGCTCATTAGTTCTGGGTCTCCATACACAGCAAGCAGCTTTTGTGTCCAGCCCAGGAGATCATGTGGCAAAAAAGGATTTGGATTTTTCAGGGCAGACTTTGACGTCACATCGATTTGGCTCTGGCAATGTTTTCAGCATTGGGGGAGGAAATAAGTGGCTGAGGTTGGGAGGAGAAAAGTAGACGAAGCAAAGGATCCTGGGGCTTGTAGTTTTGCAGAGCTTCCTGCAGTTCTACATCAGCTGTTTGATGCCAGGAAGCTCATTAGTTCTGGGTCTCCATACACAGCAAGCAGCTTTTGTGTCCAGCCCAGGAGATCATGTGGCAAAAGGGGTTTGGATTTTTCAGGGCAGATTTTGAGGTCACATTGCTTTGACCCTGGCACCCAATGTTTTCAGCATTGGGGGAGGAAATAAGTGGCTGAGGTTGGAAGGAGAGAAGTAGACGAAGCAAAGGATCCTGGGGCTTGTAGTTCTGCAGAGCTTCCTGCAGTTCTATATCAGCTGTTTGATGCCAGGAAGCTCATTAGTTCTGTGTCTCCACACACAGGAAGCAGCTTTGTGTCCAGTCCAGGAGATCATGTGGCAAAAAGGGTTTGGATTTTTCAGGGCAGACTTTGAGGTCACATCGCTTTGACCCTGGCACCTAATGTTTTCAGCATGGGGGGAGGAAATAAGGGACATGCACATAGACTGAGGTTAGGAGGAAGAAGAGTAGACAGAGCAAAGGATTCTGGGACTTGTAGTTCTACAGGGCAAATGGAAACAATTTTCAAACAGGAAATGCTGGTGCTTGATTGCTGAGAAGAAAGACCCAGCCAACACAAGAAAATTACAAATTAGCACAGAAAACATCACAGGGAGATGAATGAAGTTTTAGGTTAACCATTTGACAAATTGTATTTTTTGTTTCTTGGACAACCCCTTTAATTATTGAATCTTCCATTTGGCTGTGTTCACTTAGCATATTTATAGTCTTGGAAAAATACACTGTGTAATAGGTGGCAGAAATCTTGGGCATACCCAGGCTTGGGTTGGGCAATAGAGGAGAAATGGAAACCCATGGTGGGCCACTTGGCATGCCATGACTAAGGGTGTGCTATACACCTGAAACGCGTCGGCATTTTATTGTGGGGCGCTTTGCTATGCTCTGTTGGGCTACTTGGCTTTTATCCTGTTTACAATAAAGAAATTTGGCTTTTATCGTCTATGGTACCGCGGTATCATCCTTTTTGCTACTTATTGGACTATATACGGGTTGCTCTGACCGGGATACCTGCGGAGGCCATCCATTTATGGGGTAAGCTGGTCCATTGGACTGTTTTGATTATTACCACTTGGCATGGTATCCCTGTGGCTGTTTTTCAGAGATAAAGGCAGAAAATGAGATGCGAAAAGTAAGGATGCAATATGTGAAGTCATGTACAGTAGTTGTAGAATGGACCCCAAGAATCAACTCCAGTGGTGAACCCCAAGAATCAATTTCACAGGTGAACCCCAAGAATCAATTTCACTGGTGGCTCCCAAAATCAACTCCATTGATGGGCCCTAAGAATCAACTCCACTGGTAGGCCCCAGGAATCAACTCCACTGATGGGCTCCAAAAATCAACTCTACTGATGGGCCCGAAAAATCAACTCTAGTGATGGGCCCCAAAAATCAACTCCACAGGTGGGTCCCAGGAATAAACACTATGGGTGGGTCCCAAGAATCAATTCCATGGGTGACTCCCAAGAACAACTCCACGGGTGGGTCCCAAGAATCAACATGACCGGTGGGCCCTAAGAATCAACTCCATGGTTGTCTCCAAGAGTCAACTCCACTGGTGGGCCTCAAGAATTAACTCCACTGATGGGCTGCAGGCACCCCAGTTCGATACTGGGCATCCCATCAAACTTCTACTGTGTCATTTTTCCCGCGTGCAGAATAGCCACGCTTTCCACCCTGAATACTTATAAATAAGTGATGGATCATTTGACTTTTTTCTCAAAAATCACTGGGGCAATGGGGCACACAATACACGAGGATTCCTACACAGAATATGTGTGTACATCCCGCTGTGTGAACATTGTCTTATAGGGCTTTTTCACACTATATATTGGAACCCAAATTTGTTCCTTTTTTAATTTAAAATAGGATGGCAATACACTAACTAGTTTTATTCACATTTCCAGCTGTCATTTGCAAATTTATATTATGCAAATATAATTATTTTCCCTTCAATACGCAGGGTGCTCCAAAGCAGCCATATTGGTATCATATTTAGCCCTTAGAAGTGAGGAGATAAAATTTCAAAACGCATTCTATTTTTGTATTGTTCACGTCTGTATTTTTGGATCTGTTTTATATTTTCATACTTTAGCAATATAACCAAAGCAACAAATCAATAGTTAAGGGCCCCATTCACGTACTGTTTTAAGCCCCCGTTTTTAATATCTGTAAGGATACCACAAAAATGTATCCCAATTTATACCACAGCGGGGCAGCAATAGGACCATGGACTTCTAGGGCAGAAGTATTCTAATTGGACTACGTTTGCCCTACTAAAGGGGTTGTCTCACTACAAGGATTGCTGCTTTTTATGTTAAAGATCTTTCAAAAACAAGTCACTTTGCAATATGTGTCCATTAACAGTGTCCTACCTATTCCTAGATATCCCCTCTTGTATGGGCTGCATCAGCTCCTCAGATCGCTATAGCTACAGACCTGTTTGATCTCTCCTGATAGGCTGCCAGCACTGGTTGCTATAGCTACAGACCTGGCTTCTACTGCAGCCTAGTAGAAGCCAGTAAACGCTCCCTTGAATTCAAAATGAAGCCAAGAAAACAGGACAAATCGGAGTAGTGAGACAACCCCTTTAAGTGAACGTGTACGTTTTCTGCACTGGACACAAAAGCGTGGTAGGCCATCATGCACATTTGCTAAATAGGATAAATGTAGTTCAATTAGGAATATATTTTCCCTATATAAGTCCGAGACCCCATTGCTGCCCCACCAAGGTAATCCTCTGGGATATATTTCTATGGTACCATGAATGAGGGCCAAAAATCGGGACGGGAATGAGGCCGAACTTTTTAGGCAGAAACCAAAACAAATACGGAGAAAAATAAAACGACTACTTGGAATAAATTATAGAACAATAACGGATACAATATGGAAACAACAATGGAAAAAATTCCAGAAAAAGACTGTATTTTCATACAGAAGTGTGAATAAGGCCTTATCCCCACTATTCTTGTTGTGTTGTAGAAGTGTTTCATTTGTAAGGTGTAATTTTCATAGTGTGATTTTGTTGAGGAAGCAGTTAAAGGATGAGGAGTCTGTGAAAATCGGAGGGCAAGCTACACTATGAAGGAGTTGATGCTATCAGCACCCATGTAGACTTTTCAAAGAGTATGTGAGCTCCTAGGGATCTGTACCTTTCTGTTGATCACTCATAGGGTTATTATATGTTCACAAATTATATCTGGATAATTTGGAGGCCTGGGCAGAGAAGTGGCAGAAGAAGTTTAACACGGATCAATGCAAGGTTATGCACATGGGAAGGAAAAATCTGTTCCATAATTACTTGTTAAATGGAAAAACTCTGGGTAAAAGTGACGTTGAAAAGGACTTGGGAAACTTAGTAGACAGTAAACTTAATTGTAGCAGCCAGTGTCAGGCAGCAGCTGCAAAGGCAAATAAGATCATGGGGTGCATTAAAAGGGGCATAGTTGCAAACGATGGGAACTTTATTTTCCCATTATACAAGTCACTAGTCAGACCACACATGGAATATTGTGGACTGGTTTGGACACCAGTGCACAGGAAAGACATTATAGAGCTTCAACAGGTTCAAAAGCGGGCAACGATAATAGAAAGAGGACTGGGTGGATTACAATACCCAGAAAGAGTAACAAGATTAGGGTTATTTAGTTCAGAGGGAAGAAAAGACCGCTTCAGGGTGACTTAAAGGCGGTTATTGGGAGTTTAAAGATTCCATTAGAGCACTTTAAAACCAGTATTTATAATTGGAAAAGTAAAGCAATCCACAACTTTTATGGTGTTTTTTTTTGTCACCTTATTCATCTATCATAAGAATTTTTTTTAACTTTTGCAGTGAAAACTTCATGCTTGTGGAGAGTGTCAGTAGTTTTGCACGAGTGGATCGTTCTTTGCGTACTTTAACGTGCCCAGCAAACGCATCTGCCATCCTAGGAATTTCCACTTTTTTTCCCACCAACCGTGAGATCACTAACTAGACCTTGTGCTTGACATTAGACGTGTCATCCATAACCCTCCACAGCTCTGTACTTGCTCCGTCATGACCTATTAATGACAGGATAGGTCTCAATGAAGTCACTATGCCAAACTGTACAGCGCTTGCAGTCTATATCGAATTTTTCTCTTATTAACACGTCAGTTACACAATAATTCCCACGCATGTCTCTCATTGACACTGCTGTCCTCTTGCAACGCTCATTACATTTTTAAAGTTTTTGCCAGCGAGGTTTATCTCAAAGATTAAAAACAGAATCGGGTTCCCGTGTCCTCCTTCCTTTGTAATTGAATATTACTCTTAATGTACCAATCCATATCCAGCAGCCACGCCCTCCCCTTTCATCCATAGAATGCTCTGAAAAACTTAGGCCCCTCTAAGATCCACTCTGATTGGCTGTAACTACTCGACGACTGAGCCATAACCAAAGAAGGTTAGGCCCGCTATCCGTCCTCACCCACGGCGTATTGAGCGGCCAGCCCCGCAGGTGTGGTACTGGGGCTTGAGCGACTGGAGCGAGGTGTCTAGGATGCGCATACCACGAAGAGATTGAAAGATTGTATCTTTCTACCCCGGCGTATCTTTATGCATCGTATTTTTCGTAAAGCGCGGGAGAAGCGCAGAGATGACATTGATGAGTTAAAGTTCATGTGTCTCTAAGTGAGAGTAAGAGCGTCATGATAGCTCACTCGTGTAATTGTGGAGTCGCGAACCATTCTATGCATACTTAAATACGCAGCGAAAATTGGCGCCGCAATTGTACGCCTGAGTATTGGTTGTTGATCATAGAGCCTTAGAGCTTTAGTTTGCATTATATGTCCACGTTACAGTGTATAGAGTTTGCGATATTGTGTATTTCATACAGTGGCTGCCACAGGCATACTCCGGCTTTGGGTATCAGAGCACCAATGTCGACAGAGCGCTACCATAGCGCTACGGTTACACACTGTTTACTCCTTAATTGCGAGGAAGCTATTTCGCTAATGTACTGGGACGTATTTCAGCCCGTAATTTGCGCACTCAGACACGGCACGTTAATTACGTGGCCTGCAAAATACCGCCTCCCAGCAACATAACGACCGTCGTCGATCCATCCAGGCCTCTAACGCCGCCTAACCGATACACGCCAGGAGGAAAGTTTTTTTTTTTTACTTTTTCTTACAATTACATGGATTTGGCGCTTTGTCCGTACCCCTAGTTTGGCGTGGATGGTCTTTTCGAGTCTTTTTTTTATTGTGTGCTTTTTGTCGCAATGTATAAGTTCACTTCTGTGTTATTTTCTTTATCCTCATTGATATCATGTAAATCTTAGAATGGATATTTGACAGCATTTTTCATTCGTACCATGAGATGCACTCTCTAAAAGAAGAACAGAGAGAACTTGCTTAAATAGGTTAATCGATTCAAGTAGAAGCCTAGCGCTAGCCCATGCACTTAGCATCTCTCATACTAAAACGCCTCGACTCACGGGATAGAGAGATGTGAATCGCGGAGACCGGAACGCGGTTATGCAGATTGAGCAGAATTCCCAGATACACTATAAGCGACCGAGATTCTAATGCAGTTGCTAATTGTGGGGGGAGGAACAGCAGATGCATTCAGCTCGTGCGCTTATTGACTACTTGGGGGTGTCTTGGATGGTCCTTGTGGTGGCTTGCATTCTGTGTGTATACCAGGCGAGCACGAAGGGTGTGGGTTGTACCAATAGAGGGTATACACTTCGTATCCTCATCCAGATTCTGTTATATAACCTCAGCAAAGGATCCCTCAGTATGAGGGAGTGTCCCAGCTTTTGTAGTACCATAGACATCCATGGTTCTGTCAGCGGATTGCTTATGCAGATCCATAGTCAATATTGGTGGGCATAGTTTAGTTGCTTATTATCCTTTCTTGGCTGTAAGTTCGTTAGGGGGCATATAATTTCGGGCAGATAGAGACAGTCTAAAATTGTGTATAATCTACAAAATATTTGCCATTCTACATAGATGAATAAGAGGCGACATTGTAAATACAATTTTCATTAATTGTAATAGATCATATTATGTAGAGTGGGACTAGAGTTTTTTCTTATTAAAATCTATATTTTGTCCCTGATCACATATGGATTTTTCCTCTCAGTAATTTTTTTTTCCTGATCTGTAGATTAGATTTCTCTATTTGGGCCGTTCCTATCACTATATGCACCTTGCTGGCGGCGAAAGGAACATCCTTGCCTCCCCTGCACTGCCTCTTCAACAGCAGATCACGAGGCAGCATGCTTTACAGCAGCTTCATGCCCATAGGATGTCTGAAGACAGTTTTACTAGTACCCATTACAGAAATCTATACGGAGGAGGGGTGGGAGTGTTTGACACTGTACAGGGGAACGGCGGAGAGGGGGGGGTGCGCTGTGAGGTGCATCTGGGTCGCGTTTGTGGTTGGGAGGGCCTGTGGATCCTGAGTGGTGCTAATATCTGTGGTAACACAATGTGTCTCCATTTCAGCCTTGACCCTGATGGTAAATGATAAATAGAACAGACACTGCTGAAATAGCTCTACTAAACACGAACAGCGAAGTCGCCTCACGACCGCATTATCCCTACCGGCCTCCAGTCGCGCCAAAACGTGAATAAACTGCGCCTGGACCTCTAAGACATTATCTAAAATATTATTTGATAACAGTTTGAGTATCTGTGGAAAGAGAAATTGAGAGAAAAATATAAGTACCATATGAGACCATGTGTTGGGTGAGAGAAGCATGGGTATTGAGGAAAAGTTGGTGAGTTTACGCACAAGATTCCCTATTTTTAAAGATACATAATCGTTGATGAAAAGAAACTAAGGAGCTAAGTGATATGGTGGTGGTGTGATGTTCGCCGCATTGTAGAAAGAGGAGTACGCTTGGAATCCTCAGGGGGGCATGTGACTAGTCGCACTTTGCTAAAAGCGCGCTTCTGAAAGAGGTGAGGGTGTGCGGGAAGACGGGTGGACGCGCGCGATGTTGAGAGTTTTTTTTCAGGGATTCTCATACGAAGACATACGCTATGGTAGATTTATAGCTTCCACTACGGCATTTTGGTGCACGTAAAAAACTCCGGACATACAGCGATACGAGCACTTGCAAACGTGAGTTTAACCTCCGAGCCAGCCAATTGCCTAACTACGCAAAGACCAAGCGTAAAGCGCCCTGAATTGCATGACCCGCCTGTAGTGTGCGCTACAGAACATCGCGCGCACTTGGGCCTATTAGTATAGCCGCATGAGAATTTGGCACATCTACCAGGCCTATATTTCATACATGCCGCCCATAATGTTCATTTCATTGCTCCCTCACCTAAACTGCATTTTCAAACTATCACCACCAACATTTATTTTAATCAATTACAACAATCACAAAGCATAACATTAAAATGATGTAAACAATCAAATACAACCAGACAAAAAATAAAACTCCTAAAGCAATCCCTTAAAACAGCGCTAAATGCATACACCGACCTGCCACACCAGAAGCCGACAAGCGACCTACTAACATAAACCCACAGCCTACACCCCCCCACCCCCCCACACCCGCTCAGCGTTGCCCCAACTGCCCGTTTTGCCTGTAAGCTTATTCAGTGGCAACTTTATCAATGTATAATAAATCTGAGAGCATCGCCATGGACAATTCCTCATTCTAAAGGGGTCTTTTCTATGTACACAAAGCCAGATTAGCTTTCATCATGTTGAGACAAGTAATTTTCTATGTATTTTTTTTCTTAAATACTATTGGCTATTTATGTTTTTTACTTTAGACATTCAAGATATGAGAGATTTGATTGTCTGAGTGCACAAAGGTTTTATGGTGGACCTGTCATAATTGCTGCATTTCTGAAATAACATTAGTGCAGACTGTGATGATCACCTTGGTCCGAGAGATACACTCAGCGCAGGACTGATAATGTTGATTGTTAGCGTGTGATGTTATGAAGACTTTTGTTTACAGAATTATAAGCAAGAATCTTGTTCACTCCTCAGCTCGCAGAATCTTGTGATTTAGCGGTATTTTGTTGTAGAGCTGATAGGATTTAGGCTCTCTGTACTTTGTCTGCGTCAACAAGACTCAGCTATAGTACAAAAGTATAGCTAAAATCAGGCTGATCATTGCTATATAGTTAGTGTGAACTACTTGATAGATTAGTCTATTAATAATCTTGGTAAAAGGTTGACTATTCGGTTATTCAGAGGCTTTTCAAATCGCAATAGTGAATTATCGAACTGGAAACATGTGCTGTATGGACCAGAATGATCTTACATAAGTGAAGAGAGTGTTTATTTGTTCTCTATTTTATGGTGAGAGAATTTGTAAGCAATGTAGGAGATGTGTTTGAGAGTGTGGGATTATCAGTACTGTGTTGTGTGAGGTTTTAAAAACAGTTTAAAACACATAATAAATGTGGTGTAAAGCTCCAGTATTTGTCACCATAAGTATATGGGCACAATCGTTATTATAATTTGGGACCATTGCAGAAGAATGACCATGTAGTGCTGGAGCAGGTTCAAATCCATGCAAAGAAAATAATAGCGGCTATGTTCTCCTCCAGCGGTAGTGGTGTGGGTGTAGGGTTTGGTGCGCGGACTGGGGGGCTGCAGGAGTGTGGCTGCCACATGGTCATTATTTCTGGCGCTTCGTAAAGTGTTCATGGTACTGAGGTTGTGCGGGTTTGTAAATTATGGCGAATTGCCATAGTGTTTCTGCTGGCCGCGTCGGCGGGTGAGCAGTAGAGAGTTGTAGTATTGTAGCAGTGCCGGGGAGGGGAGATGGAAGAGTTTGAATTTGTCTGAGAGAGGTTATGGGGGATGCTGGGCGGAAAGGAGCGAGTAATGGCGGGGGCGGAGAGGCGTGTGGAGTGGGTGTGTAATGAGTAGATATCAATGGGGACGGCGGGTAACCACACCCCCCCACAACACACGCCGCTTTAAGGGTATGTCTTATAACGCTCAAGCTCTCGAACCCATACCACACGATGCTCTACACTGCGGAGCCGTTACTGACCTAACGACTGCCACAGTACCTCGCGCTAGTTGAACATAGCCTAAAAGGACTGGGGTGCGATTTATACCCAGAGCAGATTAGCATAATTAAATTAGGTTTATTTAGTTTTGAAGACAACGGAAGGCCTTTGACTCCCAACGGCACGGTACTCCTTGCAGGAGGGTGTTTTTCAGACGATTTGCGGCAACAAAACTTTTTACACTGGCCGTAGGATAACCCAGTGCAGCAAGGTCCCCACGGTTTTCCGCCGGCGGACATTTTCACACTGCCTCGGGCTGAAAAAAAACATTTGTATTGTTCATTCTTCCGTCCGGGGTTTTCGGACAGAATATGTAACATGTGAAGGGGGGAGGCTAATCGCGGAGGAAGAGAACAAGCGGTCCGTCCCCGAGGGCTCATGTGCAGGAACAAGAAAACGGAAAATACCGGTCTACTGTTGATCTTATAACCACAGGTATTGTCCTGTGCCGTGTAAACGGGCCCGAAGGCTCTGTGGTGTCTTACAGGGGTCATAAAATAGATACAAGTGTCTGTAAGCGTATATATACCTACAATATCTCAAAGTGATTACACCTCTCACATTTCTGTAAATAATTGTATTATATCTTATCATGGGACAACACTGAAGATATAACACTCTGATACAATGTAAAATAGTCAATGTACAGCTTGCATCACAGTGTAAATTTGGTGAGTATCAGTGTCATATCTTCTGTGTTGTCCCATGAAAAAATATAATACAATAATACAATATTTACAAAAGTGTGTGTATATATACCTATCTCATTTTCAGTGCTGTTTCTGCAAATTCCCAAACTTTTGTTAACTTCCGGCTGGACGGGAAGTCACTGCTGTAGCCGGAGGGAGGAATATGTACAAATATATCAAGGGTCAATATAGAGATGTCTCCTATAATTTATTTATACCCAGGACTGTATCCAGAACAGGGGGCATCTTCTTTGGTTAGAGGAAAGAAGTGTTCTACACAAATACAGTATTAGGCCGTGTTCACACGGCTTATTCACAGCGGATTTGTGAGCCGGATTGCGCTCGCAAATCCGGCTGTGGAATATGGGGCGGGAGGGGACGGGGGGGGCGGGGCACGGAAGGTGCAGCGTGCAGCAGGGGCGCCGATCCCCCGGCCCCATAGGACTGTCAATAATCTACGGCGCGTTAAGCGCCGTAAATAATTTGCATGGTCACTTTCTCCCCCCGCGGCGGAAATACGACCGAGCGGGGCAGAGGAGCGACGGAATCCAATGTTCTCTATGAGGAATTGTGGATTACCGTAGTTACTGGGACGGATTGGAGCCGTACTGCAGGAAAATCCGGGCGCGAAGTTACGGTTGGCAATTCAGGCGTCCTGTTAAGCCGTGAGAAAACGAGCCGCCTGCTTATAGGTGACTAGGGATTCTGGATTGTGTCGCGTTCCCAGATTTATTCTGATTGCCAGATTTGAAGTTATTAGAGAATTTTTTTTCCCTTAAATCAGCTTTTTTCTCATGGGGTTTTTGCTTTCCTCTGGATCAACGCTGTAGGACAATAGGATATACATCTGTCTTTTTTAAGCCTTACAAACTAGTAAAGGGGGCCCGTCTCACTACGGCACAGAGATCAAATACCCGGTCGGTTTAGTCAAGACCGCTATTTGCAATGCTTTAGTGCCGTGCACACGGCCGCAGGGGGGCGGCTTTTCTATGCAGTTTGCAGAGACAAGCCCTCCTCCTTCACATAGACATCTTCAACTTCAATCCGAAAAAGACAGAGAGTTAATGACCATGGTGTCTGTGTGTTTTCGGACCGCCAGGATGGTGCGTGAATAAATCCACCCAGGCGGATATTCCGCTATGCAGTGGGGACCGCTGCGCGGGGATTTTACATTAATGTACATGTTTAAAGTTTTGTCTGACGGTTTTGCAGACGGTTTTCAAAACCGTGTAACCGGCTGGAAAAATCTTGTGCCGTGGGGGGAAAGGCTTACCCATGCAATAAAACCTGCACTACAACGTTTAACATTACTGTAGTATTGGGACTTTTTGGGTAAAGCTGGGTAGATGTGATATAACAAGCAGTAGTGCTCTGATTTTCCTGTGTGTTTATAGCATCACCCATACGGTATATGGTGCTTATTTGAGCTTGGTTAGATCCTTAGCACATTTGCACAAATTTTAAGCTAATTCTTGCAAAAAGCAGTAAATATCTTAATGTACAACTGTGAAACTGGAGTCTGTCAGCAGCCCGGTATTGTGTCGTATTGTGGTGCCATTGTAGCATGTTGCTTCCTATCACTATTTACTGCAAGGTTGTGGTTTTTTTTTCCTTTCTTTTTTTTCCCCCAAAACCATCTGTCTTCTTTTCAGCGCTTATCAGAATTGCCATTAGTGAAAAGTACGAGTACAAATATCACATCTGTGCATTGTGCTAGGACCCCTTTGAAATTCACACGCCTGATCTGTGTGGATCCGAGCAAAGGTTCTAATTAGATAGAGGTGGGCTATACTTCTTTTCTATCTGATTGACTGCTGGGGGCTTTACATTTTGCACAATTATTTAAGGGGTCTTCCATTTTTTTAAAGAAATCTCATCAGCCGGGAGAGGAGGTTGTAGAATAGAAAAAATATAACAACACACTTTTTAAACTTGCTCCGTTCCAGCACCACCGCCGGTCCCAACGCGCCAGATGATGACGTCACAATATGTCATATGACGAAACAGGCCCTAGCGGTCACATGCTGTATATCCAGGAAGAGACTGCTGTGGCCTATGAATAGCTGCAGGGTACCTTTAAGGGTATATTTACACGGCGTGTTGGGTTCGTGTGAACATACGCTTTTAGATGCGTGTTGTTTGGATCCATCTGTCGGACCCTAAACGGACTCAAACACGCAGCTAACAAATAGCAGTGTGATTTACTTTGCTTTTAATATGAAACACGATGAGTGATCCCCGTTGCATGTTTACTTGCGTCTTTCAGAACCATTTTTCGGATCCGTTCCAAGAACTGACATGTCAATTCTTGTCTGAGAAAGCGCTGCAGGGAGCCCTTTTAAAATATAGGGGAGCGATATCCTGCTGGCATACCGACACGCATCCAAATACGCTGCCTGCATATTTGGAACGTGTTGGATCCGTTTAGGGTCCGATTGCCGCTGCCTTTTTGGATGCGATCCAAAATCAGATCCAGACAGGCCGTGTGAACAAGCCCTAACAATGAATGTGACATCATCGGCAGGAAGTATGAGGATCGGCTAGCGGGGTGATGAAAGGAGCAGGTTTATATAAAGGGAATATGTCGCCAAATTTTATTTTTTTTTTTTCCTTTTTAATAGACCCTGTATCGATTTCTTTTCATCTAAGTCGTTTATATTTCCCGATTGTTGATCTTCTCTATTCGGCGTCTATATATGTTTGTGGGGAAGACATTCTGTGCTTGCACTGACGCTTTAACAGCAGTCAGACGAGATCCTTTACAGCAGCTTCATGCACATATGGATTCTTAAGACTAAAATTTCTGTTCCTGACGTCAGGATAGGAGAGTTTTCATGTGAAGGGAGGGGAGAGGGGGGCGGAGCTGTGACCATCCTCTCTGTGACTGTGGATTCTGTGTGTATCTGTACTCTATGGTGTCTACCTTTCAGCTTTGACCCTCTCTTGTGTGATAATGAAACGCAGCCACTGCATTGTATTGCTCTATAAACAGTACTGGAAAGTGTCAGGACTATTATTAGGGCTACGTGGCAAAGTGAGAATTGCAGGAAATTAGAAATATTAAAAAAATTATTGAACGTGATCTGGAAAATAAAAAAAAAATAACCAAAAATTCCTACAAAATGTGTTTAACATAAAAATGTGAGTTAAACAATAAGTCATTTTTTATGACGCATTCCCTTTAAAGGGTGTTTTTTTAAAAAAAAAAAAAAAAAATTCTACTTTTGGACCTTCCTGACTGACTGACAAGTTTTTTTTTAAAAAATAAAAAAAACCCCCTTCAAGGGGGGGGGGTTAGTCAAATTTAGTGTTTTTTTTTTATTTTTTGCATCCCTTTGTGCCCTGTACATTTTGGGGGTTTTTCGTGTTTAAGGGTAAAAAAAAAGTTTAAAAAAACCTGGCACTAGTAGAAGTTTCTGCTGGGTGGCTCCCTGTCTGCTTCTCTGCAAAAAATTTTAGCTTGTTTGGACAGGTCTTTTCCAAGGGTTTTCCCAATAGGGGGAAGAAAACGTGTCGGTTAAGCCAACCTGGGCTATGTGAAGCCAAAGGGGAGTCGGCATATTACACAACGCTTTTTAAAGGGCCCCGCCTGCCCCGCATGTTTTTCCCTGACACAGGCATCTATGTCCCCAGCAATTTTTATTATTTATTTTTGAAACGTTTTTAAAAATTTCCCGGTCGCTGTGGGGAACCCAAAACGTATTTTTTTCAAAACGGCGTGGGTTTTGTCTGTGTGTACAAACGTTTATAGATGTGTTTTGGAAACTGTCCCTTTTAAAACCCCAAAAAAGGGCCCAAAAAACACCCTCAATAAGAGCAGTGGGTTTTACTTTTGCTTTCAATGTAAATCCGAAATCGGCGTTCGACGATGATCGCCGAAAACGTGTTTATTGATCTTTTGGGACCCGTTCAAAAAATTTGCGTCAATTTTGATCCGAAAGAGGAGCCAGGCGCACTACTTAAAACTATAGGGCGCAATCCTGCTGCAGCCAACACGCATCCAAACACGGACTTCCGTGTTGGATGCGTTTTGGATCCAGTTAATGAAAAGCTTTTTTTTGGTTGCTTTTTATGGAAATTCCAAAATTGATCCAAAAACGCGTGTAAGGGCGTTCAAAATACATAAAAAAAAAACCCAGGAAAAATACAATACAAGCACAATAAACAAAAAAATGATCCAAAGGAGATGGGACGTGCCCCAAAAGGGAGCAAACGATCTACGACAGAAGATTAAGGAGACAGAAGGTGAAGGGCGGAGATGTTGGGTGTGGAGGTGTAGTGGCAGCAAGGTTATTATACTGGAATACTAAAAGAGATGGGTTTTAGGACTTTTAAAAGTTGAAAGGTGGAGGAGAATCTGTTTTGTTGGGGGAGAGAGTTCCAGGTGGGGGGGGGAAGCCGGAGAAATCTCAAAAAATTTTGGGGAGGGGGTGATAGAAGAGCAGAAAGAAGGCCCAGGAGGATTGGGGGTTTTGTATTAGGTTTGGTTTTTGGAGTTTAAAGGGCCCAGATTAAAAATTTTAAATAAAAAGGGCTCCTTTCCCTTTTCAAAATTAAAGGGGTTTTGAAATTTCCCAAAGGACCCTCCAGTTCATATTGAAACTTTTTCTTTTTTTGGGAAGTTTTTTCCTTTAAAGTTTAAAAAGGGATTTGGCAAAAAGGGCTGCTTTTCGGCTGCTCGGAAATTCGTATTTGAACAATCGGTTTTTGTGTTTTTGGCGCGGCTGGCCCATTGACATTGAACAGTACCTTTTTGTCAAAAAATCTGGCAAAAGAATGCACATGTTCCAAGGTTATGGACACGGTTTTTGGATTTGAAATCCGACCTCAGAAAATCTGAGTTTTGTAGCCTAATGCTTGGATTTTCCCCCTGTACAAAAAAAAACCCCCCAAAATTCCCGCCAATCTATGAAATCGAGAAACTCCCAACATTTTCTTTAAAAAGAAAGGGGAAAAATGAATTCAAAAACCCCCGCTTACATAAAAACAAAAAATTATTTTATACAAAATCCAAAAGAAATTTAAAATCACCCCAAAAAAAGAAATCAAAAAAGAGAAAAATGGCTCAAGATAATACCACAGGGTTACACACATCCCTCTTAAAGACAAAAAATACAAAAAATTTTTGCCCACAAAATAATTAATTCCGGGGGATTAAAATGTCATATAGATAAAAGGGAATTTATCAAAAAAGGGGTTAAAAATTATATGCAAAACCCCAGAAAAAACCCCTTTGAGGTTACTAATTTTAAACAGAGTAAAATGTATGTTTTAATAAAACATAAACAAAAGGGTTTTCCCTTCATCAAACCTTTAAAACCTTCTCCAAAAACCCCCCTTTTAAACCCCCCAAGGGGGGCCGGGTTTAAAAAACCCCCAAAAAAAAAATCATAAAAAATTATAGGTTTTCAAAATGTTTTTTAATGTGTTTTATTTTATAGTGGGGAATATGGGCGCCAGCGCTGTAACGCCCTGACGCGTTTCACCTCAGTAGCTTCTTCAGAGTTTTGGTATTTTTTTAATTTTGGTATGACTCCAATTTTTTTTGGTTAAATATTGTTTTGGGTTTTCTTTTAAAAGTAGGGAATGGTTTTAAAAATCAATTTTGATTGTTTTCAAATTTTGTTCCAAAAACTGACTGAAAACCCATGTCAGAGGGGCAAAGACGGCAACCCAAATTTTTAAAGGGGAAAGGGCATCTTAGTTATTTAGGATTAGGGTTTGTAGAATTTTAAAATTTTTTTTAGTCTTTTAAAAAAAGACGGCTCCGGGGGGACATGATTTAAATTTTTTAAAAAATATATAAATTTGGGCCCCTACAAAAAAAATATGGGGAAAAATTTTTTTTTAAGGGAAGGGCCCCCTCAAAAAAAAAGGGGACATTCCCTTCGGGTAAGAGAAAAAAAAGGAAATTAATTCCAAGGAAAGCGCGTTTTCATTTAAGAACTGCCCGGTCTGGGGAATAGGCCCCCCCCAAAAAGTGGTTCCCCAGCAGGCAAAAAAGGCTTAGATAACTTCCTGAAACCTAAAGAATTTTAATTTTTTACGTAGAATTAAAAAAATTTTGGGAATTTCCCGTCCCCGGTGGCCCCGGTCTGGGGGGCAGAAAATGGGGTTTCCCCTGGAAACAGATTGGGTTTTTTCCTTGTGGCTTTCCCGGGGATTCACCCGTGGGGGGTTGGGGTTGAACTCCTTGTCCTTTCCCCCCTTCACCCACATTTTTCCCCCCCCCTTTTGGTTTTAACTGATGGCCCCGGGTTTTTTTTCAAACCAAAACTTCCATGTTGACATACCCTTTTAAAGGGAAGGTTTACAAAGGTTTTAAAAAATGGGGTGTATTTCCCCGGGCCGTAATTAAAAACCCCCGAAAATGGGGCCCAAATTTCAGGGCCCAAAACGGCCCATTTTTTACGGTAATTCCCAGTTCTCAATTAGGGGGGAACATGGGTTAGTTTTTCCTTCCCCGGCCCGGGGAAGCCCCCGGGAAGGGGGGGTAAATTTACAGGGGCACTTTCTGCGGCGTTTACGCGCCGCAGCAGTGTTTGGGCTATTTGGGCCCGGGGGAAAATTTCGGCCCCCCCCGCCAGTCCCCCCCCGCTTTTCCGCCCCCCCCCCCGTCCCCACGGGGTAAATTGCGGGCAAAATTTTTAAATTCCCCGCAATTTTAAAACCCCTGTGAAAATGGCCTTAATGTTGCTCGAATTTGGAGCCCTGTTAGGTTTAATGCTGGGGTTTTGGGGCTTCCCCCCAAAATCCCAAAAAATTTTCTAACCCCCCTCGCTATGTTAACCCCCGCTTTGGGTGCACCGTATGTTAGGGTTAAGGCCTATAGAGTGATTTAAGGGTTATCCTCCTTTATAAATTGTTGAAAATCCCCAAACAAATTTTGGGCACATTACTGCAAAAAATTTTCTTCCCCGGGGCGTTTCCCAAAGTCCCCTTTTCCCGTTTTCTTTGGACATGAAGGGAAAAACCCCGCGTCCGGGCAGAAAATCCCCCCTTCCCGTTTTCCCCAAAAAAAAAGGCTGGTATAATTCCTTATGTAAAAAAAAACCCCTTGGGGAAAAAATCTTTCCCCTCACATAATAGACAGGCCAATTCTGCAGAGAAAAAGGGAACCCAAACGACAAAAAAAACAAAAAAGCGTGGACCTTTTGCATTTTCCAAGGTGGGATATGTAATCCCCAAAGAAAGACTGGTTCTTGAGAATGGCCCATAATTTAAATTTTTCCCCCCCCAAAGCCGTTTTGAGTTAAAAATTTTCCTATCAGAAAAGGTTTTGTTTTTTCAGGGATTATCATATTCTAAGGTGCAAATATGATCTATTCTTTTTCTGAATACATGTTTTTAAATGAAAGGCAATTGAGTATTCATTGTTTTTATATTAGGCTGAACTTGAGAGGAATTGCGGCCGGTGATGAGAAGAAAGCAAATTTATTACATGTTTTTTTTCTCCATTGTCTTCGCAGACGATAATGAAATGTCAGGTAAAATGCAGAAGGATAAAGAATTTTCTTATTATGTTCTTTATCCCTGAAAAAAGGGCAGTGGTCCCTTAAAAAAAAAAAAAAATAGTAGGTTCGATGGAAAAGGGAAATTTAAAAATGGAAAGACAAATATTTAAAGGGTTATCCACAAAGGTTTTTATCCCGGGTTTTGTTGTTTCAGCCCCCAGTGTGTTAAAAAGGGGGGCGTATATGATTTTTGAACTGCAAACATGTGTCCAGCAGGCTTGAATCACCATGCCTTCTCCACGTGTGTCACTCTAATCAAAAAGATGTTGTTTATTTTAAAAAGCTGTAAGTAGTAAAGTAGTTGAGTGGTTTTTCACTTCTGCCTTTAGCAAAGGGGGCCTGGTTCAAATCCCCCCGGAAAACCCAAAAATGTAGATTTTTTTTGTTTCTCAATGACATCCCCGTTGAGGTTTTTTTTTTTTTTTTTCGCACTGTTTGTAATTACTAAGGAGTACGAAGGACAGGAGTAGAATGACAGCCCCCGGGTTTTAACACTGTTCAGCAGGAGTGTGTGTGATTCTAGCACTAGTAGCTTCCCGAGATATGATGTCAGAGCATTTCGGCAGGACTGAGGGGTCTCCTCTGGTCGTTCCCGTAGATGAGCTGTACACTATGGATCACTAAGGAGCAGCTAAAAAAGAAAAGGTGCAGGTTTTTTTAATAATGATGAATGGTGAATATGTGTATTATTTAATCTGCAAGCTTCCCACATCAATTTTGCTTTGTGGTTTAAGAAGTTGATAGTGGCAGGACATGTTGCACGGGAGTAAAGTAAAGCAAATGAGGTGCTAATATTCAAAAAGTGGGTCACAAAGAGGGTCAAAAAGTGAGCTTGGAAACAATAGGCCCCAAGTTAATTCTGTGTTGGTAAAATATTTCAAGTTATTTTTTCAAGATGTGCCATCCATGGATGCCATGTAGTTTTATTAAACTAAAAAAAAATATTTAAAGGGGTTTTCCCATTGGCCCCGTTTTACTAACCGCTTCCACGTCCCCTTCGGCTACACTTAAAGTTCAGGCTGTAGGTGGTTTTACGGCAGTGACTGACATTTGCAGCTCTGCTATTTCTAACTAAGCCTATTTGAGGCACACTGGTGATGGAGGGGTTTTAAAGGGGTTGTCTCACTACACTGATTCATCTACTCAGTTCTCTTTTCTTTGGGTTTTAGTTTGAAATTCGGGACATTTTACTGGCTTTCTAGCTGCAGTAGAAGTCAGCTCTGTAGCTATAGAACCCGGTGGCAGGGCCCAAAGGAAATCAAAAGGTCTGTGCTATAGGACCCAGGAGTGATGCAGCCCATACAAGAGGGGGAAATTCAGAAAAAGGTAGGACCTGTTAATGGAAATTTGCAAAGTGACTTGTTTTCGCAAGATCTTTAACATAAAAAGCAATCCTTGTAGTGAGACAACCCCTTTAATAGCAGGGTTAACAAGGCTACAGAGCTCTAAAGGGTTAAAGTTTGTCATATACAAAGAGAAACAAGCTCCTTTTTCTGCTGATAAGACACAGCAAAAAGGGTATGTTTTACAACGGCTAATTGCGGGGGTATTTACCCCGCAATTTCGCCTGTGCTGGGAGCAGGGGGGGGGGGCGGCCGACAGCTGCCGGGCCCCAAGACTTTCATTTCTGCGGCCGTTTCGCCGCAGTAATTTTACATGTCATTTCTCCCAGCTCCCGTATTTTGCGAGTGGGGAGAGGGGGGACGTAATCCCGTTCTTATGTAACTGTGGATTCCGTTAAAGGGGGGACCCCCCCCCCCGCACCCTATTTAGGCAGTAAAGGGGCGAAATACCGGGGGTGAAACGTCCCATTTTTAAGCCGTTTGAACATAGCCAAAGAAACCCCCCATCGCAGCCCGGATGTAGGCAGAGGAGGTGGTCGGGGTTAGGAAACCTTCTGTAAACAAGAGGAAAAAAGAAGTTTTTAAAATTTGAAAGGAAGCAAAAAAGAAAGCATTGTTAAAAGGCAAAAGTCTTTTTTTTCCCTTTTCCTGCATGTTTTTTTGCTAAAAAATGTGGTGAGAAACCCCCTTTAAAAGGTTGGGACATCAATTGAAATTGGGGGAAAATATACGTAATGGGGAAGTAACTCACTGAAGAAAAGTACATACCATGGGGTTACGGTTGTATTTATAAAAGCCATATGCTTTTTGCCTTGTAAATGGATTACACAGTTCGATATCTATTTTTTGCAGATGATGCCAAATTGTGTAAAGCAACAAATACAAACGAGGGCATTATTCTATAACAAATAGATCCGGATAAGTTTTGGGGTTTTTTAAAAGGAAATGGAAAATGAGTTTAAAAGTGTAAATGTAAATTTTGCACATGGGGGGGAGAAACCATGGGTGACTGTATAAGGGGGCTAGCCAGAAATTTGGCGTCTTTTTAGCCCCAAAAAAAAGGGCAGCCCCATTCGTATAATTTTTAACCAGGCGCACCAGTATTAGGGTATTACAAAGCGCCCACGGCACTTTGTAATGGCCTGATTTGGGGGGCATGCGGAAAGGGGGGGCGCCTAGACCGTACGAAGCCCCCTTTATACCCTCATACGCAAATCCGGCGCTTACTGCGGGGAACAGGTAGAGACTTTAAAAGTGGTTTAAGAGCCTGAAGTGGCGCTTTGTAGTAAAAAGCGCAAAAATCTGTGACCCGCAGTAGAAAAGGTTCACAGTTCGGCGTATTCTACCCCAGTACTGGGCAAAAAAAATGGCCCCTGGGCCCCAAAAACCAACATGTCACCCCAGGTCTCTATTACATACTGAATTGGGAAATGCTGAGTAAAACAGTGAGACTATCAGACTCTTTGCCAGAGGAAGTTATCCTGGTGAACTAACTATAAAGGAATGTTCACACGGTTTAAAAATGGGGTTTTCGGCCCGTAATTTGCGCCAAAAGTGGGGGCCATTACGGGCCGAAAACGGCCCATTCATTCGGTAATTCACAGTTCTCATAGAGAACTATGGATTACGTCTCCCCCCCCTGCCCGGCGAAGCCGGGGGGGGAGATAATTGACATGTCATTTCTAAACGGCGTATTAGCGCCGTAGCAGTATTGTCTATTTGGGCCCGGGGGGTGCCGGCCCCCCCCTCACCCCCCCGCTCCCGCCCCCCCCCGTCCACACGCGTATTGCGGGGCGTAATTGTCCCAATTTAAACCGGTGAACTAAAGCCCCAAAAAGTTCAGAAGGGGCCTGGATTCTGGAGCCTATTAATATTAGGATGAATGCACAGAGGACGGGTTTGCAGTAGATTTTCCATATGGATTTGTGCACAGAAAACCTTTTTACGGGTTACGCCCGCGTGTGGAGGGATTTTTTCTAATTCCTGCCCCCTATGAGGAAATTTTTAGCAAAAAAAATCGCCCGGGCAGCTTGGATGCTCAAACACGATGCATGTCGATTTCTATTGCGGCTTTATTGTGGATTTTACCCCATAGAATACAATGGGGTTATATCTATGCCAAAGTCTGCACCAAAATTTGCACCATCTGTTGGAGATTTTTACGTGGTGATTGACCTACCGATTTCACGCGGAAAATCTCCACAGCTAATCCGTTGATCCTGGGATTCATTCTGTCTGAATTTGGAAGTTTTTTTTTCCTCCTAAAATGAGGAAAATTAACTTATGCCTTTTGGGAGTTTTTCTTTCCTCTGGATTGAAACTACAGGATAACAGGCTGAGGTGGAAAGACAGATTGAGCTTTATGTGTGAAAACTGTCTAGCTGTCAGGGTATGTTCACACAGCGTTTTTCAATCCGAAAAAAAAGTATGGAAAAAATGCGCGGGAAATGCTTCCCCCAAAACTTATCCCAAAGTGTTGCTGCGTGCTTGGATCGTTTTTGTGCGCAGGAAAGTCACATAGTTTTTTAAAATAGGGGTTTTGCTGAAAAAAATGGATCAAGAATCCACATGTCAATTCTTTGAACGGATCCGAAAGATGGATCAGAAAGACGCGTGTAAAATATATATTGGCATGTAATTTCAACACCGCATATAGCCCAAGGCACATCTGTGCCTCCTATACTTTAATATTGTACAGCGTGTATTCATTTACATTGCTGTCTATGTGAACTGTATTGTGAATTGTTTGGGGTGTATTGCCGCAGCAGCACTGGGAACGGGGCTGTACTATACAGCCCTGATCCCAGCGCAGCTCCTACAAGCACCGGGGAGCGGGGGAAACCTGCCGCAGTTCGTCACCGCAGCGCAATCAAAGAGTTTCCCTGCTCTGTCGGGTGATCGGAACACCTGGTGACCCGACAGAGCCCGGGGATTGGCTGCACAGTCAGCCCTGGGGACCTAGAGTAGCCCCAGAGCTGTCTGTGTAACTAGGCAGTGACCAGGGCAGACTGTGTGCTGCCTTGATCACTGCCTGTGTCGGGATTGACACAAGATTACAATGTATTGAGTATATGAATATGCTAATACATTACTAAGTTTAAAAAAAAAAAGTAACAGTTCTCCCTTCATGGGATTTAAAAAAAAAAAATAACAAGCATAAATAGTGTAAAAAAAAAATTAAAAAAAATATTTAATACAAAATAATTGCATACATTACACACACAAAAAAAACTACACATATTAGGTATCCACATGACCGTAATAACCTGTAGAATTAGTCTAACAAGTTATTAAATGTAAAATGTGAATGGTATAATAAAAATTAAAAAAAAAAATTTTTAATTTTTTTTTTTTTAATTCTGCAATTATTTATAGAAGAACTTAAACTATTCCCCCACAAAGAACAAATCGTCTTGATAAAAACAAGGCCTATACAACTGCCCTCATTGAAAAAATAAAAAAAGTTACAACTGTTGAAACACAAGGAGGCAAAAACTAAAAAAATGTTCTGGTCATTAACTACTTTTCAGGCGTTCGGCTTAAAGGGCTTTTGCCAGGACGTGAGTTCCTTACCTCCTTATCAGCACAGAGTAGAATATAAACAAATCATGCTGAGTCATGAAGGCTGCAGGGGTGAGAGGGAGGGGGTGAGCAAGGAGTGAGGAATAAGGGAGCGTCTCAAAACGTAACTCAAATAATAACATTACAACAGTGGATTCTCAATACAGCAGACAGAATCATACACTGCACTTTCTCCACAGCCCCTTGAAAGCTCATTCATTTTCTCTGTCATCAGATAAGAAGTGCAAACACGCAAGCGCGGCCTGAGCTCTTGTCAGCTCCTCTGGTCGTGTCTAATGCAAACTTTCAGGTAACTAAGGGGGATTGAGAAATGCTGTAGCGCTCACAGGCTTCACTTTTGTTAAGTACTTATATTTAGAAAAGTGATTCAATACCCATTAATAATAATCTTTATTTATATAGCGCCAACATATTCCGCAGCACTTTACAATATAGAGGGTATAAGCACAGACAAACCAGACATTACATTATAAAAAAGCTCACACGGAGAGGAGACTCGATCGGCACCAGTGTGGGGTTAATAGGAAATATAGAGCAATGCAGTTATATGGGACGGTACTTAAACATACACGGCAACACTTTCTTCCGCTACCAGCGGTGCACAATCCTCAAACAGGAAAGGAATCCAAAAGGCCTTGAGAAAGCGTGAGCACACGCGAAACGATCGTAGGCTGTTTGTGATACCATCTGTCCCCGTCTGTTTTTATGCTGCAATTTTGAATTAAAGTATCGCTACAAAGTTTACCGGTGAGTGCTGCCTGCTTTTCTCCTACTTGCTATTATAAAACAGCTACTGACAAATGAGACACGAGGTGTGAGGCCCCTGCTCGCAAGAGCTTACAATCTATTAGGGTGTATGGGTGAGACGAAGGGTGACAAGTGCTTGGTTTGCAATGGTCCGGCCATGTCACATAAATGTAGGGTAGTATACATAATGAACCTGCCACCCAGACCATACATCTATATACAGATAAGTGCCTGCGGGTGCCAAAGTGCAGGAAGTGACGAATGTGTGACAGAATTTGTAGGGATAAAAATTAGGGATCATGATAGGCTTCTCTAAGAAGATGAGTTTTCAGAGAGCACTTAAAACTGTGAGGGTTGTGAATGTGCCTGATCACATGGGGTAACATGTTCCAGAGAACTGGTGCCATACGTGCAAAATCTTGGAGACGGGCATGGGAGGTTCGGATGAGGTTACTATGACACTACAAAAATGCTGGTGCATGCCCTTGTCATCTCCCGCCTAGACTACTGCAACATCCTTCTCAGTGGCCTCCCAGCTAGCACCCTCGCTCCCCTCCAATCCATCCTTAACTCTGCTGCCCGTCTTATCCACCTCTCTCCTCGCTACTCCTCTGCCTCTCCCCTCTGCCAATCCCTTCACTGGCTTCCCATTGCCCAGCGAATTCATTTCAAGCTACTAACCATGACCTACAAGGCTCTCCATGACCTCTCCCCTCCATACATCTCTGCACTAATTTCCAAATATCTCCCCCCACGCACTCTCCGCTCCTCACAGGACCTTCTCCTCTGCTCTCCCCTTATCAACTCCTCACACAACCGTCTCCAAGACTTCTCCCGTGCTTCACCCATACTTGGAACTCACTGCCCACCACATCAGACTCTCCTCCACTTTCTCCCGCTTCAAAAGCAACCTGAAAACCCATCTCTTCAGGAGCCTATAACCTACAATAACCCTGCTGCCACTGTGCTACCCCACAAATATGTCTGCTCCTCACCTCCTGTCTCTTTCCCCCTCCTTGTAGATTGTAAGCCCTCGCGGGTAGGGTCCTCTCTCCCTCTGTCGTGCCAATTGTCATTATCCCTTATCACTGTACTCGTTTGACTTATGTAATGTATGTAACCCCCTGAATGTACAGCGCCCTGGAATCAATGTTGCTTTAAAATAAATAATAATAATAATAATAATAATGAGTGAGGTGTGTAGTCTTAGATCAGTAGCAGAGCGGAGAGAGCGGATAGGGTGGTAGACAGAGATGAGGGAGGAGAAGTAAGGGAGTGCAGCGCTGTGGAGAGCCTTATGGGTGAGAGTGATGAGTTTATGTTGTATTCTGTAATGAATAGGCAGCCAGTGCAGAGACTGACACAGGGTAGAGGCATCAGTATAGCGGCTGGAAAGAAAGACAAGCCTGGCTGCTGCACTCAGGACAGATTGGAGAGGGGAGAGTTTATAGGGAGGGAGACCGATAAGCAGGGAGTTACAGTAGTCAAGACGAGAAAGAATTAGAGCAACAATGAGTGTTTGAGTTGTTTCCACAGTGAGAAACGGTCGGATTCTGGAGATGTTCGGAGGATCCCACGTCAACATTAGATCGTGGCAGAACCCCTTTAAGGGGTTAACTTTGTTGGTAGAGTTGGATTTCAACCTAGTTATACGTAATGCTCTGGGATTGTGGTCTGTTTTGACTACAACTGGATGCAAAATGTTTGTGGAGTTTCCTTATATTCCCAATTCTTGCCGCTCCGCTGTAATTCGTACGGCTGACAACAACGTTCAGTCACTAATGGAGGTGGGAGTGAGAACTCATTATACGGGTCATGCTGGCAGACAAATGAGTGATAAAAGGAGCCCAACCAGCAGCGTGTGTGGAGAGCGGGAGCTATCTCTGCACGGTGATCAAGCCTCCTAATGTGCACAGCTCCCTACGTCCATACAAGAAGCGAGAAAAATAATAATTAGGAGATATGTATTTGGTGCTTTTCTCCCGAAGTAACCGAGTCCACGTTCCTGTAATTTGAGCCTGACAATGATAATCCCGAAACTGCTGCCACACTGGCAAAGTCTTAAATAACTGTGTCCGCTGCTTTGTGCTCTAAATTGCTGTCTGTCCGAGATCAAACGTTGACAGCGCTAACAGCTTATGTAACATGCAGCCCAGAAGTTTGCAGCGCTGGAGCAGTCGCAGCCTTGTGCGCTCACCCAGGCATAAAATAATGCTTGCTTTTCAAGCAATATCCGAATAGTATTAGAGAAGAAATATAACTAACAAAATGCAATGGCGGCCATGGGTGCTGTCAGCCCCCACCAAAGTATACTCTTTTCCCGTATTGCTTTTATTTTTTGGGAAAAATTTTTTCGTCTGATATTTAATGACCTTTTTCAGTTTTTTTTATTAGTTCATTAGAAATTGCTTTTGGGACCCGGTTCCAAAAACTTGATTCCCGCTTTGCATACAGGATTTCTGACTGATGCAACAGTCTCTGTTAGGTCACATGAGCTGCACTCTGATTAGCTAAAAGACACTGTGCTTGTAAAGTTGATAGGAAGTTTGTCTCTTTGTTTTCCCAGAAATTCTTTAAACCCTTTAAGGTTAGTTCACATGATTATTATGGGAGGGGGGGCGGGGGGGAAGCCCGCCGGCCCAATAGACTGATTACTCGCTGGGCGTATTCGCCACAAATAATTGACATGCACTTTCCCCCGGGGCGGCGTATTGTACGGGGGGGTGAGGAGGCGTAATCCATAGTTCTCTATGAGAGCTATGGGTTTACCGTAATTATGGGGCGAGCCCCCCGCGTATTAAAACAGTACGACGCAAAATATGTGCGAAATGCGCCCCAAAAAAAGCCGTGTGAACAAAACCCTTAAAGGAAACCCTAAAGAATTCATTGCCGGGACACAAACCCTTTTTGCGTTTTTAAAAGGGGAAACCCGTCACATAGATTATGCCCCCCTTGTTAGGGGCAAAGGGGAAAAAGAAGTGTAGCCCGCTGTGTCCCTTTTTTCTGTAAGATGCTGTTTTTTGATATTTTTGCTCAAATCTGCAGTTTTCGCCAGAAAAAAAAGTATGAAAAGGGAGAATCATGTGAATAACTGTCAAAGGGCGGGGTAGCCTTTTGGGGGGTGGGGCATGAAAAATCGGACTCTTCATGATCTTTTTTGTTGAAAAATGCAGATTTGGCATTAAATTCTCTGAAATCCAGCATCTTACAGAAGAAGGGGCACAGCGCTGGAAACAGCAGGTCTGACACTGGCTTGTGCTGCCCCCAGCAAGGGGGGCATAACCTATGTGACAGGTTCTCTTTAAGCATCTCAGAGTGCAGGTGACATGACCCAGCGGCAGCAGTGAGAAATCCTGTATTCAGCTGCAGGTAAGCAAAATTATTGTCACTACTGTGCACCAAGAAGCAATTTCTAGTGAACTAAAGAAAAAAGAAAACTGGAGTAGTCCTTTAACCCCTTAACGACCTTGGGCGTATGAGTACGTCCCAGGGCCTCTAAGGGGCTTTGCAGGGGGATTGCTCCGTGACACCCCCCCCCCCGCACAGCCGGGCCGGGTGTTAGCGGCTAATCGCCGCTAACATCCGGCAGTCACAGCGCCGGCCGTGGCTCCGCCTGCTGGCGCTGTTTAAAACCCATCAGACACCGCGGCAAAGATGGCCCGGGGCGTCTAAATTTAAAAACGCCGATCCGGTGCCATGCACCGATCGTTACGGTCATCGGCATCCGCAGCTTATGCTGCGCCGATCCGATGGACCGGGCATGGGGGTGGGGAGCCCTGTCAAGGCTCCGTCACTTACACTGGCCCTTTTTGCCCCACTTCCGTCCGCAAACGGGAAGTGGGGAAAACCGCCATCTTTGTACACCCTAATGCATTGCCTATGCAATGCATTAGGTTGTATTAACAATCGCGCTCCCTAGGGGTCAAGCACCTTAGGGGGACTAAATGTTACAGTAAAAAAAATAAAATAAAGTTTTAAAGTACAAAAAAAATAAAGTATTAAAAGTTCAAATCACCCCACTTTCCCCATTTTACAAAGAAAATCATTAAAATTATAAAAAAGTTACACATATTTGGTGCCGCCGCGTCCAAAAAAAAGTCCGGTCTATTAAAATATAACATCATTTATCCCGTATGCTGAACACCGTAGAAGAAAAAAAATTCCAAACGCCAAAATTGCGTTTTTTTGGTTCTTTTTACGTCACTAAAAAAATGGAATAAAATGATCAAAATAGTCGCATTGCATTCCAAACAGCTAGCGATAAAAAGTACAACTTCAGCCCGCAAAAAATGCCCCTCACTGACTCCGTAGGTGTTAGTACAAAAAATTTTATTGGTCGCAGAAAATGGGGCCTGGGCGCAAATTTCAAAAATGTTTGGAATTTTTTTTACGGTACCAAAACATAACGGAAACCCTACATTTTTTGGTATTGCCGGATGCGTATCAACCTGTAGAATACAGATAACACATTATATTTACCGAAGATTGAACGCCGTAAAAGCAAAACCCCCGCAAACATGGCGAAAATACATGTTTTTTCACAATTTGTCCCACTTGGAATTTTTTTGCGGTTTCCCAGTATATTCTATAGTATAGTGGGAAAAACACCAATTTGAAAGTCATCTTGTCCCCAAAAATAAAAGCCCTCATGTGTCTATGTAGGTGGAAAAATAAAAAAGTTATGGCTTTCAGAAGGCGAGGAGGGAAAAATGAAAGTATCACCAAAAAAAAACGCCTGGTCTTTAAGGGGTTAAGGGGACTGCCCCATCTGGCTGTTTTAACTCTTCACAACCATCTCAGGCTCACTCTTTTTCTGCATGCTGTAGACAGTTCTACATTTCTGCTCTACTAGTGCCTATTCGTAGCTGTGTCTTTTAGAGGGATATTGGTGGTGGAGGGGTTTTGAAAAAATTAAACTGTTCTAGCAGGATGTCTAGCTATAAATGTGAGGTGGCACACCTGTATTTGTCATAAGAGGAAGCTGCTAAACTGTACATGATACAATGACACTGTTATCTGTGTATTTACTTACAAGGATAATGTGTCACTCTGCAGCCCTAACAGCACAAGACTCCTAAGGCAATGGGTTAAAGTTTCTCTCAGTAAGCTGTAGCCCTGCTGAACAAGCCTGAACACCCCTGCTAGAACAGAGAGCTGGTCAGTAACCTAGGAAAGCTGACAGCTTCAGTAATACATTTGTAGAAGGAATATCTAATGAACAGTACAATGCAGAGTTAAAAGAGAAGATGCCCCCGAATTGGTATTTCACAGGGAAAAAAAGTATCTTACTGAGTTCATGGAGCAAATTGACTTTCAGATACTCCCGTTTAAGGGGGCATGTCCTGGTGATTTATGTAATCAATTACATATAAAATATATTCATGTGTTCAGCAGCTCCAAATGTTTTTTGAAATAAAAGCTTTTTTAAAAAACAAAACACAAACTTTCATTTTAAAAATTCAGTGAGTAGAATTCATTAAAGTGGTTTTCTCACTACAGTGATTAGCTTTTAAGATGTGCAGACAGATAATTTAAGACTTTTTCTGAATACTTTGCTTTGTTGAGTTTTGTTTCGTCTGGAGATAAAGAAGATTGTATCTCCTCTTAGAGCACACAAGTTTCTCTGGTTACTGGTCATCTCTCCCCACCTCTCCCTGCTCTCCTTTATCTCCCTTTAAGATGCTGTCACTCTGACCATGGTGAGTCACCTCCTGCAGAGTTTTATCTCTAGTAAAAGACTTTAAAAGCCTCTCATTTAGCTAAGTAAACACCCTTTAGAGCCCTTCAGCCTGAGTAACCACACTTTATAAAATCTCTTGTCCCTCGTCATGTAACAGAAGATATCTCGGAAACAGCATAGCTGGATGTGCCCAATCACTGCTATAGACCCACTTACAGCTTGCACAGGAAGTGTGAGTCTGAAGCTGGCCTTCACAAGTCACAGGCTTCTTAATAAATCTGGTGCATCTCTCAGTGGCTGTGCACACACAAAAGTCTATGATTTTTCCATGGAAGTCCATGTCCCTTCATTAAGCTACACTTACATTTTATATTTTTAAAAGAAAAAACGCTAAAAAAAGGCAAATTGTGGTTCACGTGAGTGTTGCACAGAAATGTCCAACTTTTGTATGCCAAGAAACTTACATTTAATCTGATCAATTCGTCCTTTTTCTTTTTCCAGTCTCTAGCGAGACTATGAATTCTTCTAGATTATGAAATGGTGATTGGTGACCTGTAGTTAATAAGTTGCTCGGATGACATCTTGAAATGACAAATGTTATTATGTGCTATAAACCAGATAAAGCGATAGCTCGGTGATGCCTAAATACATGCAGTTTTTATTGTGTGATAGTTATAATGTTTCATAGTCATTGGCCTGGTCATGGTCCACCTCCCCTCCTTCATCCCCAACGTGAAAATTTGAAGATTGGTCCCTCAAACCTCTAAAATGTGCCAGAAGTTTCATAAGAACATGGTTTCAGCAGGTTTAACTGTGGTGGCTCTTTGAATAAATGACTATTTACATCTATGTACGGCATTTTTTGATGTTCGGCTGTAGAATTACCCCTTTGATGCCATTGAAATTCTTAAAATTTATTTTGCAGCTTTATTGATATTGTTATTTTATATCCCCTGATGAATTCCTAATCAACACCCTGGAAGGAAATGCGTTTAATTCTGTGTGAATAGGGTGTTATAGGGCTGCAGTTTAACCAAAGGTTTATCAGTTGAAGGGGCCATGTAAGGACGAAAAAACTTTGGAGACTCTCGTTCACGAAATTTTGATCAAAAGATGTTTTAAGGCAGCCCGACGACTTTCACGTGATCTCAAAATCGGGCAGTACCTATGCATCTTTTACCTCTCAATCGAGCCATCAGGCCTCTCCAGCTGTGTCAACCGACCTCCAATTATTCAGAGAGAAAAAATAAAAAACACCCAACCTGCAAGCGCCCTTCTTATGACAGCCTTGAAGTGGGCGGTGGACAGAAACCCAAAATGGAAGCACCCCTTCCTTCCCCATATATGTTAAAATCATGTACACCAAGTATAACCTATGTTTCTGCACCACAAAAAACATTTCTGAAAAAACGTATGCAAACTGGTGGTCTAGACGGTCATACATGTTTGTGTTTGTACATGTAATAATTACATAGTGCCGAGTCCCTGCCAGTGGCACCCAGTTTTGCATACGTTTTTTTCAGAAATGTTTTTGTGTGCAGAAACATACGTTTATACGTGGTGTACATTGATTTTTAACCTATATGGAAGGAAGGTGGCTTCCATATAGGGTTTACTGTCCCCGCCCACTCTCACGAGCTGTCCATAAGAAGGGCAGCTTGCAGGTTGGTGTTTTTTTTTTTTTCTCTCTAAAAATGGGGGTCGTTGACCCACGAGAGGCTTATTCTCGATTGAGAGTAAAGTTTGGGAAATAGGACTGCCCGATTTTGAATCACTTGAAAGTCGTGGCAGCTTAAACATCTTTTGATCAAAATATGTGAATTGTAAGGACGATGACCCCAATTTTTGGTAGTCAGGTTTTTTTTTTTTTAGGGGTGCTCTAGGGACAGTTTTTCTGTTGCTTGGAACCCCTATTTGGACCACTTTAGTATTTAAGTTGCTTATTGATAATGATTAGATATGAGCGAGCAGTAAAAAGTTCTAGTTCGATTAGAACCTCGAACTTTAGTGTGTTCGGATCGAGGTTCTATTCGAACTCAAACCCTATTAGGGTGCGTTCACACGGCAGTGGAGAAATAGCGGTCGGTTTACCCGGACGGTATTTATCCGGTTTCGCGGCCGTCCCCACAGCCACAGGGGGGGGGGGGGGGGCGCTTTTCTCCCCCTCCCACTGAGGTGTTCATATTCCGTCCGGAAACCGGACGGAAGAATGAACATGCTCAATGTTTTTTGAGCGGCCCGCGGGCGGAAAAAACGCCGGGCGGAAAACCTGTGCAGTGGAGACTGCTGCACGGGTTTTCCATCGAGCACAATTGTGCTCATTTTCGGCCGGTTTTTCGGGCGGTCTAAAAAAGCGCAAACCGGCTGAAAATCCGGCCGAAAATCCTTGCCGTGGGGACATGCACTAAAAGTCAATGGGAGAAGATGTTCTAGTTAATTTTTATACCTATACAGGTGTGGAGAAGCTATATAATATATATCCATGTATATGAGACTTAGATATTATGTGAGCCTGCAAATGTCACCAAATAACAGCTTCTGGGTGTGGTAAAGATGCAGCCAGCAATACCAAACTCCCTAACTATTGCAGTCTATGGAGAGGATAATGCTATCTAACTAAGAGCAGTCTGTACTGTACAGAGAGTGAGCTGAAAATGTCGTTCACAAGGCAATACAGTGAAATATATATAACATGGTCATGTGATTTTAATAGCCAATGAGAGCCCTACACCTCAGCGATGACGTTTTTGACACTTCTCCGTGCTCTGCACTGATTAGATGGCCGCCAAAGGTGCAAAAAGGTGATTGGATGGCTGCGAAAAGTGCAGAAAGCCGCTGAAAATGAAACTGAAAGTGGTATGTTGAACAAGATCTTTATTCGAAAGAACAGTAAAATGTTCGGTTCGAGTTCTAAAATTTCAAGAAGTTCTACTAGAACTTAACTTTTCTAGAACAATTCGATCAGCACTAATAATGATTCTATATACTATTGCGCTAATTGCGTATTTTTACATCTATTTATATGAGAGGTTAAAGGGGTTTTGCCACGAAGTAAAATTGAAGTGGAAAGCTTGGAAATTAAATAATAAACATTTTCACCATTCATCATTATTAAAAATTCCGCACTGTTTTTGTTTTAGCTGCTCCCTTAGTGATCCATTGTTTACAGCTCATCTCCAGGGGATACGACCAGGGCTGAGAGCTCCTCAGTCCTGGTCGCACATGCTCAGACATCACCTCTCCTCTCAGGCAGCTACTGAGTGTTCAAACCCCAGGTGCTGTCATTCTACTACCGTCCTCTGTACTCCTTAGTAATTAGTCAAATAGTGCAAATAAATAAAAAAGAAACCTCAATGAGGTCTGTGCATTTCTAAAGAGAAAAAAAAACCCACAGGTTTGGTTCCTGCAGGGATTTGAACCTAGGACCCTTGCGCTGTGAAGCAAAAAGTTTACCTCTGAGCTATTCACAGCCTTATACATAAACAGACCTTTCTTTGACTATAGAGTGGAAAGGCCTGGTGATGTCATCCTGCTGGGTCACATGATATGCAATTCAAACAAATCACACACGCCCCCTTCTGAGCACAAAGAGCTGGAGGCAGGAGGTATGAAATGAGATCGTGGCAAAACCCCTTTAAGTTTTATGTCTTTTCAGTGACTAGTTTTAGTAGGTGCCAAGGTTGGGGCGAAGTGTTTGTTGAGTGGCCCCTGTCCAAGTTCTTCCACCCAGCTCATCTTGATTGACAGGTCTGTCCCTATTTCTGCGTATGTTGGGTTTTGTAAACTAAACACAAATTTAATTGAGCACCAAATGCATTTTGTGATATGTAAAAGGCTTATGTCAGGACAGATTTGTAGTGGAGTTTGGGGAATTGAGAACCCCAGGCTCCTGTTGGCTTCTGTTGTCTTTAATTGGGAGAGATACTATCAGGCCTTTGTAGTCTATGGCCCAACGGTGATCTGAAGAGCGCCACAGCTCCATCAATGTCAGATTCCCTCACCCCCGAACCAAAACGTTCTTGAGACTTGACTTTGACTTGCACCTTCACTTCAGATGTCCTGGTTTCCTCTGACCGAAGGAGAAAAAATAGCTGCTGGTAAACGTGTTTCCCTGACTGACACAATAGTGCAGGGCTAATGAACAAAAAATTGATTTCTCTTTGACATGGCTGAGCCTCCGTTTTGTTGGTTAGGGAAGGAAATTCACCCGTGACCACTTTGTTTCTGCTGTTAGTTCTGTAGGCATCTGCAAAGCTAAATTATCCCCTTGGTGCCAGTGCCGGCATAGACCCGCAGCTTCTCCCACTGCATGTGCTTTTTATGCTTCTTAAATGGAAATGTTTTGGGGTAGTCGGAGAAAGTAATGTTGAGTGATAAATGATTCCCTGATTTCTTCATTTACAGTACTCACTATGGGGCTCGAAAAAACTAGAATTTTTCAAAAGACTTGATTAAAATATGTGCAATTGAACGACATTGACTTAAGGGAAGGTGAAATGGTGCATGGGCAAAAACTGAATATGTGAATGCATGATGAATAATCTTTATCATGCATGTTTTACCAGGGTCTTAGTAACCATATATAGACAGTTGAATCACATTTTTATAACCACCAGCTTATATTCAGAGTTACCGCCTTGTGCAGCACAGACAGCAGCTAGACAGCCAGGGAGTGACTCCATAAGGTCCTGGTAGGTTATCACGAGTATCTGGAGCCGACTGCATCCCACAGCTGCTGGAGGGTCCATAGAGCCAACACCACCATCCAGGGGCTCCCACAACTGCTGGAGGGTCCATAGAGCCAACACCACCATCCAGAGGCTCCCACAACTGCTGGAGGGTCCATAGAGCCAACACCACCATTCAGGGTCTCCACAGCTGCTGGAGGGTCCATAGAGCCAACACCACCATCCAGGGGCCCCACAGCTGCTGGAGGGTCTGTAGAGCCAACACCACCATCCAGGTGCCCCACAGCTTCTGGAGGGGCCATAGAGTCAACACCACCATCCAGGGGCCTCCACAGATGCTGGAGGGTCCATAGAGCCAATACTACCATCCAGGGGCTCCACAGATGCTGGAGGGTCCATAGAGCCAACACCACCATCCTGGGGCTCCCCCAAATGCTGGAGGGGCCATAGAGCCAAGCCTACCATCCGGGGTCACCACGGGTGCTGGAGGGTCCATAGAGTCAACACCACCATCCAGGGTCTCCACAGCTGCCGGAGAGTCCATAGAGTCAACACCACCATCCAGGGTCTCCACAGCTGCCGGAGGGTCCATAAAGCCAATATCACCATCCAGGGGCTCCCACAGCTCCTGGAGGGTCCATAGAGCCAACACCACCATCCAGGGTCTCCACAGCTGCCGGAGAGTCCATAAAGCCAATATCACCATCCAGGGGCTCCCACAGCTGCTGGAGGGTCCATAGAGCCAACACCATCATCCCGGGGATCCAACGGCTACGGGGGGGTCCATAGAGCCAACAGCACCATCCAGGGGCTCTCACAGCTGCTGGAGGGTCCATAGAGCCAACCCCACCACCCCGGGGCCCCACTGATGCTGGAGGGTCCATTGAGCCAACACCACCATCCAGGGGCCCCACAGCTGCTGGAGGGTCCACAGAGCTAACACTACCATCCAGAGGCCCCACAGCTGCTGGAGGGTCCATAGAGGCAACACCACGATCCAGGGCTCCACAGCTACGGGAGGGTCCATAGAGCCAATACCACCATCCAGGGGCTCCCACAGCTGCTGGAGGGTCCATAGAGCCAACACCACTATACAGAGGCTCCCACAGCTACTGGAGAGTCCATAGAGCTAACACCACCATCCAGGAGCTCCCACAGCTGCTGCAGGGTCCATAGAGCCAACACCACCATCCAGGGGCCGCACAGCTGCTGGAGGGTCCATAGAGCCAACACCACTCTCCAGAGGCTCCCACAGCTACTGGAGGGTCCATAGAGCTAACACCAACTTACAGGGGCTCCCACAGCTGCTGGAGGGGCCATAGAGCCAGCACCACCATCCAGGGGCTTCCACCATAACATTTCCACCACCAGCTTGTCTTCTTCCAGCAGTAGTTGCACAGTGTTTGTTCTCTGATGTTTCTCGTCTAAAATGCAGCCTATCCATTTGATGAAACAGAATTTGTGACTCGTAGAAGTCACGCCTCTACCTTTTCTGCAAATGCCGTTTGGTTAGCAGAGGTGCAGTGACATCCGTCTGCTCCGGGCCCCATACACAGTAGGGTTAGCAGAGCTGAAGTGAAATCCGTCAGCGCCGGGCCCATACACAGTAGGGTTAGCAGAGGTGCAGTGACATCCATCTGCTCCGGGCCCCATAACAGTAGGGTTAGCAGAGGTGCAGTGACATCCGTCTGCTCCGGGGCTCCATACACAGTAGGGTTAGCAGAGGTGCAGTGACATCTGTCTACTCCGGGGCTCCATACACAGTAGGGTTAGCAGAGGTGCAGTGATATCCGTTTGCTCCGGGGTCCCATACAGAGTAGGGTTAGCAGAGGTGCAGTGACATCCGTCTGCTCCGGGGTCCCATACACAGTAGAGTTAGCAGAGGGGCAGTGACATCCGTCTGCTTCGAGGCCCTCTACGCAGTAGGATTCGATGAACTGTTGTGTCAGGCACATGTCTATTTGCCCCTTTGGACATTTCATTCATCCTTGTGCAACAACTACCGTGTTTCCCCGAAAGTAAGACAGCGTCTTACATTCTTTTTACCCCCAAAAGTCCCACTATGTCTTACTTTCGGGGTAGTCTTAATTAGTGGCAGTCCCTATGCCCCATACGTACTATGGCAGGCTGTAGCAGGGTATAGGCCGGTGATAGGCACGGTATAAGGGCTCGGCTGTAGCGCAGATACACAGCTGTAAGCATGGTAATTAGCCCTGCTTAGAGGTTATAGGGCAGTATATGAACGTGTGCAGGCATGTATTCATGTGCAGGTATAGGGCAGGTATAGGCAGGTATAGGCAGCTGTAGGCAGTATAGGGCCGGCTGTAGACAGGTATAGGCAGCTGTAGGCAGGTATAGGGCCAGCTTTAGACAGGTATAGGCAGCTGTAGGCAGGTATAGGGCCGGCTGTAGGCAGCTGTAGGCAGGTATAGGGCTGGCTGTAGACAGGTATAGGCAGCTGTAGGCAGGTATAGGGCCGGCTGTAGGCAGGTATAGGCAGCTGTAGGCAGGGAATAGGGCCGGCTGTAGGCAGCTGTAGGCAGGTATAGGGCAGGTATAAGGCAGGTATAGGCAGCTGTAGGCAGGTAAAGGCAGTTGTAGGTAATAATATCAAAATAAAAAAAACAAACAATCATTACCTGGATCCCCGCTGCTCCACTCCCGCGTCTCAGCTCTGCTCTATCTTTTCTCGGCACAGGCGGGTGACATCATCAGGCCGCACGCAGTGTGATGACACACGCTGCCTGTGGGAAACTGCGGGCGCGCAGACCCCGAGTCCACTGCGAGCACGGAGCGCCGCTCTCTGCCCCGCAGTGGTATCCCTTCATCTGTGTGCGCTCCGGAGGAGTCACATATAGGTGAAGGAATCGCGGACAGTGCCCGGGCCAGCGCAGCGCCCGGACACTGTGCGCTGTACTCGGCCTTCAGTTATATGCGCTCCCTGAGAGCCGCATATAGCTGAAGCATCCCTGTCGGCGCCCGGGCCATCGCAGCGCGCGAGCGCAGACAAAGTACAGTTACTACGTCTTACTTTCGGGGTACGTCTTACATTAGTCGACCTCCCTAAACTCCCCGCTACGTCTTACTATCTGGGAAACGCGGTAGATAATGTCCAGCACCTGATGAAAGATAAGGGCTAGTGGAAATGAGCGTTGCAGCCAATACACAATGTAAGAATATAATTCCACAGCACAAAAAAGTTTTTTGCTTTTAAGAAATAGAATTTTATACAATCATCATGATAAGTGTGCAGATCATTTACAGTAATTTTCCATACAACAAGGTAGAAGGATATGCAAATTGAAGAAAATATGATCTTCAATGCAGACAGACGGAGACCATCTTTGTGCACCTATGTAGTGGACATTCACCTCACATCAATGGCACGGGGAACTCTGCAGTTTCCACATCTTTTATTCACAATGGCGCCATTTGTCCAATCACGATACACTTTCTCCACAGCAGCACCCGAACAATTCACAAACTGCACAGTGTCAGAAATACCACCACCATTGGCCCGAAAGCCAATAATCATCCCTTTTACAACTCTGGGATATTGTCCCTTTCACCCCTAACAGCACTGAGTGATATGTGTGCAGACAGCCTATCATAGGGGTCCCCAAGTCCAGTCATCAAGACCCACCAACAGGTCCTGTTTTCTGCCTTTCCTTAGCAGTGCACAGGTGATATAATTATGGTCAGTGCATTCTATGGGAGATCCTGAACACCTGCCCTGAGGACTGGAGTCGGGGAACACTGGCCTATCACACACCTTATATACCCACCAAGCCAGCTCACCTGTGACTACATGCAATTTCATTGGTATTGTTGCATTTGTGCAGTCTCCCTATGTGTTATACTGTGTCTTTTTGCATGTGAACTGGTATCTAGAGCATTTGCTATTTAACCCCTTAACTCCCAGGCCTGAAACGTAGTTAATGACCAGATCGATTTTTTAGTTTTTGCCTCCTTGTGTTTCAACAGTTGTAACTTTTTTATTTTTTCAATGACGCAGTTGGATGAGGCCTCTTTTTATTCGAGACAAGTTGTACTTTATGGGGGAATAGTTTAAGTTCACTTATAAATAATTGCTACATTTTTTTACACCGTTCATATTTCACACGTAATAACTCATTAGATTAATTCTACAGGTTATTACGGTCGTGTGGATACCTAATATGTGAAGGTTTTTTTGTGTGTGTAATTTATGCACAATTATTTTTTATTAAGTATTTTTTTTTTTTGTATTTATTATTTTTTTTTACACTTTTTATGTTTTTTTTTAACTTTTTTTTTTAAATCCCATGAAGGGAGAACTGTTTTAATTTTTTTTTTTTTTTTTTTTTTTTACACTTAGTAATGTATTAGCATATTCATATATGCTAATACATTATCATCTGTGTCAGTCTACACAGGCAGTGTTCAGGCCAGCACACAGGCTGGCCTGATCACTGGCTTGATACACTGACAGCCCTGGGGCCACTCTAGGTCCCCAGGGCTGACTGTGCAGCCATTCCCCGGGCTCTGTCGGGTCACCGGGTGTTCCGATCACCCGACAGAGCAGGGGAACCCTTTGATTGCGCTGCGGTAACGCACCGCCGCAATCAAAGGGTTAAAGCACCGGGTTGCAGAGGTTTCCTCCGCTTCCCGATGCTCACAGGAGATGCTCTGGGATCTGTGTAGTACAACCCCGATCCCAGCGCAGCTGCGGCGCCGGGCGCTGCAAACTCCAAGGTCTACAGTGACGTCAAAAGACGTCGCTGCAGACAAACGAACCGCACCGGCCGCCGGCAAAAGACGGTGTGCGGTCGTTAAGGGGTTAATGACCGTCACCTGCTATATCTTTCCCATGTAGCACATGGACCAGAGATGCCTGCTACAGGGATTCAGTGTATCTTCCAGCCATTGAGCGACAGTTGTAGCTTTGTAGTTTTTTAGCAGTGTAGCCATAGCCTAATAATCGGGTCACATACCCTTCCATTTGATGCAAGAAAATATATTTGATAGCAACACCAGTCCCTTTGATATTAGCCAACTTTACAATGCAACAGATCACCAAAGTGGGCTTGTCCCCACCCACCCAAAACAATCCAGAAAAGGTAGAATTAGGGGCCATTTACACGGCACAGGAAAAATAAACCGACCGTTATTTGAACTGTTTTCGTGCGTGCACATGGCTGCAGGGGGGCGGCTTTTCTCCACGAAAACCAGTCAGAAGAGTGAACTTGATCGATGTTCCTCGGGCCGCCGGGCGGAAAACCTGTGCAGTGGGTGCTGCTGCACGGGTTTTCCATAGAGGCCCGTGTTAAAAGTCTTCACCCGGTTTGCATACGGTTTTCAAGACCAAAAACCGGGTGAAAACCCGTGCCGTGGGGACAAGGCCTTAGGCATTCAGCATCTCCCCAAAAAATACATTAGAGAGTCCATAAGGTTATACAAAAAGGGCAATATTTTGTTTTTATTATTTTTTTTAAAAAAAAACTTTCTCAATCCTGATGAGATAAAAAAAAAATTGAGGGTAGATGATGATGCCTAATTCTGCCTTTTTTATCCTCTTTCATTAGTCTCCTGCTTCTAAAAAATGCAATTGTTAAGTTTGCAAGACAGATGGACGGTATTCTGACTGCAGGGTCAGACTATTCACAGTTTGTAGGTAACGTGTTACCATAGAAATACATAGGTTTGCAAAGGAGGCGTAGTCACACAAAGATAAGAGGCTTTTAATTAAGACTACAGTATTTGCAAAGTTGCTTCATTTTTATTGTCAGTGTATTGGAACAATTAAAATTGGTTGCAAAGGTCTACATAGTCTTCAGAATGACTATGGGTTATTATTATTATTATTATTATTATTATTTATTTTAAAGCGCCAGTGATTCCAGGGCGCTGTACATTCTAGGGTGTTACATACATTACATAAGTCAACCGAGTACAGTGATAAGGGATAATGACAATTGGCACGACAGAGGGAGAGAGGACCCTACCCGCGAGGGCTTACAATCTACAAGGAGGGGGAAAGAGACAGGAGGTGAGGGGCAGACATGTCTGTGGAGGAAGTAGTGACAAAATTAGTGAAGGTTATAGGCAAGCCTGAAGAAATGGGTTTTCAGGTTGCTTTTGAAGCTGGTGAAAGTGGAGGAGAGTCTGATGTGTTGGGGCAGTGAGTTCCAGAGTGTGGGTGAAGCACGGGAGAAGTCTTGGTTACAGGTTACAGGAGTCCCATCGAAATTCACAGATAACAGATCATCTCACGGGATGGGCTCAATTATTAAATGCCTACTGCAGAGCCTCAGTTTTTGCAGTTCTAAATATCGTAGTGAGTATACGGCTTAGGAAGGTTTGCACGTTGTGCTTCTCAACTGCATAAAAAACGCATGTAAAAAAACGTATCAAAAACACTTGCAGCAAAAACAGTTTTTTTTAATGCATGTGGTTTTGTGATGAACTCTAGTTCAGAACACGGGTGAAATTTGGGTTCATTAAGGAAAGCATGTATGTTTTTTTAATTGCTTGCTATTGAAAAATGCTACAGAAATGCAACGTGTAAACCCACCCTGAGGCTAGTTTCACACGAGCTTAAAGGGTGTTCCCATCTTGTACTTTGACATATTGATAGAACATACCATCAAAGTCTGCGGGAACAGATTAAATAGCTCACCCGTCCATAACGATCTTAGAGTTGTGCCCAGGCTTTGGGTCACGCATGGAATAGCCAATGGCAAACGGCTATAGCTATGCAAATCCAGCAAGATCCAGCATGTACAGGCTGTGAACAAGAATCCCTCTGGGTTTGAAACGCGTAAGCGTGACTCTGGTCCTGTACCTCCTGTTTTATCATGGATAGAGTCTTTGTTTTATTATACACGCTGGATATTTCTGCATTTGCATCAAAGTCTGATAGGTGCGGGTCCCACCTCTGGATCTAACTCAGGAACAGGCCCCTGAAAGTCTCAGCTCAGAATAGAGAACCAGTCGCACGTGCGCACGACTCTCTATTCTGTTCTATGGGAGTTTTGAGTACAGGGGAACAGTGTGTTCTGCCATGCTCAAAACTCCCATAGAACAGAATGGAGAGTTGTGTATAAGCGTGAGCAACCATTCTGTAGTAAGATTTTCCGGAGCCCATTCCTGAGATAGGTGGAGGTCCCTGAAGTGGCACCCACACCTGTTACACGTTGATGGCATATTCTATCCATGTACCATCAAAGTGCAAGATGGGAACACCCCTTTAACATTATGTTCACATGGCCTATTTTTCCAACCAAGAAACATACACCCTAAAAAAGACACCCTCAATTTTTTGCTGCATATTTTACTTTTTATTGAGGTGGACTTTGCTGCAATTATGGACATGGATTAACCCCATTTAATAAGGCTAATTCACGTGCTGGCTTCTGTTTTCCATGTTAATTACTAGCACAGAAGTGTAGAATATTATGGTCAAATGTCCTCATCCAGTCATGGTTCTAGTGACCCAAACTAACGTCATTGTAGATCATTATCAGGCTGTTAGTTTGAGTCATTAGCTCCACGGGGGGGACTAAGACATTTGCATGTAATATTGGCACAGAAAAGCACCCGAATTGTCACTTTTACACATAGGTATTGTGGTCAGTTTTTTACATCTGTATTTATAAGCCAAAACCAGGAGTGGAATCAACACAGAAAAAGTATAATGGAAAGATTTGCTGCTCTTCCTTGGATCCATAGGCATGCCTGGCTTCTTGAGCAGGGGGACCTCGCGGGCACTGCAGGATTTTATACCATTGCGGCGTAATGTGTTACCAATGGTTTTCTTGGTGACTGTGGTCCCAGCTGCCTTGAGATCATTAACAAGTTTCCCCCCGTGTGGTTTTAGGCTGATTTCTCACCTTCCTCATGATCATGGATCCCCCACGAGGTGAGAGTGTGCATGGTACTCCAGGTCGTTGTTGATTGACAGTCATTTTGTATTTCTTCCATTTTCTTACTATTGCACCAACAGTCGTCTCCTTCTCACCCAGCGTCTTACTTATGGTTTTGTAGCCCATTCCAGTTTTGTGCAGGTCTATGATCTTGTCCCTGACATCCTTAGAAAGCTCTTTGGTCTTGCCCATGTTGGAGAGGTTAGAGTCTGACTGATTAATTGAGTCTGTGGACAGGAGTCTTTTATAAAGGTGACTACTTAAAGGGAACCTGTCACATAGGTTGTGCCCCCCCTTGCTGAGGACAGCACAAGCCAGTGTCAGACCTGCTGTTTCCAGCGCTGTGTCCCTTATTCTGTAAGATGCAGCAGTTTTAGAGCATTTACCCCTCAAATCTTATTCATGAGCAGGTGTTAGCTTCACCCACCACAGGCTAGCTCCGCCCACTGACTGTTATTCACATGTTTCTACCTATTCAAAGTAATAGGTTTATCAGTTGAGCTGGGCGGGGCTAGCCTCAGGTGGGTGGGGTTTGAAAAAATTGACACTCTGAAGGACTCTTCGAATGACTCTTCTGGCTGAAAACTGCAGATTTGAGCATTAAATACACGAAAACTACAGCATCTTACAGAATAAGGGACCCAGTGCTGGAAACAGCAGGTCTGACACTACCTTGTTCTGTCTTCAGCAAGGGGGGGAAAAACTATGTGACAGGTTCTCTTTAAGACAGCTGTCTTAAAGGGAATGTGTCATCAAAAAAATGACTAATTGTTGAAGTCCCGTTTTTATGTTAAACACATTTTTTAGGAATTTTTGGTTGTTTTTTTTTAATTTTTCATATCACTTTCAATATTTTTTAATAATTCTTAAGTCCTGCAGTTTTCACTTTGGCCACTAAGCCTTGTTTGCACTGCTTTAACAGCAGTCAGAGAGATGCTTCATGCAGCTTCATGCACATAGGAGACTTAAGACTGACTCAGTCCCATTCACTTCTATAGGAGAGTTTTCTAGTCATGCTCTATGACCTGGGAAGAAATCACTGTACAGGGAGGTGAAAGGGTGAACTGTGACTATCTCCGCTTGTGACTGGTGGATCCTGTGTTATCTATTCACACTGGTGTCTCCTTTCAGTTTGACCCTCTCTGTGCTGATAATGAGCATCTTTCTGTACAGAACAGGAAGTGTAAGACTATTATTAGGCCTCGTGCCCAAAGTCAAAACTGCAGGACTTAAGAATTATTAAAAAATATTGAAAGTGATATGGAAAATTAAAAAAAAATATAACCAAAAATTCTTTAAAAATGTGTTTAACTTAAAAACGTGAGTTAAACAATAACTCATTTTTGATGACACATTCCCTTTAATGCAGGCAACGAGTTGCTTAGGAGGGTCTAACTGGTCTGTAGGAGCCAGAACTCTTAATGGTTGGTAGGGGATCAAATACTTATTTCTCTCAGCAAAATGCAAATAAATTTATAGAATTTATACAATGTGATTTTCTGGATTTTATTTTTGATATTCTATCTCTCAATGTTAAAATGAACCTACCCTTAAAATTATAGACTGTTCATGTATTTGTCCGTGTGCAAACTTACACAATCAGCAAGGGATCAAATAATTATTTCCTTCACTTTACATAAGTAAACTTATAAAAAAAAAAAAAACAAGCACCCAATTAAAAAAAAAAGTCCATATAATAGTTGCATATTGCCTGTCAATATGTGAAAAGAAAAATTTTGACGGTGGAGTCCCTTAAACACACAGTACTATACTGATCTACAATACTCTTCAACATGGATTGTTTTGCTGCGAGATGTCTTTAACCCCTTACCGACCTATAACGTATGAGTACGTCATAGCGCTGGTATGCGGCTTTGAAACGGGATCGCAGCGTGATCCCGTTTCACAGCCGCCGGGTGTTAGCCCGCGCTATTTGGCCCCTTAGACGCCGTGGCAAAGATGGCCGCGGCGTCTAAATGAATGAAAAACGGTGCAGCGCACCATTCTTCAGTCCGATCGGGACATCATCGGTGAGATCGCTGAGTCCCGATGAGCTAACATGGCAGCGGGAGCCTTGTGAAGGCTTTCATTACTGCCATGTTTTGAATTTCCCAACTTCGGCCCCAGGCAGGAAGTGGGGAAACCGCCATCTTGGTACAGCCTAATGCATTGTCTATGCAATGCATTAGGCTGCATTAACGATCGCTCCCCCTAGAGGTGAAGCACCATAGGGGAACTCAATGTTAAAGTAATAAAGTTTTAAAGTGTAAAAAAAAAAAAAATCACAACCCTTTCACCATGTACAAATAAAAAAGATAAAATAATAAAAAATTTACACATATTTGGTATCGCCGCGTCCGAAAAAGTCCGATCTATAAAAATATAACATCAATTATCCCGTACGCTGAACACTGTAGAAGAAAAAAAATTCCAAACGCCAAAATTGCGTTTTTTGGGTCATTTCACGTCCCATAAAAATTGGAATAAAAGTGATCAAAAAAGTCGCATGCATTCCAAACTGCTAGCAATAAAAAGTACACTTTAGCCTGCCAAAAATGCCCCTCATTGACGTCCGTAGGTGTTAGTACAAAAAAGTTATTGATCGCACAAAATGGCGCCGCGGCGCAAATTTCAAAAATAGGAAATGTTCGGAATTTTTTTACGGTACCAAAACATAACGGAAACCCTGCATGTTTGGTATTGCCGGATGCGTATAAATACAGCTAACACATTATATTTACCGAAGACTAAACCGTACAAAAAAAACTCCCACAAACATGGCGCAAGTACGTTTTTTTTTCACATTTTACCCCACTTAGAATTTTTTTGCCGTTCCCCAGTATATTCTATAGTAATATGAATAACACCATTAGAAAGTACATCTTGTCCCGCAAAGCCCTCATAGGTCTATGTAGGTGGAAAAATAAAAAAGTTATGGCTTTCAGAAGGCGAGGAGGGAAAAAAATTAGAGCCATATTATTATGACCGTCCGTCAGGAAGGGGTTAATGTAGAAAATGCACAATATTCATCTAGATTCCCATATAGAGCCTTCTTTGTAACATGCAGTAAAAGCCCTAAATCCTGTGATATAAGGGACGGGGGTGTCTATCACTGTTATTATTGGCTAAAAATAAGCTATTTCATAAGATTCACGGAGCTGAGCGTTGTCAGCCATTCATTACGGGGCCTCAGGTGGCAGCACAGTGTGCCGCTTCTTTACGCCCAGCGCTGCCATCTTTCATATTCTTCCCCGGAAGGTATGACTATGTTATATTCTTACGTGTAGTGTCATTTGGGGCGTTTTTGATTTATGACGGATCTTTGGGGTAATCTGGGTTGTCTACAGCACGAGGAGGCACAGTCACGGCACACTTGAGCACATTAAAAAGATGAATCCTTCCAAAATGAAAGTTTCGACATTCTTTAAATCTATTTATTGAGCTGGCTGGCGTGGTTGGAGTCTACTTATTTTGCTACTTTCCTTGTAGCAGATGCTCATACATATTCATTCTGCAGCTTTCTACGTTAGGCACATGAGCTCTAATGTTTTTTTTTTTCCTTTTTTTTTCTTAAAGTGATAGAGTTTGAACGGACGACTTTTCTCCTCGCTTGTGGAGAAGGTCTACATAGGTTTAATAAACCGTCATTGTTTTGCGAGCTTTGTGCACTCTTACTGTTGCACAGCAACCAACTCATAGCAATCATAAATGGCTGAAATTTGAAAGTGACCATGCTGAAAGTAATGAAGTGGCGAGTCCTTATCGCTTCTGATTTACAGTAGGGCTTAACTGGTAACTGGTACATGTCACGATGAGACTGCAAAATCCTAACCCCGCGGTTACGGCATACAGATATTTTTAATTATATCTATAAACAGCAGGTGAAATAAGTATTGAACACGTCACCAATTTTCTAAGTAAATCTATTTCTAGGTGCCATTGACATGAAGGGGGACATGTATGAAGATTGGCGCGTCGAAGCGCCTGTTTTCACGTTTTTTTCCGTGAAAACTGTGCCTGATGTATGCCGTTGCTGAAGTGCGCTCATACATGCGGTGCAAACTTCGACGCCTCCGACAGACAGACCACATTGAAATTGGTCTGCCTGTCGGAGCTCTAATGCGCCTGACTTTGCCGACCCGCAGTCATACAGGCGTCGGAGATTTCGAATGTGGTGCATCCCGCCCCAGAACGCCCCTTCCAGCATATTCCTGCATCCGACAGCACAGCCGCAAGTGAGCGCATATACGCTGAAAACAGTAAAACCCCGATCATACATGTCGCCCGAAACTCTCACCAGATGTCCGTAACAACCTATTCAATCCACAGGCAAATAAATCAAACCATAGATGTCTATAAATGAAGTTATGTGTAATATTGAAAAATAACACTGTGAAAAAGTATTGAATGCGCTTCCTGAAATATATTTAATACTTGGTACAAAAGCCTTTGTTGGTTATAACTAACCATGACCTACAAGGCTCTCCATAACCTCTCCCCTCCATACATCTCTGTCTTAATCTCCAGATACCTCCCATCACGCAATCTCCGCTCCTCAAAGGACCTTCTCCTCTGCTCTCCCCTTATCAGCTCCTCACATAACCGTCTCCAAGACTTCTCTCGTGCTTCCCCCACACTCTGGAACTCACTGCCCCAACACATCAGACTCTCCTCCACTTTCTCCAGCTTCAAAAGCAACCTGAAAACCCATCTCTTCAGAAGCCTAGAACCAACAATAACCCTGTTGCTACTACTCCACCCCACAAACATGTCTGCCCCTCTCCTCCTGTCTCTTCCCTCCTCCTTGTAGATTGTAAGCCTTCGCGGGCAGGGTCCTCTCTCCCTCTGTACCAGTTGTAAGTCATTCATCGTCATCATTGTACTTGTTTGACATATTATGTATGTGACCCCCCTTGAATGTACAGCGCCCTGGAATCAATGGTTCTTTAAAATAAATAATAATAATGATGGCGCCTCCTGTATGGAGAAACTAGTCGCTCAGATGGAATTTCAGTCCATTCTTCCACACAAACTCTTCCGTGGCTCCTTCTATGAACTCTGAGCTTTGGTACCTTCCATAGATTTTCTGTTGGATTCAGCGCAGGTGATCGGCTCGGCCATTCTAGCAGATTTATGTTCTTTCTCTGAAACCAATAGAGAGTTGAAATGTTCACCCTCGTTTCATCTTCATCCTCCTGGTAGATGACAGCAGATTTTTATCAAGAATGTCTCTGTACATTTGTCCATTCATCCTTCCTACAATTATATGAAGTTTGCCAGAGCCGTAGGCTGAAAAACATTCCCACCCCGTGATGTTCCCACCTCCAAACTTCACTGTTGGTATGATATTTTTGGGGTGATATGTGGCGCCTTTTGGCCACCAAACATGGTGTGTATAATGGCATCCAATGAGTTCAATTTTGGTCTCGCCAAAGTCTGACCAGACTTTATTCTCCTAGTATTCCACAGGATTGTCTAAATGCTGTTGAGCAAACTTTCAACATATTTGAACAAGCTTTTTATTCAGCAACTTTTTTTAAACAATTCCAGGTCTGGCAATTGGCAATTGGACAACTCTTCAGATAATTCTTTTCACTTCTCTGTCTGAAATCTTGCGGGTTGCACCTGGTCATGGCTGTTTTATACTGAAATTACGTCCTTTTCACTTCCTGATTATGGCCCCAACAGTGCTAACTGGAGGCTTCAGTAGTTTAGAGATTCTTCTATAACCAATGCCATCAGTATGTTTTGCAGCAATAAGGTTTCGAAGGTCATGAGACTTCTCGTTGGTTTTACCCATCATGAGATGTTTCTTGTGTGGCACTTTGCCAATAAGACACCTTTTTATAAGCCATTAGTTGAACCAGCTGATATTATTTTTCACTAAGTGGCAAGATTGCTTTCTAATTACTGATAGATTTCAGCTGGTGTCAGGACTTTCCATGGATTTTTGCACTTCTCTTTTCGTATGTGTTTAATGCTTTTTTTTCCTGTGTAATTTCTCATTATTACACTATTTATGGACATTTATGGTTTGATTTCTTTGCCTGTGTGTATTGAATGCGTTGTTACCGACATCTGTTTAGAATTTCATTTCAATAGCACCTTTAAAAATATATTTACTTAGAAAATTGGTGACATGTTCAATACTTATTTCACCCCCTGTAACTGTTGCAGTTTCATAGTGTATTCTAAAGGGTGAATGAGTTAAAGGGGTATTCCCATTTTATTAATTTAAACATGAAGGCAAAGGTAAATAAAGACTATTACCAAATACATTGCTGTTCTGCTTTTGCATAGGAGCTTGTTCATATTTCCCACTGACAAACGTTAACCCTTTAGAGCGCTGTAGCCTTCTGAACTGCTGTGTAAACCCTTCCGTTACTGATGTCCCACTAACAAGCTCAGCTAGAAATGGCTGGACTAAAAGGTCAGTCATAGAACCACCCACAGCCTGAAAAGCAATTGTGAGCCTTAGGCCAGCTGTGAAGAGGCTCTGTAAAACAAAATGGTGAGAATACGCCTTTAAGGATGCCAGTGATCCACTTGGCTTATCACTGTTTAAAGGGGTTGTCTAGTTCATTAAAATGATTAATAGATGGGGGAAAAAATAGAAAAAAAGGGAAACTTATCTTGTCAGTCGCCACTTCCGCTCTGAAGCTTCTTGGGATCCGCTTCTCTTTACTTTCTGTACCTTGTGCCGACACACAGGAGAGGCTTGCACTTCATTAACTTAATTAGGATCTCGGGGGACTTGGTGGCAAGTGTTGCTTTTTTTTTTTCAATTTTTTTTCACATCCTGACCCATTTAACCATAATTTTAACCCATTTAACTCACTGTAGCTACAGAAGACATCACATAAAGTTGGAAATGGAGTCTCACTTTTCAACAAACTTTGCCTAAATCAGTAGTACAAGTGGTTAAAAGAAATGTTGTAATATATCTTACTAGAGGGACATACTTCCTTCTCCACTTATCAGCCACTCTTTCCCAAATTTAACATTCACTGTTAAAAAAAAAGTACATGTAAAATTGAATCAGCCTACTTAAGAATCTGATTCTAGCTGCCCATAGGTATCTATGGGGAGGGTAAAATATGGCAGAGACAGATCTGAAAGTTCTAGTATGTGTTATATTTCAACCTAGTGCTGCTCAGCTTACAGGGCTCGGTACCTCTTTGTAATTTCTTCCATGTTGCTTCTTGGGGTGTGTTATAGAGATATAGGGAAGCAAGATCTCCTTTTCTAGCTGTGTGCAGTGTATGGGAGACATCATAGCAGCTGGTCTCTACCCACTAGTTCAGGGACAACTGAAAATTAGAGATGGACCCTGTAGAGGAGAAAACTAGTAAAAAGCTATTCCTCATGTACACACACAACAGCTTATCCTAAAGAGTTACCAAAAAGTTGAGGTACACTTTAAGATTTTTTTGGTACAGACGTATTAAGTTCTTACAGCCACGTACAATAAGTGTTTACCCACTTGCAGTTTGCATATGGCTCCTTCACACACACTTTGTGCATGTGTTTGTCTCAGCGTTTCTACGATTGTGTTTGGTGAAAACGAAAAATTATTTTTATTTATTTTCTGTTCATAACATTTTATGATCTAAATACATAAAAAATAAAATCACCATTATGTGATTCAAGCATCAAGACATGATTTCTAAATTTAAAACAAAAATAGTTTCACTAAAACATTGCACATTTTTAAGCATAGAATAAAAAAACCTTTTCTAAGCCTAAAAGATAAAAAAAAAAAACACACAAAAATACTATAATGGCTTCCCTGACCCCAAAAATACAAAGTTTTTTATATTTCACTATAGACTTTAGAGTGAAAACTAGTATATTTGGCATAAAACCCCAAATAAACGCAATAAAAACACTACAAAAGACACCATATTTTAGGGTACTATAAACCAAGGATAAGGAGCCTGTGTAAATCAAAGTTGCCTAGTCTTAATACTAGAAATGGTCACCAGTGAGTTTTAGAAGGGTCTCTTACACGTCCAGCAATATTTCCTTAAAGGGGTTGTCCGGGACTTACAAAAGCTCGTGCATGTGACGTTGTGCCCTGTGATTGGCTGCACATAGCACATGAACTATGGACGTTCACTGTGCAGCCGGGATGTACGGGCCGGGCACCAGGACGGAACGGGAGCATCACAGAGGGGAGTATACTTATTTTTTTTTTCAATTTCTAATCATGCCCCTGTGGACCAACGAGCTTTTTGGAGGTCCCCGACAACCCCTTTTAACTGATAGCCAATATTATTAACTTCTTGCTGCAGGAGATTTCATGTTCCTAGATATAGTCCTTTGTCCCTGCAAATTGACCATGGAAAACGTTAACCTGCAGCTCTGTAGGTAACTGAGGATCCTTCGTGTTACTGGAGAGAGTGTTTCTGGAAATAACATTATATCGGGTGATTGCTGCATTATTCCCTATGCAACAACCAACTGGTTTCCACTTACAACAACTTTTTATTCCTAAGGAGTTTGCCTGGTTCTAGTTTACAGGGCAGTAAATTTATCACCATCACAGCTTCTGCCAAGACGTACGTGTTGATGGAATATTGTATGTTGTACTGGCCACCTGTATTACTAATAAGACATAGCAAATCTTTAATGGGTCTTCCAGTGGGCAGCCGGAGATAGTATATTTGTGTTACTGGTACATAGCTGTGGTTTAAGATTTCTCCTTGTACATAACTAGTCTTCGGCAAGCTCCAGATGTTAACATTGAACAGGGCCTTATAGGAGTGTAGCTTGTATGGTGGCATAAAGCGTGTCACCTGCTCAATGGGGTGTCATCAGCAGACTGAAACCTGCAATCCTGGGTCACAAAATTGGTGCCTTAACCAGGCAGGAGCAGGTGTCCTAGAAGTGTCCATCGCCATACAGCTGTGGCCTTTCTCATGCTAGATCTAGAACTGTCTATCACCATGCTGCACCTAGAATTGTCCATCGCCATATAGCAATGACCTTTCCCATGCTAGATCTAGAACTGTGTATTACAATGCCTTACCTAGAATTGTCCATCCCTATACTACATTAGGCTTCCTCATGCTACATCTAGAACTGTTTATCCCCATGCTACACCTACAATTGTCCATCCTTAGGGTATGTTCACACGGCTTATTGCGGCGCGTATAGTACACGCCGCAATGCGCCGTGTGTTTTGGAACCACATGCTGATCAGTGCGTCATTCCAAAGCACGGGGGGAGCGGCACCCAGCCGGCCCCATAGACATGCATTGTCGGCGGCGCGTAATCGCTGCTAACAACTGACATGTCAATTCTCCCCCGGCGTGTACAATACGATTGTATTGTACGTGCGGGGAGACGACGCGTAATCCATAGCTCTCTATGAGAGCTATGAATTACCGTAATTGTGGCGCGCATTTCGCCGCGTATAAAGCGCAATAAGCGATGAAATGCGCAACAAAATACGCGACTAAATAAGCCGTGTGAACATACCCTTATATTGCATAGGTCTTCCTTATGCTAGATTTAGAACTGTCTTCTTCCATGCCGGAGCTAGAATTACCCGTCCCTGTGCTGCATTGGTCTAACTCATGCTACTTCTAGAACTGTCTATCTCCATGCTGCACCAAGAATTGTCCATCCCTATACTGCATTGGTCTTCCCCATTCTGCACTTAGCATTGACCTTTTTCCTGTTGCATTGTCCATTCCCACCCTGCATTGACTTTGCTCATTCTACATCTAGAACTGTTTGTCTCCATGCTGCATCTAGAATTGTCCATCCGCCTCGCTGCATTGGCCTTCTTCATGCTGAATTTAACATTGGCCTATATCATGCTGTACCTACAATTGTCCTTTACCAAACTGCTTAGGTCTTCCTCGCTTTGCATTTAGAATTGTCCTTTCTTCTGTGGTCCTAACAGCATTGGCCTTTCTTCTGTGGCCCTTAGCATTGGCCTTCATACTACATTGGTCTTCCTCATGCTGCACTTACCATTGGCCTTCTCCATATGGCACCTAGAATTGTCTATCCCCATACTGCATTGGTCTTCCTCATGCTGCACTTACCATTGGCCTTCTCCATATGGCACCTAGAATTGTCTATCCCCATACTACATTGGTCTTCCTCATGCTGCACTTACCATTGGCCTTCTCCATATGGCACCTAGAATTGTCTATCCCCATACTGCATTGGTCTTCCTCATGCAGCACTTACCATTGGCCTTCTCCATATGGCACCTAGAATTGTCTATCCCCATACTGCATTGGTCTTCCTCATGCTGCACTTACCATTGGCCTTCTCCATATGGCACCTAGAATTGTCTATCCCCATACTGCATTGGTCTTCCTCATGCCGCACTTACCATTGGCCTTCTTCATGCTGCATCTAGAATTGTCCATTTCCATACTGCATTGGCTTTCCTCATGCTACATCTATAACTGCCTATAACTGTGATACATCTTGAATTGTCCATCTGCCTCACTGCATGGGTCTTCTTCACTCTACACTTAGCACTGACACTTTTCATGCGGCATCTAGAATTGTCAATCCCCATACTACATTGGACTTCTCCATGCTGCACTTACATTTGTCCATCCAAATACTGCATTGACCTTCCTTCTACTGCAATTAGCATGGGCCTTCCTTAAGCTGCACTGATCAATAGCCTTGTCCATGCTTCATGAAGAACTGTCCATCCTCACGCGGCACTGACCTTCTTCACATTGCACCTAGCATTAGCCTAGATCTGATTCATTGACCTTCTCAATGCTACTGGGCATTAGTCTTCTACCTCTAGGATGTTCCTTCCCCATGTAGGTCCTAGCAGGGCCATCTTTTCTATTGGGCACACTAGGCAGTTGCCTGGGGGCCCCACAAGTATGGGGGCCCCAGGTGGTATATGTACTGTATGTCCTAGAAATACAAAAAACATACCCTGCATCCCTTGGTTGGCTTTGCTTATTTTACTGTTTGTGTGTTTGTAGGACGTTCAAATAGTTAAAAACCATGGTGGAGAAGGGAGTCAAAGGCTCCCTGCCCTGTCACATAGTCTTGTAGACTGCAAGCTGCAAGTGTCCAGACATAAGTGGCGTGATAATATGGGTGTGTTTGGGGGAGGCAAGAGGCATGGCCCAGTGTGATTTCATGTATTTGGGCAAGGCCCACTGCAGTGCTCTGCCCAGTGGCCCATAATGCTGTTAAAGGGGTTGTCTCACTACGAAGATCATAGTTGAAAATGGGGGGGACCAAAAATCTAAGGATGTACGTTCTTGGTTACTATTGGCAAAGTGCTACGGTTTTAGAGAAGGGGCTGGTTTACATGTGCTTAGCAACGGTGTTTGTTTACAGGTCGTGGAAGCATTCTGTCCTGCCCAGGTCGTGCGCATGCAAAGGAAAGGCAGTGAAGAGGATACAATACATACAACCCCCCTGCATGTCCTCTCACTGCTTCTCCTCCTCGCCTGCCAATACACACATCCCTGCCCCTCCTCTTCACTGCCTTTCCTTTGCATGTGCACGACCTGGGCGGGACAGAATGCTTCCCCGACCTGTAAACAAACACCGTTGCTAAGCACATGTAAACCAGCCCGTTCTCTAAAACCATAGCACTTTGCCAATAGTAACCAAGGACGTACATCCTTAGATTTTTGGTCCCCACATTTTCAACTATAATCTTCATAGTGAGACAACCCCTTTAAGACGGCTCTGGGTCCTAGCATTCTCCCTTCCCATGCCGTCGTAGCATTTCCTTCCCCAGCAGCGTCATGCGGTGTTTTTTAATACCATATTTAATATATGTGTGTAATGACAGCCTTTATTCTGCACCCAGGGCATGAGTAAGGTGATGCCATTTTAGTATTTATAGAGCTCCTTATACTTTCTTTCTTGTGCATAAACCACATTATTATAGACTTTTTATGTTGTTTTTTTTACCAGTAAATAAAACCGAGAAAACAGTTGTGTTACTATTGACATAAGAACGTGCACAGTGTGGTTAATTAGATCTATTTATAAGATACGGTGTGATACAAATGAACATATGTCTTTTCGCAGCAGTGAATTACAGCGCTGTGTTTCTCTGCTTCACCTCTTTAACTTTGGAGTGTACAAAAATGTGTGTATAATCTAGATAATGATTTCAAAAAGTTATAAAAATATGTTCTCGAAAGAATTGCCAGAAGTTTGGACAAATGCCATTAAATAGGCCAAACCAATTAAAGCATCGTAAAATAATAAATCTAACATACCCGTGTTTTTCCCAAAATATTATTTTCGTTTCCAAAAAAAGGGCTAGAGCTTATTTTTGGGGGAAGGGCTTACATTCACAATTGCTGGTGCCGTGTCAGTGACTCTTATGTTAACACCTACTGGCACTCTCAAAACACTTTGGGCGACATGTATGAATCCTGGCGCTGATAGACCTGTTCTAAATCGCTTTAAGGTAGTATAGACTGCGCCAGAATGTATGACCCTGTTCTTCTGCAGGTCATACATACCCGGGGGAGTGTTTGAGCCAATACCACAAGTCTGGCTCAGGCACCAAACCCTTTTCCCGTTGCTGTTCTTCTGCAGGTCATACATACAGGGGGAGTGTAAAGCCAATACCACAAGTCTGGCTCAGGCCCACCTTACCCTGTTCTGGGTGTTCTTCTGCAGTCATACATACAGGGGATTTTATAAGGGCCAAAACCCCCCAATTGGCCTCAGGCCCACCTTTTCCCTTCCCGTTCTTCCCGCAGTCAAACATACAGGCAAGTAGGCCAATACCAAAAATTTTGGCTCGGGGACCAAACCCTTTTCCCCGGCTGGCTGGTTTTTCTGCAGGTCATACATACAGGCAATTTTTAAGCCAATACCCAAGTCTGGCTTTAGGGACCACCTTACCCTGGTTTTGGTTTTTCTTCTGCAGGAAAAATACAGGGCAGGGTAAACCCAAAACCACAAGCTGGCTCAAAGGGACCACCTTTTCCCTGGTCTGGCTGTCATCTGCAGGTCATACATACAGGGGAGTGAAAACCCAAAAACCCCAAGTCTGCTCAGGCACCAAACCCTTTTCCCTGGTCTGGGGTGTTCTTCTGCAGGGCCAAAAACATACAGGGCAAAAGGGAAGCCCCAAAACCACAATTTTGGCTTTTAGGCAACCCCTTTTTCCCGGTCGTTCTTTTGCAGGGTCATACATACAGGGCGTGTAGAGCCAAAACCACAAAAACTTGGGTCAGGAACCCCCTTTACCCGGTCTGGCCCCGTTTTTTCTGCGGCATACATACAGGGCAGTGTAGACCAATCCACAAGTCTGGGTTTAGGCCCCCACCTTTAACCCCCGGGCTGCATTCCCCGCAGGTCATCCCCTACGGGCAAATGTTAAGGGGCCAATACCCAAATCCCGGGTCAGGGACCCCCTTTTAAACCCGGTCGGGTGTTCTTCTGCAGGTCATACAAAACAGGCAAAGGGAAGCCCCAAAAACCACAAGTCTGGCCAAAAGGGGACCAAACCTTTTCCCTGGTCTGGCCCGTTTTTTCCTGCAAATCCCAAACATACAGGCATTGGGGAAGGGGCCAAAACAAAATCTGGCCGGCACCACCTTTAACCCGGTCTGGCTGTTCTTCTGCAGGGAACATAAAAGGCAAAGTAAGCCAAAAACAAAAAAGTCTGGCTCAGGCACCAACCCCCTTTACCCTGGTCCTGGCTGTTTTTTTCTGCAGGTCACACATACAGGCATGTAAGCCAATACCCCCAAGTTTTGGCTCAGCACCACCTTTTTCCCTGGCGGTTTTTTTTCTGCAGGTCCATACAAAAAACCCGGGCAGTGGGAAAAACCCCAAAAACCACAATTTTTGGCTCAGGAAACCCCCTTTTAAACCCCGGCTTTGGGTGTTCTTCTGCAGGTCCCTAATACAGGCATGTAGAGCCAATACCAACAAGCGGCTTTAGGCCCCCACCTTTACCCTGGCTGTTTTGGGTTCAACACAGTTTGGCCCCAAAGTTTTGGCTCCAAAGGAAACCCCCTTTTAAATTGGGTTTTTTCCCCCTATAATGGGTGGAGCCCCTTCAAACCGGCCCAAAACCCTTTCCCCTTTTTTAAAAATTTTTTTGGGCATTTAAACGGGCATTAACCTACCCACGGCTGGGCCATTCCCCCCTTTTCCCCAGGCCCCCCTTTTCCGGTCTCTGGGTGTTTTAACCCCACAATTTTGGCCCCAGGGGAACCCCTTTTTTTTGGGGCGTTTTGGGAGTCATAATTTCCCGGGGAGTTTTAACTTAAAAGCTTCCTTAGGCACCACCTTAACGCTTCTATTATTCCTGCCTAAACAAAAAAAAATAGAACCCCCATTTTTGGAAATACCCTTCTGGATTTTTTATATAATAAAAAAGGGTTTTAAAAATGATGTCCCCCTATTTTTTAAGACCCAGGAGGATGCAGTTAAAGGAAAAAATTTTTAAAAATTTTTAAAAATTATAAAAAAAAAAAAAAATTTAAAAAAAAGTCACAACTTTTTAGTTTTTTAAGAATAAAAAAAGTTAAAACAATTTGTATCGCGCATCCGTAAAATCCGATAAAAATAAATTTTTTTTTTTTTGGGTAAAAAACCCATAAAAAAAAAAATTTTTTTTTAACCCGTACGCTGTACTCCCGAAAAAGAAAAAAAAATTTTTAGGAAAATTTCGCCATGTATGAAATTGGACAAAAAACTACACTTCAGCCTGCAAAAAAGCACCCTCCCTCACTCAGGCAATGGGTGGAAAAACAAAAAAGAATTTGGGGCAGAAAATGGGGCTGCAGCGCAAATTTAAGAAATAGAGAATGTTTTTATTTTTTTAAAAGCACTAAAACATCAAAAAAACACATATTTCTATCCCGGAATTTGACCCCCCCTCAAAAACAGAAAAACATTATTTTTACCGAAGTGAACCCAAAAAAAACAAACCCCCGAAAACTTGTCACAAGTACTTTTTTTTCTCATTTCACCCCATTTTTTTTTTCAGTCCCCCAAATACATTCTAGGGTACGGTCAATGGCACCATTAAAAATAACACCTTGTCCCGCAAAAAACAAGCCCTCATTTGCCTGTGTAGATGGAAAATTTTTAAAAATTAGTTTTTGGAAGGTTGGGGAAAAACGAAGACCACATTTTGACCAGTGGGGGGAAGGGGGTTAAGGGTCTCGTTAAAACTTTGGGGAAGCAGAGGGAAAACCCCAAGGGTCTTGTGGAGTTCGTGTCTTGATAGATCAAAAGTGGTGGCATAAAGGGAACCCACACAATAGGCAGGTTATTTTCATTTTTGTGGTTGATTAGTGTTGATTTGAGGTTAGTAGAAATCAAAGACATTTGATTCCCAGACTTCGTTATCCCGCTTCGACTCTCTTCTAGTAATGTCATTTGCTAAGTTGACACCTGAATTTCTTTTAAATCAAGTGAAAGTCATTCAATTACGTGTTGGCAGAAAGCGCCTTTCCCTCTCGTTCTATGGGGAGGTCATTAAGTTGCATTTGACACGGCTTCTTGTGGGGAGAATAAAAGAAGCTGCGTCAGTGTAGAATATAATTACCCTTTAGGGGCTTTTTGTAAGTCTCCTGGCTGCAAAACTCTTGCAAAAAAACCCCTGGGGTTTAAAAGAGCCGCCCAAAGAACCTCGATTTTATGTCTTTTTTGCTCGCTTTCTTATTCCCGGGGATATAGCGGTTTTGTAAAATCAAACACTAGAGTCAAGCGTTTTCAAATATCCGGGAAATGTGTGTAAATTTTTAATATTTTTTCAACGAACGGCTTAGGAAATACTAGAGCACCTCAAACAATTTGAATATCACTGAAAAGATCATTGATATCAGAAATTCAAGTCAAATAGAGAAACCCCTATATTTTAAACAGACTCTTACGTAGAATGACAAGGGTTTTATAAATACATTTGTGAGCCAGAAAAAAAAAAGAGCGGAGAACCCTTTTAATTTTCAATGATATTCTCATTTTTTGAGATGCACTGGTATTTTCTCTGCTTAGTTTCAATGTAAATTTCTTCTGATTATTATCTGGAATAATAATCTCTTCTGCACTTACTGCTCTAATGCATCTAAGACTCGGTTCACGCCTCGTTACTCATATTGGGGTACGGTGAAAAAAAAGTACTGCAACAAAACCACGGCCAGCCCATAGACTTCAAAAGAAAAATGTAGTCGTATTCGGATTACGTTTGATTTATCTGCAAGATATACACACTTTCTGCGCTGGATACAAAAGTGTGGCCTACCCTGCTTTGGTGTCCTGCACAAAAAGTGTATACTGACAGCCATTCACTGCATGCTCCTCACTGATACATGCAAGAACAGTACAGGACATGTAGTACCGCACTGTACTGTAGAGAGGTGCTATAGACCACCAACCACTGGATGCACCTAACTAATACATGTAAGAGCAGTACAGGACATGTAGTACCGCACTGTACTGTAGAGAGGAGCTACTAGACCACTAATCACTGCATGCACCTCACTAATACATGTAAGAGCAGTATAGGACATGTAGTACTGCACTGTACTGTAGAGAGGTGCTATAGACCGCCAATCACCACATGCACCTCACTAATACATGTAAGAGCAGTAAAGGACATGTAGTACTGCACTGTACTTTGGAGAGGAGCTACTAGACCGCCAATCACTGCATGCACCTCACTAGTACATGTAAGAGCAGTACAGGACATGTAGTACCGCACTGTACTGTGGAGAGGAGCTACTAGACCGCCAATCACCACATGCACCTCACTAATACATGTAAGAGCAGTACAGGACATGTAGTACTGCACTGTACTGTAGAGAGGCTATAGACCACCAATCACTGCATACACCTCACTAATACATGTAAGAGCAGTACAGGACATGTAGTACCGCACTGTACTGTAGAGAGGCGCTATAGACCGCCAATCACTGCATGCACCTCACTAGTACATGTAAGAGCAGTACAGGACATGTAGTACCACACTGTACTGTAGAGAGGCGCTATAGACCGCCACTCACTGCATACACCTCACTAGTACATGTAAGAGCAGTACATGACATGAAGTATCACATTATACTGTAGAGAGGAGCTACTAGACCACCAGTCACTGCATGCAGCTCACTAATACATGTAAGAGCAGTACAGAAAATATCCAACTCAAAAGCGGATATATAAATAGTATAGCAATATCCACAAATAACATGAAAAAGATCAAATACCCACACACCAAAAACCATGTTATATTAAAATATAAGGACACAATATGTAACCCCAAAAATTCCCCATAAATAAACACACGGGTATAATAGTCAACTGATAAGATAAAGGGACAAAAAGAAGGCCCTGTATGACCCTATTTGACCTATAGTAATCACTAGGGAGACGCGGGGAACCCGCCCCAAAAAGGGCGACCCCGACATGTTTCAGTGTCCCTCTTGCATCTCCTCAGGGGACTATTTAGGGAAAAGTCAAAAAAGTTACAGTAAAGCTTCAATAAAGACTAATAAAGATTAAGGATAGTATATAACAAGATGTAATCTCATATATCCCCTAGCATGCCCAAAGAGCAAAAACAAATCTTTATATTACAACACAGTTACACATTGTTAATTATAGTTAATACATCTCTCAACACAACGGCTGTCAGCCAAACTTAAGGAGAGAAAAATCACAGGTGTATATTAGTAACTGCAAATAGTTGCTCCAGGCAAACCAATACCCATCAAACCTGGTATCCCATGGTCAGGACTTCCCAGAGTTGTCGGTAACGATCCCCGACATCCAGACGCGATGGTGACGCGATGGTGTGTGGGTATAAGAGCAGTACAGGACAAGTAGTACCGCACTGTACTGTAGAGAGGCGCTACTAGACCACCAGTCACTGCATGCACCTCACTAATACATGTAAGAGCAGTACAGGACAAGTAGTACGCACTGTACTGTAGAGAGGAGCTACTAACTGCCAATCACTGCCTGCACCTCACTAATACATGTAGAGCAGTACAGTGACAAGTAGTACCGCACTGTACTGTAGAGAGGAGCTACTAAACAGCCAATCACTGCAAGCACCTAACGAATACATGTAAGATCAGTACAGGACAAGTAGTACCGCACTGTACTGTAGAGAGGCGCTACTAGACCACCAGTCACTGCATGCACCTCACTAATACATGTAAGAGCAGTACAGGACAAGTAGTACCGCACTGTACTGTAGAGAGGAGCTACTACACAGCCAATCACTGCATGCACCTCACTAATACATGTAAGAGCAGTACAGGACAAGTAGTACCGCACTGTACTGTAGAGAGGAGCTACTAAACTGCCAATCACTGCCTGCACCTCACTAATACATGTAAGAGCAGTACAGGACAAGTAGTACCGCACTGTACTGTAGAGAGGAGCTACTAGACCACCAGTCACTGTATGCACCTCACTAATGCATGTAAGAGCAGTACAGGACATGTAGTACCGCACCACACGGTACTGTAGAGTGACGCTATAAACTGTTAATCACTGCATGCACCTCACTAATACATGTAAGAGCAGTACAGGACATGTAGTACCGCACTGTACTGTAGAGAGGTGCTACTAGACCACCAATCACTGCATGCACCTCACTAATACATGTAAGAGCAGTACAGGACATGTAGTACCGCACTGTACTGTAAAGAGGCTCTACTAGACCGCCAATCACTGCCTGCACCTCACTAATACATGTAAGAGCACAGGACATGTAGTACTGCACTGTACTGCAGAGAGGCGCTACTAGACCACCATTCACAGCATGCACCTAACTAATACATGTAAGCCAGTACAGCACATGTAGTACGGCACTGTACTGTAGAGAGGTGCTACTAGACCACCAATCACTGCATGCACCTCACTAATACATGTAAGAGCAGTACAGGACATGTAGTACCGCACTGTACTGTAGAGAGGTGCTACTAGACCACCAATCACTGCATGCACCTCACTAATACATGTAAGAGCAGCACAGGACATGTAGTACCGCATTGTACTGTAGAGAGGTGATACTAGACCGCCAATCACTGCATCCACTTTACTAATACAAAAGGCTTACAAATATAATGTTCAGGATAATTGGTCGGATCTTCCATCAATCACCTGAGCCTCAGATCATCAGTGTCTGAGACATTGTATGGTGAGGGTGGTATCAAGATGCAATGTCCCAGGAAAGACCATTGTATGGGGGAAATATTGTATCCTGAGGCCACTGTAATTTGGGGGACCACTGTATACAATTTTGTAGATTGTTAACTTGCAGGGGTTGGAGTGGCTCCCATAACACACTTCTATGCACATGCTATATAAAAATCTGGTCTGAAGTCCAATGATGCTTCCTATAACCCATCCAAAGCCAAATAGTACATGGCCAGGGGCATAGCTATAGGGGGTACAGAGGTAAGAGGTGCTACCGGGCCCTGCAGCCTGAGAGGGCCCCAAAAGCCCTTCTGCCTCATCATTGTAAATGGCACATGGCAGCTTAGGGGCCCCATTTCACTATTTGCACTAGGCAAGATATGCCTCTGTACACGACAAATCCAAAAAGGCACCAGACACAACATCACGGCCAATGTTATTTTTTAGTCTTTTTATCCATGAACTCATATTATCCAGTCAAATCCAGAAAGAGGAGTGTTGACTTCATTTATTGTTGATAGGGAGGAGGGGATGATCTGTACGAGTGGAGGACTAAGGATTAGGACGCGGAGTACTCCTGGGTATTGCGGGTTTGAGCACAGAGCTAATCAGCGCGTTCCAGGAATTACCTGCCGACTTAGTTCTGTAGCTAAGATGCAAAAGTTGGACAGAGGAGGAACAGAAAAGGTATTTATTGTGATTGTATCGGCCGGTGCAGAGTGTTTTTGTAGAGCCCGTTAGTACTAGTGCAAGGCATAACTGATGCAGTTTGTGTGTTAGTTATATCCTCCTTAGTATATGCTTCTGGGATTTTCTGAATTTTTTGAATCTGGCCTCACTGCTTTCTTTAGTAGGCTTTGGTAAAAAGATCAATCAATATGGAATTGATTGGTTTGTAGCACATAATCCTTAAGGGGTTGTCTCACTACGAAGATTATAGTTGAAAATGTGGGAACCAAAAATCTAAGGATGTACGTCTTTGGTTACTATTGGCAAAGTGCTACGGTTTTAGAGAACGGGCTGGTTTACATGTGCTTAGCAACGGTGTATGTTTACGGGTCAGGGAAGCATTCTGTCCTGCCCACGTCGTGCACATGCAAAGGAATGGCAGTTAAGAGGAGGGCAGGGTATTGTTGTATTGGCAGGCAAGGAGGAGAAGCAGTGAAGGACATGCAGGAGGGTTGTGTGTATTGTATCCTCTTCACTGCTTCTCCTCCTTGCCTGCCAATACACACATCCCTGCCCCTCCTCTTAACTGCCTTTTCTTTGCATGTGCACGACCTGGGCAGGACAGAATGCTTCCCTGACCAGTAAACAAACACCGTTGCTAAGCACATGTAAATCAGCCCGTTTTCTAAAACCGTAGCACTTTGCCAATAGTAACCAAGGACATACATCCTTAGATTTTTGGTCCCCACATTTTCAACTATGATCTTCATAGTGAGACAACCCCTTTAAGGCCTCGTTCACACGACGGATTTGGCCGCGGTTATGGCCACGGGTTCCGACGTGGTTTCCGCAGCCAAAACCACGTCCAAATCGCACCTAGTTTATCAACATGGTTTCCTATGGGAAACCGCGATAATATTCACACTGCGCGGGTTTGGCCGCGGCGCCGGGGCGTGTGCTCTGCGCGGCGGCCGCGCGGTGCTGCCGCGGGTGGTGCGCGGCTGGGACACGTCTCGCTCTGCGGTTTGCCCCCTGCTATTAATTTGCATGGGGGCAAACACCCGGCGCAAGCCGCGCCCCAAACCACGCCCCTCCCACACCGAGACCACGCCCACCACCCACGCCGCAAACCCGCATCAGGAGACGCGAGTTTGTGCCGCGGTCCGACGAGGTGTCGGCCAAGGGAACCGCGGCGAGAGCCGCGGCTAAACCCGCGGCCACAACCGTCGTGTGAACGAGGCCTAAGTCGCATACGTGTCATTTGTTATTTGATATTTTTTTAGTGAAAAATTTACAAACATAATATTCATGTATTATAAGGATGTGTTCTTTTGGCCATTTGTGTATTAATTGTTTCTAGTTCTGGGATGAAAACAAATCCCCATGTAAAATTACACATACTGTATATTCTCGAGTATAAGCCAAGTTTTTAAGCACAAAATATGTGCTGAAAAAGCCCTCCTCAGCTTATACTCGAGTCACCATTGGTGTCTCGGCATTGCCATGGCCCGGTCGCCGGCGGTGATCTCTTCAGCTGTATGCGCCTCCTCTGGGAGTGCATACAGCTGACGATACTATTGCGAAGCAGAGAGAGAGAGCGCTCCGTGATATGTCATAACGCTGTCTGTGTGGCCTGATGACATTACGCCCTCTGTGCCGGGAAGAAGACACAGGTTTTTGGATGTGCAGAGCCAAATATTGTCTTTAAGTCTGTGTATGGAGGAGTGGCTGCCTTCATTGGCTTTTTGCACTCCGCCCACCTTCACAGGTTTTTAAATCAGTGCAGTGTGCTCAGTTAGCTGGTTCTCTCACTCCCTGAAGTATGGAAGTCTGAACAGGCTCCAATGAGAGGTAACGTTTAGTGTTAGGACCCACCTGCATTGGGGTCCCCTTGACAAAATCGGGAGGTGGGCTTAAGCAGTTTTGATCAAAAGTGTGAACTAAGAACCTCAAATTTTCATGTATCCCTAGTAATAGAAATGCTTTTTTCAAATATTCCTAAGTACCTTGGATGTTTTTTTAGTTGATAGTGTGCTACTGCCATTTGGAAGGTTTTTGGATGTGCAGAGCCAAATATTGTCTTTTAGCACCTCGGAGCAGCGGGGGAGAGAGGTGAGTATTTGTATTTTAATTTTTTTTTAAAAAACCCTGCAGATACCTGCCTATGAGGGACATATACCTGCCTATATCTTCCTATGGGGGACATTAAACTGTTTATACCTGCCTATGGGGGACATATACCTGCCTATGGGAGGACGTATACCTGCCTTTGACTGCCTATGCCTGCTATAGGGCACATATACCTGCCTATACCTGTCTATGTGGGACATATACCTGCCTATGGGGGACATTAAACTGCCTAGACCTGCCTATATCTGCCTATGGGGGACATTAAACTGCCTATACCTGCCTAAATAATTTAATTGGTATCCATTTTTATTTTTGAAATTTACCAGTAGCTGCTGCATTCCCCACCCTAGGCTTATACTCGAGTCAACAAGTTTTCCCAGTTTTTTGTGGCAGAATTAGGTGCCTCAGCTTATAATCAGGTCGGCATATACTCAAGTATATGCGGTATATAAAAATCACAGAAATATCACTGTTTATAGTGCAAGTCAGTGGCAGGGACACTGCTTCCTACCCATTTCTGACCATCACCTTAAAGGGGTTTTCTCATTACAAAGATTAGCTTTCAACATAAAGGGACATTTAAATGAAGACTTTTTCTAAATACATTGGTCAATAGATTTTACTGTACTCTTGAGATAAGAGCGTTTTATGTGCATTTGAATGCACACAAGTTTCTACGGTAACTTGCAAACCAGACCATACTCTGTTATCTGATTGAGCAGAGAGCAAGGAGTGAGGGATGGACTGAGCTCCAGAGAAAAACTAATTATCTCTAACAAGATTAGCTATTGTTTTACTGATAAGCCTTTGCTTAAACTCCTCACCGCCTGTGTAGCTTTGTTTACTTACAAATTAGATCTCCTGCATTCCTCATTGTAATGTCTCAGCTAGTTATAGAGAGAGGCTAAATATTCAAATCACTGCTATGGAACCACCCACAGCCCGAAGACAGCAAAGTGAAAGAAAAGCTGGCTGTGACTATGAAATTATATAGTGAGTTCACCCCTTTAATGGTAAATGATTATATGTTTTCAGTGTTGGTAATCTAGCATCGAGGGAGCATTCTGGAAAAACGGAGGAATATTATTTTACCTGCTCTCCAACTGCATGATGATAACAGCACTTCTGCCTGTAAACCACAGAATTGTGGAAGTCACCATAATGCAGGGCAAAACATTAGCAAATTGCAATAAAATAAATAGGGATGCGTAGAAAATGCCTGAGCGCAGAGATGGGACAACCCGACAGAAGAAAAGAAAAAATTATTCACTTTTAACGTGTATTTAGCATATATTACTTTACAGAAATGATCAAATTTACACTTTGCAATCACTGTGTGTAATTTTAAAAAAAAATTAAAATTTTTAAAAACATTATCTCACTAAAGTAAGTACACCCCTCATATTTTTGTAAATATTGTATTATATCTTTTCATGGGACAACACTGAAGATGTAACAATTTGAAACTATGTAAAGTAGTCAGTGTACAGCTTGTATAACCATGTAAATTTGTTGTGCCCTCAAAATAACTCAACACACAACCATCAATGTCTAAACCGCTGGCAACAAAAGTCAGTACACCCCTAAGTGAAAATGGACAAATTGGGCTCAAAGTGTCAGTATTTTGTGTGGCCATCATTATTTTCCAGCACTGTCTTAACTCTCTTGGGCATGGAGGTCACTAGAGCTTCACAGGTTGCAGCCATTGGGATCCTCTTCCTCTCCTCCATGACGACATCATGGAGCTGGTGGATGTTAGAGACCTTGTGCTCTTCCACCTTTTATTTGTGGATGCCCCACTGATGCTCAATAGGGTTTAGGTCTGGAGACATGATTGACCAGTCCAGCACCTTTTACCCTCATTTTGTTTAGCAAGGCAGTGGTTGTCTCAGAAGAGTGTTTGGGGTCGTTATCATGTTGGAATACTGCCCTGTGCCCCAGAAGAGAGGGGATCATGCTCTGCTTAAGTATGTCACAGTACATGTTGGCATTCATGATTCCCTCCACTCCCACCACCATGCTTGACTGTAGGCAAGACACACTTGTCTTTGTACTCCTCACCTGGTTGCCGCCACACACGTTTCGCACCATCTGATAAATGTTTGAGATCATCAGACCACAGGACATGGTTCCATAACCTTAGTCTACTTCAGCAAACTGTTTGCGGGCTTTCTTATGCACCATCTTTAGAAGACTCTTCCTTCTGGGACGACAGCCATGCAGACCAGTTTGATGCACTGTGTGGCGTATAGTCTAAGCACTGACAGGCTGACCCCCCCCCCCCCCCCCCATCCCTTTAACCTCTCCAGCAAGGCTATCAGCACTCGTGTCTATTTTAAAAAGAATCTCTGGATATGCCGCTGATCACATGTAGCACATGTAGAGCAACAATTCTTTTTTTTAGATTCTCAGAGAGTTCATTGCCATGAGGTGCCATGTTGAGCTTCCAGTGACGAATGCGAGAGCAATAACACCAACCTGTTCCCCATTCACACCTAAGACCTTGTAAACAGTACGCCCCGTAATTACGCCGGGTGTTTGGGAGTCGTGCTGATTGGCGCGTACTCCCAGGACGCACGGGGGGGGAGGGGGGGCAGCCCGCCGGCCCCATAGACTGTTATTACTCGCGGCACATATTCGTCGCAAGTAATTGACATGTCACTTATCTCTCCGCGCGTACAATATGATCGTATTTTACGAGCGGGGGGAGAAGGCGTAATTACGGTAATCCATAGTTCTCATAGAGAACTATGGATTACCGTAATTTCGGCACGCCTCTCGCCCGTATTAGAGCGCAAATACGACGCGAATGCGCGTCGAAATTACCCTGTGTGAACATACCCTAACACTAACAAGTTACATGGCACCAAGGAGGGATAATGGCAAATTAAGCACAATTTGTGCATTGTCACTTAGGGGTGTACTCACTTTTGTTGAGAGCGGTTTAGACATTGATGGCTGTGTGTGGAGTTATTTTTTGAGGGCACACCAAATTTACACTGATATACAAGTCGTACACTGACTACTTTACATTTTATCAAAGTGTCAGATCTTCAGTGTTGTCCCGTGAAAAGATATGATACAAGAGTTACAAAAATGTGAGGGGTGTACTTACTTCTGTGAGATCCTGTATCTATCTGATCTATTATCCATCTCATATCAAACTGTCTATCATCTATATATCTGATCTATTATATATCAGCTTTTTATCTGATTGATTTATCTATGTATCTATCTGATCTATTTCCTACCCATGTATCTATCATATAAATATGTCTATCTTTTACTTTCCTGATCTGCTATCCATCCATCTATCTAACTTTACTTTAAGACCCTACATAGGTACAATCCTATGGCATTCCATGGGTTGCAGTACGATATATATATATATATATATATATATATATATATATATATATATATATATATATATATATATATATAATAGTAGCGCTATGAATTTTAAATCTGTACTGCAAATCAATTTCCATGTGAAGTATGGGCAGTTTTTTTTTCCTTTGTTGGGTTCTAAAAGAAGGCAAAAAAAGTTAAATAAAAATAATAAAATATATATATATATACTGTGTGTGTATAACTTCATAGCGCTACTATTTATGTTGGGAAACCTTGCCAATTACTTGCAGAGGTTCACTATTTATTACAGTTGTAAAATCAATATTCTAAATAAATCCACAAAGAAATGTGTTGCTGCAAATTTTGAACACACTTTTTATTTATTTTTCATAATCTGCAGGAAAATCCATTGGCAAATTCAAAATCCCCAGAAATTGATGCAGATTTGCCGCTGTGGATTTCCCTGTGGAAAAGCTGGGAATTTTCAATCAACAAAATAATGATTTTTTTTGTTGCCAATCCAGATAGAAATTCTGCAGCATTTCAGTCTAATGTGGACTCGCCCTCAGTACATGCAGTTTGGACTGGATGGAACTGCCTAGTTGTAGATGCAGAACCAACGATCACATTATCTATAATGATGCCACTTTATGTAGATGCAATTATTGTGCCAGAATTTTGGTGCAATTTGCGGCCAGATGCCGGTGTACACGCTTCACAGCTCACTTATTATGTGTTTTAGGGTATGTTCAAACGACGTGTTGGATCCGGTTTTGGAGCATTGAAAACCGCATCCAAACTGCATCCAAAAAACTCATCCAAAAACGTATTTGCAGATACGTTTTTGGATGCGTTTTGCGTCCGTTTTTGGATGCATTTTTTTCCGGATCCGTTTTTCAAGGCGTTTTCTTTCAAATCAAAGACAATCAAATTTTAATCCAATGCGTTTTTCGGATGCAAAACCCAACACGTACCCAAAAGTGTGTTGCGCTTTTCGATCCGTTTTTCAGGCTCTAAAAACGCACTCCATTATTTCCTATGGGGATTTTACTTGCGCAAGTAGAATTGTCATGTCAATTCTTTAAACGGATCCGAAAAACGCATCGAAAAGACGCAAGTACACACACCTCGGTGATCCGGCGTCTGAACAGCGATGCGTGTTTTACATTGAAACTAATGTAAATCAATCTGCACATTGTTAGATGTGTTTTTTGAGTCCATTTTGGGTCATAAAGCGGATCCAAAAATGGATATGAAAAACGCTGTGTGAATATACCCTTAGACAGTTTCTATACACCTCTGTCCCTCGTACAACAAAAGGGGCATGGACTGAACATATAATGCTGTGTGCCAAAGAAAGGAACCAACATTTTGGCACAATTAGGCTATGTTCACACGGGTTAACTGCGGGACGTAATTACGCCGGGGGCGGGGCGGGAGCGGGGGAGCGAGCGGGGGGCCGACACCTCGCCGGCCCATAGACAATCATTGCTAGCGGTGCGTATACGCCGCTAGTAAATGACATGTCAATTATCTCCCCCCCGGCGTATTCGCCGGGCGGGAGAGGAGACGCAATCCATAGTTCTCTATGAGAACTGTGGATTACCGTAATGACTGGGACGTTTTCAGCCCGTAATTTGCACACTCCGGCGCGTAATTACAGACTGAAATACGGCCCATTTTAAGCCGTGTGAACATAGCCTTAGTGGCATAAAGTAAGCCGACTAATAGAAGTTATAAACTTAGACTAGACGGTCTAAACCTGCAGTGGATTTATCTAAATTTGCCAATTTTTTTGCGGGTGAAAAAGGGACACTTAGGGGCACATGTATGAAAACTGTCTTGGTCTAAAACTTACTTTGTTGCCCATAGAGCGCCCCTCTCATTTCATATAGAGAGGTAAGTATGGGTTATTTTTCAATTTTAGCACAATGGGAGATGATAGGGAGTTTTATTAAAAGTCTTGGAAAACCCCATTAAGTTTATTAATGTAAATTTATTTATCAAGTCAAAAAGAGGGTGTGAAGAGGGATAGAAAGACTTTGTGTCAAAAATAGGAACTGTCCCTCCAAATGACGGACATTGGGGAGGTATGGATTTATCAACACTATGTTAAATGTTGCATTTTAAGACCGTCTAGTCTAAGTTTGTGCTGTCAAAGTATTAGATATAGTAGTTGATACAGTTAATTGATTTTAAATTTGTATTATGTGTTATTCAATTAGAAAGTCCAATCTATATTACCTGTAGATAATGTACGGCTAACCCATTCCTCGGTTTAGTAGAACTCTAATTAAAACATCTAGTTCCAGACACTGGCTAATTAACACATTTCCTGTAATTGGTAACATAATATAATTAGCACCTTCTCTTCTACTGGAACTATTAGGTCAATTAACTATAACTTTGGTACAGGTGGTATGGACTAATTAAGTTTTTTCATTTTTTTCATCCGTGACATGGGTCTAAAGAATCCTTCTCATGTCCTATCAAACAGTACTTAATGTTAACTCCTCTGCTCAGAATGTCATTAGTAATTATAGCATCAGATGTGTATTATACGGGGAAGAAGAACAGATGCGGCACATACAGAACCATCGTCCCTGTGAGTCGAGGGATGTTAAATACAGGAATTATCGGGCGAAAATTTTATGTGATCTATTCTAAAAAGTGGAGTCTGATGGAGATCATTCACCTGCGATAGTGTTTTTAGCCTTATGTACCCTTCCACCAATATAAAGAACAGATTTCTGCAAAACAGGTCTGAAAGGTTGGTTCAATCATGTTTTATAGTAGTAGATGTAGCTTTATCTTCATTGAATACATTAGGACAATATTTGGTTGTATTATGTATCTATAGAGAGATGCAATATTCTGTTGTGCTTAAAGGGGTTTTGCCACGAAGTGAGGTCCTTACCTCTTATCAGCTCAGGGGAGAATATAAACAAAGCATGCTGAGTCATGAACGCTGCAGGGGTGAGAGGGAGGGGGGTGAGCAGAGAGCGAGGAAGCAGGGAGCATCTCAAAAGTTTACTCAAATAATAACATTACAACGGTGGATTCTCTATGCAGCAGACAGACTGCACTTTCTCCCCAGCCCCTTGCAAGCTCCTTCATGTTCCCTGTCATCAGATAAGAAGTGTAAACACGCAAGCGCGGCCAGATCAGCTCCCTGTCAGCTCCTGGTCGTGTCTAATGTAAACTTTCAGGAAACTAAGGGGGACTGAGCAATGCTGTAACTCTCACAGGCTTCACGTTTTGTAATCACATATATTTAGAAAAGTGATTAAATACCCATTTTGGAGGATCCCACATCAACATTACATCGTGGCAAAACCCCTTTAAGAATGTGTGCGCTTATGTGACTGTCCTCATTGGGCTCTCAAACTTATTGCACTCTTTGAACCAAGCAGACTTGGACACAATGTCAGGAAGGGAACCTGAAGACACCAATATTTGCTTGATCTAATAGACAGCAGTGGCAGATGGTCTATGCACCAAGGCCAATCCACCACCCTTTCATGGAGGTTTTGTGGTTAACACATATGCAGGGCAGTGTTTCAGCAATAATAAGAGCCTTTTTAAAAGTGTTCATGTAGTTTCTAAATTAACACTTTTCTTAGGTTCCCTTGGAGGTTTAAAGGGAATGTGTCCTCAAAAAATTAGTCATTGTTTAAGTCCCATTTTTATGTTAAACACATTTTTTATGAATTTTTGGTTGTTTTTTTACATTTTTCATATCACTTTCAATATTTTTTAATAATACTTAAGTCTTGCAGTTTTCACTTTGGCCACTAGGCCTTATTTGCACTGCTTTAACAGCAGTCAGAGAGATGCTTTACAGCAGCTTCATGCACATAGGAGACTTAAGACTGACTCAGTCCCACTCACTTCTATAGGAGATTTTACTAGTCATGGTCTGTGACTTGGGAAGAAGTCACTGTGCAGGGAGGCGAAAGGGTGAATTGTGACATCTCCTCTTGTGACTGATGGATCCTGTGTTATCTCTTTTGAAGCTGGTGAGTGGCAGAGAGTCTGATGTGTTGAGGCAGTGCATTCCAAAGTGTGGGAGAAGCACGAGAGAAGTCTTGGAGACGGTTATGTGAGGAGCTGATAAGAGGAGAACAGAGTAGAAGGTCCTGTGAGGAGTGGAGAGTGCGTGAGGGGAGATATTTGGAAATTAGGGCAGAGATGTATGGAGGGGAGAGGTTGTGGAGAGCCTTGTAGGTCAGGGTTAGTAACTTGAAATGAATGCGCTGGGCAATGGGAAGCCAGTGAAGGGATTGGCAGAGGAGAGAGGCAGAGGAGTAGCGAGGAGAGAGGCGGATAAGACGGGCAGCAGAGTTAAGGATGGATTGGAGGGGAGCGGGGTGCAAGCTTGGAGGCCACAGAGAAGGATGTTGCAGTAGTCAAGGCGGGAGATGACAAGGGCATGGACCAGCATTTTTGTGGTGTCGAAGTTGAGGAACGAATGGATGCGAGCGATATTTTTCAGGTGGAGGCGGCAGGCAGAGGTGAGGTTTTGGATGTGTGGTTTGAAGGACAGAGCGGAGTCGAGGATTACCCCAAGGCAGTGGACTTGCGGCACCGGTGAAAGTGTAGAGCCATTGTCTGTGATAGAGAGATCAGGTCGAGGGATGGAGGCGGATGGTGGAAAGATGATGAGTTCTGTTTTCTCCACATTTAGTTTTAGGAGACGGGAGGAGAAAAAGGAGGAAATGGACGATAGACAGTCAGGGATCTGGGAGAGTAGAGAGGTGACGTCTGGGCCAGAGATGTTGCAAGTTTCTTTTCTCCATTATTTCTTCTTTTCTTTTCTCTCCTTGGTATATCAAGTTTATTGGAAGGAGTTTTAACTGATTGTCAAGTGTTAATAAAGCTTAAAAGAATAAACAGTAATTGAGGAGATTATGGGGGGTCCCACGTTCAGAAGCTTCAGCTATCATCCACAATAAAAATCTGCTACCTAGAGCATTTCTCACTGTAGGATACAGCATACCCATTTATCACATTTAAATAGGACTGCCTATTGATTTTGTTAGAACCATGTAAACATTCATTTCCACTGTGGTAGTGCCACTTGAGAATTATAGGGGTTGTCCAACATATAAAAAAGTAGTAAACCTATAAATACAAGGGCCGAGCAAATAGAATGGATACCATAAATACAAAGAATACCAAAAGAAATTGTATCCAATACAGTAATATAGAAATGTAAAAACAATGCTTTATTAAATCTTATAAACAATTAAAAAATATATCAGTAACAGACAAAGTCGCACCCAAATAAAAAATACCCATCTAATCCTACTGAGACATAGCACTATACACCATATAGGTGATAATAGTATCAAAGCATCACATAAATAAGTACAAAAACATCAACTTTATACATCACCAAAGATCAGCAGATTAGAATAAACCAAACACCCTGAAAAAGAGCAGCCAATGGGACACAATAACAAAAAAAAACAAACCTGTGCTCAACTCTTTAATCCACCGCCAATACAGCATAGAAGCTTTAAAGACTCTCGTCTTTAATTACAAGCATCAATGAACGCTATACTGAAAAGAACAATTGGGCGCTCTCCTTTTGTAGTATATTAAAGGGACATATGATAGTTCAGTTACTCAAAAATGATTGTGCTCACCTTTTTGAGTTGTGCAAAGGTTGGTACAACTCAAGAATCAGCTTGATTTTGTTCCATCATGAGGCTGTGATGCAATACCAGTCGTGGAACAGACGATTCCCAGAACTATCGAAACCATGAGCATCTGTGGCAAGTAGGAGGAGGATTGTAAAAAGACAGAAGGGTATACATTCAAAGGGAAACACTAGGCACTATCTACGTGTATAGTGACCAAAGTTTCTTTTTGGGTGTACACCCTCCTGTCTTTTCATTTACAAGCAGTCGTCTTGTACCATAAGAAAAACTTTAAGGGGGTTGTCTCTCTTGACCGGGCAGAAAGTATTTCTGGGGATTGTCCAAATTGTAGAAGGAAAAAAAAAACAGCCGATAAGATAATAGAAAAGAAAAGAAACCAGGGCTCACCTGTTTAATGCACCACCATCTAACATAAAAAACCTACAAAATTGAATGAGCTATATATAAAAAAAAATGTTTTTAGAAAAAGTGTAAGAACACTATGTGAATACTCAAACAAACCAAGAAATATGTCTACACAGAATAATAAAATATAAACTTTATTGAAAAACACAGATTTTTCTATGATTTTTGTTTATGGACAGTTTTTGTGAGTCACCTTTTTATCTGTTTTTTGGGTGGTTTTTTGGTGTTACTATGTATTTTAATGTTTTTCAATAAAGTTTATATTTTATTATTCTGTGTAGACATGTCTTGGTTTGTTTCACCATCTAACATAGCGGCTCCAACAGACACTCATCTTTGTTTAAAAATTGTCAGCATGTATTATAAGAAATATATTAAAGGGGTAACCTGCTACGACTTGGAAGAAAGTGTTTAAGAGGATTGACCAACTTCTAGAAAAAAAAATAAAAAGAGCAGCAATGGGATAAAGTCACAAAAAAATAAAAACTGTGCTCAGCATTTTAATACACCACTGATTTAGCATAAAGGCTCCGACAGACACCCATTTGTGTTTACAAGGGATTAAGGGGTTGCCAGCATGTGCCATAAGAAAAACATTATAGGGGTTATCTAATTTGATCAAAGCAGATAACCCTTTGAATGTATTTCTTATGGTGTATAACGATCACTTGTAAACAATGATGGGTAGGCGTCGGATACGATGGATTGTTGCTGGATTAATGTTGTGGGTACAGGGGGAGGAGGTTTAGCTATTTTATCCCATTGGCTGCTCTTTTTAATTTTTTTCTATAAATTGGACAGTCCCTTAAAACAACTTCTGCCAGATCAAATCAGATAACTCCTTTAATGTTTTTTTTTTAATGGCATATGCCGACCCCTTGTAAACCATTCGAAAGACGATAAAATAACGGTCAGGTTCTTTAATCAGAATCTGACCGGTATTGTTAGGGACAGTCAGGGGTGCACAAGAAGACACAGACGAAGTGAGGCCCTGACGCTGGTCCCAACCTCTGTCCCTGCCTTTTGTGGTTCCCGACTCCTTACTAGGTCAGCCCCAACCTGAAGACTAGGAGCTACTCTGAGCCAAGTGGAACACAAGACGCAGACGATCAAACACAGAACAAATAGGGGAAGTCAGACAGGCCAGGTCAGTAACGAATGGACAGTGCAGTACAGAAACAGGTGATAGGAGAGAAACCAGGGTCCAAGCCAGAGTCAAAGAACATAGAGACATCCACAATGCAAGCAGCCGAACTATAGGTAGTGGAAACCATATAGCAGGCAAAGAAGAAAGGAAGCTGAGACCAGAAGACTGGGAGCTACTCTGAGCCAAGACACAGATGAACAAACACAGAACAAATAGGGGAAGTCAGACAGACCAGGTCAGTAACGAACGGACAGCGCAGTACAGAAACGGGTGACAGGAGAGAAACCAGGGTCCAAGCCAGAGTCAAAGAACACAGAGAAATCCAAAATGCAAGCAGGCGAACTATAGATAGAGGAAACCATATAGCAGGCAAAGAAGAAAGGAAGCTGAGACCTTATATAGGGAACAGGAAAAGGTAGAGCAGAAGTGATAGGTAGCCAGGAAAGTCAATCATAAAGGAACAGGTTAACTCCACAAGTGCTGTGGAAGATTCCTGCCACGGGCGTTGGCCAGGAATCAATTAAGCATACAGAGCTACAGGACGGAGTTCACACTAGTAGTAGAATTACACAGAATTAAGTCAAAAACCACGGTTCACGTCGTACAGGCCGTGGCCGACGACCAGAGCCAAAAGCCGGGGGTCTGTCGGGCACATTCATGACAGGTATTTTATCACTGCCGTGTGGCTGTTCCCTATGGGGTATTTTTTTTTGTTCATCCCATTGACTACATTGACTGCTCTTGTTATTTTTTTCTGTAAGTTGGACAACCCCTTTAAATACTTCCTGCCAGGTCAAAGCAGAAAACCATTTAATGTATTCCTCATAGCAAAAAAAAAAATAGCAATAACTGGTAATTGCAGTGTAGCAAGGCTAACATGAAATAATTAGACATGTGGACTTTAGCATTAAGGAAAAGACTTTTGTTCTCGGCTAATTTAGCTGTGATCATTAGATAGTAGAGAAAAATGAAGGCTAAAATAGTTCTAATAGGAGCTGAGAATTGCCGATTGTGACATGCAGGAAGTGTATTTCCGCTAACACCTTCACCCTGAATTGTAGAATCATTTTTTTAATTATTCCAAGCAAAAAGATGGCAGATAATAATGGTAACTTGGCTAATATGTTTAAATGTATCTCGCTGCTTTTAGCCGGCTGACCTATTACCTTTCTTTGCATGATGGAGAGTAAGTGAGTCTCTTGTTGTCAGGAGCAATGAGCTAATTATTTGTGTGATTTACTGTGGCAGCCGAGAAGAAAACCACATTCTTGCTATTGTTTATGTTGAGAATGGATGAGCGAGGAATAAATGAATGTGTCATTCCAAAGTCCAGGGCTAGTATTGCCTTAAATTAAAATGATTTTTGCGGTGTGTGGTTTATAGCCATGAAGGTTTTCCATGGAGTATCCCAATTAACAGCATCAGAGGTATCGATATAATACATTCCAAAAGTAGCCAAATAATTCAGTTAACACAGGACAGGCTCCGGAGTGATGGGCATACTTTTAGAAATAATCATATTTTCCATACTGCTTAGCAACAGTTGTGTTGGCTCAAAGGAAAATTACTTAAAGGGGTTTTGCCACGAAGTAAAATTGACGTGGGAAGCTTGCAAATGAAATAACAAACATTTTCACCATTCATTATTATTAAAAATTCTGTACCGTTTTTGTTTCAGCTGCTCATGTAGTGATCCATTGTTTACAGCTCGTCTCCAAGGGATACGACCAGGGATGAGAGCTCCTCAGTCCTGGTCAGACATACTCAGACATCACCTCTCCTCTCAGGCAGCTACTGAGTGTTCTCATAGAGAAATATGGATTCCCCGCCTCTCTCCGCTGTCAAAATGTATTAATGGTTTCTTAAAAACATACATATGTGAAATATATACATGGGCGCATAATCGTGCTCGCACCTATCATGCTTCTGGGTCATAGTATGAGTTGCGCCTGTGTGACGCCTCTCTGTGGCGCCGGGAAGCCCGTTCAGTGGAGTCACGGTGAAATGTCATACTGGCGCTGAGATAACTCAGGTGCGGTATATTTCCCTTCATTACTCTCTCTACTTAAAGGGGTTTTGCCACGAAGTAAAATTGTGACTTGCAAATGAAATAACAAACATTTTCACCATTCATTATTATTAAAAATTCTGCACCATTTTTGTTTTAGCTGCTCCTTTAGTGATCCATTGTTTACAGCTCGTCTCCAAGGGATACGACCAGGGCTGAGAGCTCCTCAGTCCTGGTCAGACATACTCAGACATCACCTCTCCTCTCAGGCAGCTACTGAGTGTTCAAACCCCAGGTGCTGTCATTCTACTCCCGTCCTCTGTGCTCCTTAAAATTTAGTCAAACATTTGCAAATAAATAAAAAAGAAACCTCAATCAGGTCTGTGCATTGATAAAGAGAAAAACAAAACACAGGTTTGGTTCCTGCAGGGATTTGAACCTAGGACCCTTGTGCCTGGAGGCAAAAACTTAACCTCTCAGCTACTAACAATGCTTTACATAAACAGACCTTTCTTTGACTGCAGAGAGGAAAGGCCTGGGTGATGTCATCCTGCTGGGTCACATGATATGCAATTCAAACAATTCACACACGCCCCCTTCTGAGCACACAGAGCTGAAGAGCTGGATGCAGGAGGTATGAAATGAGATTGTGGCAAAACCCCTTTAAAATAAGACCACTTACAACTTATAATATTTTGAACCATCATATTCTTTTTCAGAATTTGTTGTTCAAAAACTAATAACATTGGGGAACAACAACAACAAAATTTTTTTTTTTTTTTGTGCCTAGAAATTTTTACCTTTTTTTGGCTATTTGAGGGCAGCAGAGTCCGGATATTCCATCCTAGCAGCTCTAGTTATTGAGATATTGATTACATGATTCTACATTGTGCTTGTGATTAGTTTGTGTATAAATCTGTAGAGCAGATGAATAGAATTGGATCGGCACATTCGTGTTTTTGTTTGCTTGTGTTCTTTAAATGTTCTACAATTTATGTCTTTTCTGTTTCACATGAATTTCCTTAATTTTTTCAGTACAATATTGAGTGACCACTACTTTCAGCAGCAAATACTTGGTAAGAGGGCAATGCCGGATCTCCAAAACTAGAGCTGATAGGGGAAAACGGGATCCGTTTTCAGAATCCGCGGCCCAAACATACTCAAAAACGGTTCCAACTTTTAAGGCACCAAAATGAGTTTTCCCCAGTGTAATGGTTAACTTAAATGGGTTTTGCCAGGAAGTGCCTTATCTGCTAAGAAGCAAAAGTAAACAAGCCCCGCTGAGAGAAATTGGAAGTCCATCACAGTTAGGGCAGAAATGTCCATTGAGCTGAGAGAGAGAGACAGCCTGCCAGAGCACAGAGCCATGCATAAGGGATCGTGGCAATGTTCACTCAAATAATCACACTACAACTAGTGGATTCTGTATACAAAAGAAAACATATTTCTCCCCAGCTCCTTGAAAGCTTCTTCAGCTCCCTTTCATCAGATAAGCAGGGGGATCTGTGCAAGCCCCGCCAGAAGCTCCTGTCACTCGGCCTGGTATCTACTGCAAGCTTTTAAGTAACTAAGGGCAGGCAAGGCAGCCTGTAGCTCTCTCAGACTGCAATTTTTGTACTCACATACATTACCGCCACATGTATTAGGTAAACCATGATTATGTAACAGGGACCCTTTTGCATTCGAACTCCTCAAATTTTCTTGTGGCATAGATTACAGGTGTTGAAACGATGCCAATTGGTACCAAGGGCCCAAAGAGTCCAAGAAAATATTCCCACACCAGCCCCACCCCCCCCAGCCGAACCTTGTACAAGGGAAGGGGGGTTCCATGCTTTCATGTTTTGACCCCAAATTCGACCCTACCACCCGAATGGCAGCAGAAACGAGACCATCAGACCAGGCAATTTTTTTCCCCAATTTCTCTGTCCAATTTCGAGAGCTTGGCAAATTGGAGCCCATTTCCTTTTCTTAGCTGAAAGGAGGGGCCCCCGGTGTGCTCTTCTGCTGCTGTCCCCATCCCCTAAAATTTGGGCCCGTCTGTGGTTCGAGATGTCTTCTGCCTCTTGGTTGTAACGGGTGGCTTTTTTGGTCACTGTTGCCTTTCTATCGCCCCGGGAACCCCAGTCCCCCTTTCCTTTACCTCGGGCCATAAACAAGGTTTTTCGCCCACGGGGACTCCCGCTACGGGAGTTTTTTCTTTTTGGGGGACCATTCTTGTAAACCTAGAGATGGTTGTGGTGAAAACCAGGAATCAGCAGTTTTGAAAAAATTCAGACCACCCTTTCTGGCACCAACAACATGCCATTAAAAGGCCTCAAATCCCTTTTCCCCCCCATACTGATGCCTTTAAACTGCGGGATTGTCTTGACCATGTCACTGCAAAAATGCATGAGTTGCCGCCATTGATTGGGATTAGAAATTAATGTTAACGAGCAGTTGGACAGGTTACCAAAAAAGTGGCCGGTAGTGTTATTTTAAAAGGATTAAATACCCATTTTGGAGGATCCCACGTCAACATTACATCGTGGCAAAACCCCTTTAACAGAATTTTTACCTTGTCCCCTGTCGGTCTACGTTAAAAAGGTTTTCCAACTTAAAAAGATAAAATGCAAAAATAGGACTGAGCTGTGCAATAAAAAATAAAGAATCTAATACATTTGTTTGTTTTGTTGTGTTTCATTGCACAATCCTAGTCTATTTTTATATTTTTTGTTTTAAGGATGGAAAACCTCTTTAACATAGACTAACAGGGGTTATGGTGTGTGTGTAAATATATAATCTATATCACTCTCCTCTCTGTGTGTGTGTATATATATATATATATATATATATATATATATATATATATATATATCACTCACCTCTGTGTGTGTGTGTGTGTGTTGTATGTGTATAATATAATATATATATATATATATATATATATATATATATATATATATATCATAGTCGCCAACTTTTGAAACTGAAAAAGTAGGAGACTGTAGTGGGCGGCGCGCGGAGAATTTGCAGAAATTTGCATGGACACGCCCATTTTGTCGGTGTGCCACGCCCCTTCAAAAAGCCACACCGACTCCACCTAACTGCATAACAGCTTTGGAAGAAAGCCAGGTGATCCCCTTTATAGCCGGGGTCTCCCCCCCCATAACCGGTAGCCCCCTTACGGGCGGTAGATGCCCCCTTGTACCCAAGAGATCCCCCTTGTACCCAAGTAGATGCCCCCTTGAAGCCGGGTAGATCCCCCTCTGTAGCCAGGTAATGCCCCCTCTGTACAGGTAAAGCAAATTTGTGCAGTAGATGCCCCCCTTTTGGTTAGGCCAGTAGATGTCCTTTGTTTGACGGGTAGATGCCCCACTTTGTTAGAAGGGTAGTGCCCGCATTGTTGCAGGAAGATGGCCGCCTTTTGTCGTTGCCACGGTAGATTTGCTCCTTTGGAAGAAAGCCAGGTAGATGCCCTTATAGCCAGGTACTAGCCCCCCCATAACCAGGTAGTCCCCTTACAGGCAGGTAGATGCCCCCTTGTAGCCAAGTAGATGCCCCCGTGTAGCCAAAAGTAGAGCCAGCTCTGTAGCCAGGTAGAGCCACGCTCTGTAGCCAGGTAGAGCCAAATTTGTAGCCAGGTAGATGCCCCCCCTTTGTTAGCCAGGTAGATGCCCCCTTTGTTTATCCGGGTAGATGCCCCCATTGTTGCCAGGTAGATGCCTCCTTTGTTGCCAGGTAGATGCCCCCTTAGTTGCCGGGTAGTGTCCCCTTTGTTAGCCAGGTAGTGCCCACTTTGTTAGCCAGGTAGTGCCCCCTTTGTTAGCCAGGTAGATGCCCCATTGTTAGCCAGGTAGTGCCCCCATGGTAGCCAGGTAGTGCCCCCCATTGTAGCCAGGTAGTGCCCTCTTTGTTGCCAGGTAGACCCCCCATTGTAGCCAGGTAGTGCCCCCTCTGTTGCCAGGTAGACCCCCCTCTGTTGCCAGGTAGTGCCCCCTCTGTTGCCAGGTAGATGCCCCCTCTGTTGCCAGGTAGACCCCCCATTGTAGCCAGGTAGTGCCCCCTCTGTTGACAGGTAGATGCCCCCGGTGTAGCCAGGTAGACCCCCCATTGTAGCCAAGTAGTGCCCCCGCTGTTGCCAGGTAGACACCCCCCCCCCCCATTGTAGCCAGGTAGAGATCCCCTATAACTAATAAAAATAAAATAATAAAGGCCACTTACCTCACCAGGCTCCTGCAGCTCCGGGACATCTCCTGGCCGAATGAGTAGTCTCAGCGTCGCAGGGGAATGAGTGCAGCCGCACGTCACGCCCCCTGCGACACTGAGGTGTATGTACAGTGCACACCGGCCGGCGCTGTACATACAGGGGGAGAAGGGAGGAGGGGAACGATCCCTCCTGCCTTCTCCTTGTACTGCTGACTGACTGCTGACTGACTGTGCGGCTGCGGCCGCACAAGTCAGTGAAACTCACCGCTGCGGCCGCTTCACCCGCCTGTAGGAGCAGCCCGGCGGCGCCAGAGTAGCGCACCAGCGCTACTCTTGCGCCGCGGTCCCCCCGCTGCCTGCTGGCTGGGCATGGTCGTGGCACGGGTGGGGCGTGGTTTGTGGCGAGGGTCACAGCAGCCAATCAGAGTCCATAGTAACCAATCAGAGCCCATAGCAGCCAATCAGAGCCCATAGCAACCAGTCAGAGCTCATAGTAACCAATCAGAGCTCATAGCAGCCAATCAGAGCCCATAGCAACCAATCAGAGCCCATGGCAGCCAATCAGAGCTCATAGCAGCCAATCAGAGCTCATAGCAACCCAATCAGAGCCATAGCAGCCAATTAGAGCCCATAGAAAGCCAATCAGAGCCCTTAGCAACCAATCAGAGCTCATAGTAACCAATCAGAGCCATAGCAACCAATCAGAGCTCATAGTAATCAATCAGAGCTCATAGCAACCAATCAGAGCCATAGCAACCAATCAGAGCTCATAGCAACCAATCAGAGCCCGTAGCAACCAAACAGAGCCCACAGCAACCAATCAGAGCCCTTTAGCAACCAATCAGACCCTCATAGCAGCCAATCAGAGCTCATAGCAGCCAATCAGAGCCATAGCAGTCCAATCCAGAGCCCATAGCAACCAATCAGAGCTCATAGCAGCCAATCAGAGCCCATAGCAGTCCAAAATAAAGAGCCCGTCTTGACCAACCACGTTTTTCATAGAAAGATGGGCATAGCAGCCAATCAAGCCCATAGACACCAATCAGACCCCGTAGAAAACCAATAAAGGTTCATAACCCAATCAAGTCATAGCGCCAAAGCGGGGAATGTGAATGTCAGTACATGAGCTCCTTTGTCTTTTGACTTTTCTCCACGTGTGGTTTCAGTAGATAAAAGTATAGCTGTCTGGAATATAACTGCACAAAAATAAATATAGGACATTGAATTTTTAACAAATCCAACAAATGTAGCAGTTTTATTTGCACCTAAATCTTTACAAGTCTGCTTCCTTCACACATAGTTTCCTATGGTATTTTTTCCTGGCTGACGTTATTTGTTATTACAAGTATTTTCTTGGCATTCTTTTCCCACATTTTTGTCATGTTTGTTTTTTCTTTCCAGGCTTCTCCTATAGAGAATGATGTAAAATAAAAAAAAATAAAAAGTCTTAAAAAATGCAGTACATAAAGCATGCTGAAATTCGAAAAAAAACCCCACCAGAATCTGTAAAATTTCTAAATGTATAAATTTAATAAACTATAAATACAACCTGGAGTAGATTTGTTATGGTGTAAATCTGTAGACCACGCGCAGGATGCGCCAAACTTATCATTATGGTGTTTTCTGTTATCTATAGACTCGTCTAACTTTTAAAACCAACTATTAGTTAGTTTAGTTTGCCACCGAATTTTGGTGCATACTGTCACATTTTAAGCCACTCCTCTTTTTATAAAGCTACACCCACTTGTCAGGTGAGCAAAAAAGAAAAAAGTGTCTAAAAAATTGAAAAATATGCCTAAAATTAGATGCATCACATTTGAGAGATTTTAGGTGTAAACACTATAGTTAACCTTCCCAATTTCGTCTCTATTATAACTCCCTATTGACCTACATAAAACATGTGCCCGCTGTGCTTTTCCCAAAGATGTTATGTATGAACTCATGATATGTGAGTATTTAATACATAGATGTAATTAAATGGATGACCCAGTTGAATAAAATTATACTAAAATGGAGCCAGGTTGGGTAAAAATAGAAAAAAAGTTATACTCACCTTCCAGTCCCTCACAGCTGCAGCTTCAAAGCTCCCCAGTATCGGCTCCTCTTCAATTCCGATTTCTTGTCCCGACACAAAGGGAAGGGTCACTCTTCATTCACTCAGTATGTCAGCACGAGAACCTTTCAAGCGAAGAGGTTGGCAGTGGTGAGGGACAGATAGGTTAGTATCATTTTTTATTCTATTTTGCACCACCCTGGATCTATTTAAAGTGCTATTCCCACGAAACAGATTCAGGGCATATCAATAGGCTATGTCATCAATGTATGATCGGGGCAGGTCCCAGGGCTGGGATCTGCACCTATTTCGTGAACAGACCCCTTAAGGTCTCCGCTCAACCTGGAGAGGTGTTCAGAACTGTCCCATTTGGTTTCATTAGGAGATCCGAGTACAGCCCAACGGCACGCTCGGCTATACTCAGAACTTCCACTGAATTCAATGGAAGGGTTAGTGACCACCTCTTCCAAATGCCTACAAATTAAAGCGCTTTTGCCATCATAGACGTTGATGTTATATCCATAGGATGTGCTGTTAATATCATATAAGTGCGGGTCTCACCTCCCGGACTTGCACCTATCACACATTGATGGCATATCCTAGCGATATGCCGTCAATGTGTTTGGTAGGAATACCCATTTCAGTATAATAATTTTTAAATGGACAATCCCTTTAACCCATAGGATATTTTGAGGGTAAACTGGCTATTCCTTCTTTCATACCTCATTATATATACTGCCCATTCACTGAAGTGCTTGCAACAGAAGTGCAAACTGAAATGTCCGGCTTGCTGTCCCCGCTATACATGTGTCCAGTTTTGTCATTTCTAGAAATATTGTGTGAATAAGCACTAAATTATAGCCTGCTCTATAGTGCAATGTATTTGACAGGTAGGTACATGAGTTAAGTGGTTAAAAATAACCATCTGTGCACTGTACAGCTTCCCTCCAATTATAATGATAAATTATATTCTTTGCCTGCGTAGAAAGTGCTTATGAGCGAGATGGGTCACGGCCACCGGGGCTCTGGACATCATTTTTAAATGGAGCAGTAAAAGGGCAGAATAAAGAGACGAGTTATTTGTGTTTTAGGTTTTTTGTTTTTTTTTATTTGCCTTTATGTTTAGTTTCAAAAATGATTTTACCTCCTAAGACTAAGGTTCTGTTCACACTACGTTTCCGCAAGGTTTGGTTGCGTTAGTTACCCTAAGGGTATGTTCACACTGCGTTTGTTAAATACGTATTTGGGTACGGTTTATGTACCGAAAAACGGACCCCAATACGTATTTAACAACGTTCAACTGTGATTACATTGATTTCAATGGAAAATATGTATCGTCATTCAAGACGATACATGTTTTACATACGTTTTTGCATTGCCTTACCAATGGATGCATTCAAAGAAATGACATGTCAATTCTTGATCCGTTTTACACATTTCAAAGCTGATAGAAACAATAGGGATACGTTTTTTGCAGTCCAGAAAAAGTATCCAAATACGTACCACGCTTTGCAGTACGTTTTTGGTTGCGTTTGACACAACACGTTTTACGTATTTCAAAAAAGTATCTAAGACGCCGTCTGCACATACCCTATGGAGCATATGTTAAACTGGTCTAACCCCCAAAAAAGTTTAAAAAATAAAAGACCAAAACGAAATGACACTAATTATAGTCAATAGGGATAAAAAGAATCTTAAAACTTTGTAGCAAATCGGGATCATCATAAGTCCTGGTAAAATGGAAACCATCAGCCCAGAAACCTTTGTACATATCGGGCCTCATTTATCAAGACTGTCTTTGTTGCCCATAACAACCAGTCAAAACAGGTTAAGAAATGAAATCTTTGATTCGTTGCTATTGGCAACAAAGACAGTTTCAATGTTTGGGCCTTTTTTATAAAAATTGTCTGATAGTAAAAAAAATTACCAAACCTGAATTTTTACTGTAACTTAAAAGGGAATGTGTCATCAAAAAATTAGTCATTGTTTAAGTCCCAGTTTTATGTTAAACTATTTTTTTTTAAGGAAATTTTTGGTTGTTTTTTTTTTAATTTTTCAATATTTTTTAAGAATTCTTAAGTCTTGCAGTTTTCACTTTGGCAACTAGGCCTTGTTTGCACTGCTTTAACAGCAGTCAGAGAGATGCTTTACAGCACATAGGAGACTTAAGACTGACTCAGTCTCATTCACTTCTATAGGATAGTTTTCTAGTCATGCTCTGTGACCTGGGAAGAAGTCAGTGTGCAGGGAGGTGAAAGGGTGAACTGGGACTATCTCCTCTTGTGACTGGTTGATCCTGTGTTATCTATTCACACTGGTGTCTCCTTTCAGCTTGAATCTCTTTGTGCTGATAATGAGCAGACAACTGAGAATCTTTCTGTACAGAACAGGAAGTGTCAGACAATAATTAGGCTTAGTGGCCAAAGTGAAAACTGTAAGACTTAAGAATTATTAAAAAATATTGAAAGTGATATGGAAAATGTTAAAAAATATAACCAAAAATTCTTAAAAAATGTGTTGAACATAAAAATGTGAGTTAAACAATAAGTCATGTTTGACACATTCCCTTTAACCCTTATTCCTAACTGTAACTCTAAGTAGGGGTTTTTCTTAGTGTTTTAGGGGAATGGCGATCCTGGTACAGCGTCCCTTCCAGTCCAATGTACCCTCCAACGTCCCTCCCAGTTACCTTAACATAAGGTCAAGCTCAGAAGTGACTTCAGATGGGATATTTCAAGTCAAATTTGATATTGACCTGTATCTGAAGCCCAGTGCTGAGTATATTCTTTTTGTTTTATTATAGCACTGTAGCTTCTTTATTGTTTTTTTTTTTTTTAGGAGTGTTTCAGTTTGGTGAGAATTATATGGGGCCAAGGTCGGGGACAACAGGGAAAATGGCGTTTTGTAGCGCCCCTGGAATCGGCTCTTCTTGAATTTCTTGTGCCATCCAACAGCAGAGCCTTGTGCGCCGGTCACTTACAGTAAAGGGCAAGCTTCTGCTTTTGAATGCAGCACAAAAAGTGAAGACGAGCGATTCGTTGAGCTCTAGCTACAGAGCAACAGCGGCCGAGGAGTGGGAGGTAAGTATTTTTTTCATATATTTCCCCCTGACACACACACCCTGGCCCCACATAACGTTTATTTACAAAAACTGGAACACCCCTTTAAATTTATGTTCAAAAAAATACCTTTAAAGGGGTATTCTCACCACATCGATTAGCTTTAAAGAGAACCTGTCACATAGTTTTTGCCCCCCTGGCTGAGGACAGCACAGGCCAGTGTCAGACCTGCTGTTCCCAGCGCTGTGTCCCTTATTCTGTAAGATGCTGGAGTTTTCGTGTATTTAATGCTCAAATCTGCAGTTCTCAGCCAGAAGAGTCATTCGAAGAGTCCTTCAGAGTGTCAGTTTTTTTCAAACCCTGCCCACCTTAGGCTAGCCCCGCCCACCTCAACTGACAAACCTATTACTTTGAATAGGTAGAAACATGAGAATAACTGCAGTGGACGGGGCTAGCCTTTGGTGGGCGGAGCTAACACCTACTCATGAATAAGATTTGAGGGGTAAATGCTCTAAAACTCCAGCATCTTACAGAATAAGGGACACAGCGCTGGAAACAGCAGGTCTGACACTGGCTTGTGCTGTCCTCAGCCAGGGGGGCAAAAACTATGTGACAGCTTCTCTTTAAGCATGTAGGCAAAGGTAAATAAAGACTATTACGAAATACATTGCTGTTCTAAATTTGTTTCATTTCAGTGTTAGAGCAGTTCTTATTTCCTTGTTTGCAGAAGGTTTCCTAAGCTGCCTATCACCTCTCTCTGCTCCAGCAATGGTCGTGTTTGTGATGTCACTCCCTGCTGTGTCTTATCAGCAGCATAGGAGCTTGTTTATCTTTCTTATTAACAGACTTTAATCCTTTAGAGCAGGGGTCCCCAACTCCAGTCCTCAAGGCCCAGCAACAGGTCATGTTTTCTGGCTTTCCTTAGCATTGCACAGGTGATTTAATTATTGCCTGTGGGAGATCCTGAAAACATGACCTGTTGGTGGGCCTTGAGGACTGGAGGTGAGGAACACTGCTTTAGAGCTCTGTAGTCTTGTGCTCTGCTGTTTTAACCCCTCCATCATCAATGTCTCTGTAACAGGCTCAGCTTCGCATAGCAGAGCAGAAATTGTAGTCATTGCTGTAGAACCACCCACAGCTTGAACAGGAAGTGGGAACCTGAATCTGTAGAACCGCCCACAGCCTGACTGGGAAGTGGGAGCCTGAAGCTGTAGAACTGCCCACAGCCTGAACAGGAAGTGGGAGCCTGAAGCTGTAGAACCCCCCACATCCTGAACAGGAAGAAGCAGCCTGAAGCTGTAGAACCGCCCACATCCTGAACAGGAAGAAGCAGCCTGAAGCTGTAGAACTGCCCACATCCTGAACAGCAAGTGGGAGCCTGAAGCTGTAGAACCGCCCACATCCTGAACAGGAAGTGGGAACCTGAAGCTGTAGTACCGCCCACAGCCTGAACAGGAAGTGGGAGCCTGAAGCTGTAGAACCGCCCACAGCCTAAACAGAAAGTGAGAACTTGAGGCTGTAGAGCCACCCAAATCCTGAACGGGAAATGGGAGCCTGAAGCTGTAGAACGGCCAGAACAGGAAGTGGGAACCTGAAGCTATACAACTGCCCACAGCCTGAACAGGAAGTGGGAGCCTGAAGCTGTAGAACCCCCCACCTGAACAGGAAGTGGGAGCCTGAAGCTGTAGAACTGCCTACAACCTTAACAGGAAGTGGGAGCCTGAAGCTGTAAAACCACCCACAGCCTGAACAGGAAGTGGGAGCCTGGAGCTGTAGAACCGCCCACAGCCTTAACAGGAAGTGGGAGCCTGAAGCTGGCTGTGAAGAGCAGGCTCTTTGAAACATCCACATGGGAGAACGCCTTCAATTATCATTGACCTCAAAAGAACGCAACCGAAATATGTAGGCAGCACTAGAACATTTGGAGACTTCTGGGAACCAGCTATGACCTGGGGCATGAGGGTTTTCATAGGAAGCTTCCATCCCTAGTGTAGTGGTTAGCCCTGTTGTCCAAGCTGTTTAAGTATACGACCAATGTAACTGTAACCTGTGTGTAGAATTGTTGTTGTCTTAATACATAAGTATTTTTGTGTGTGTGTTTGGTGATACAGTTAGTGACTTCTCTCCCATACACCTCTGGCACTTTTAGATGCGGCTGAAAAACAATCTAGATGACGTTACAGCAGCAGGAACATGCCAAGACCATGCTATCGAGACACACAGAAACTGGATGCCGCATGGAGGTGACATGTTCATTTTGAGGAAGGGGTTGGAAGGATGTGAAGTGGGGAGTAAGTGGTTTGCTGTTTATATTCTACCATTGGTATTTCTCGTTTCAGGCCTATGCAAAAAAAAAAAAAGCTCTATGTATCTGATTAGGTGGTTGTCTATCAAGGTGGTTGTCTAGATTTCTTTACTGAGAAATACAATCCACGTCATTGTAGTTCTATAAAAGGGATATAGCTTATGGAGCTTAAATGCATTCTCCTCAAGTTTGTAATTTTCCTACATTTACATATCCAAGAGTGTTCCATTGTAATGCACTGCCTATATTATTGCCTATAAGGAGATGATGTCGGATAATTTTGACATTTTTATTATTTTATAACCATTGCTATACGCTGCTATGGGTTGGATAGAGAACGTGTCTAACCGATAACACACGGTGGTTACACATAATGAGGATCAAAAGTCAATTGTGAAGGCAATCTATATACTAAACATACAAGTTCCCAGGAGTGCTGGATAATATGAATTCTCTATGTAGTCCTGTAATACATATTATGCATTTTCTCCATAATACAGATTCTTGGAACCCGTTCATACTTTACAGAAGCTATGCCACTTTCCCTTTGCTTACTAGTCACCACCCATTAAAGAGCTGTTTCAGTATCCAAAAATAAAGTGTATAATGAAATGTAATAAAAGTTTCTGATTTCTTAAAGTTTTCAATTTTCACGTTTTTAATTCCTTAAAGGGGTTGTCTCACTACAAGGATTGCTGCTTTTTATGTTAAAGATCTTACAAAAACAAGTCACTTTGCAATATGTGTCCATTATCCTGTTATTCCTATTCCTAGATATTCCCTCTTGTATGGGCTGCGTCAGCTCCTCAGGTCGCTATAATTACAGGCCTCTCCTGATAGGCTGCCAACAGTGGTTGCTATAGCTACAGACCTGGCTGCTACTGCAGCCTAGTAGAAGCCAGTAAACACGCCCCTGAATTCAAAATGAAACAAAGAAAACAAGACTGAATCAATGTAATGAGACAACCCCTGTAAAGTTTACAAGCTCTCTGCTTACTGTCATTAAAGGGGTTGTCTCATCTCACTGTTTCATAGAGCAAAGCAGCATTCTTTCATTCATGCATACTGTCACTTCCTTGTCTAGCTGTGTGTATTCAGACTCGTGCTAATTCGTCTAGATTAGATAAACAATCTCCTGCTACCAGGTCCAGAGAAGCTTCAGAGCTAAAGTAAACAGTAGTAATTAGTGTCTTTTGTCTGAAAGATCAGGTAACACACAAGCTCCCAGGCTGCCAGCAGTTACGTGCTGCGACCTGTATGATGATGTCACTCCCTGCTATCAGATAAGACAAACAGCAGGAGAGAACAAGCAAACAGGTCGATGACTAGAGAAACCTGAAAGCCGTCAGAAGGTGATAAAATCATTTGTAGCTCCTCAACAAAAAAAAAATGAACAAAGCAATATATTTGGAAAACGTCTTTATTTAGTGTTCCCTACATGTTGAAAGCTAATTTTTGTAGTGAGACAACCTCTTTAAATGGAAAACTCTATTGTTAACGTCCAGTGGATACAAATCTGTGGTAATCACACAGGTGTATTGTACATCGACCATCGTTTGTTTAAAGAGGACTTGTGACATCTCCTGACATGCTGTGTTAGTAAATACTTATGTTCTCTGAGAAATACAGGCAGTCCCCGGGTTACAAACAGGATAGGGACTGTAGGTTTGTTCTTAAGTTGAATTTGTATGTAAGTCAGAACATGTAGATTTATTAAATGTAAATCCAACACAAAAGTTTTAGTTTTGGATAGTGCAGGGGAGGGTTTTTATATTTGTTTTGCTGTTTGTGTCCCTGGTAAGATTTCACCTCATTTTCACCTCATGTGCTGCTGTGGCATGCTGGCACTTGTCGTTCCACAGCTACTATCTGCTGCACTATCAGTTGCACGCCCCTCTGGAATGGTCACACCCATGTGACTGATTCAGGAAGATTAACAGAGTAACAGCACAACACAGAGTTATAAGAGAAGATGCTCCAGAATTGTTATTCCAAAGGGAACACAAGGATTTACTAACACATACTCATCAGGTGATGTCACAGGTCCTCTTTAAAAGGCTGTTCTCATCTGGTAACTTCCTGGTTGAAGAGAACATAGAGATGGCGTGCTTGCGCAGGTCTCTTTGTTCATATCTATGGGAGTACTGAATACAGCCGAGCACACTTGCAAGAAAGTTACAAATAAAAATTAAAGTTTTTTTTTTCACTACAGAGATTAGCTTTCAACATGAAGGGACAGTTAAATGAAGACTTTTTCTAAATACATTGGTCAATAGATTTTATCTTACTCAAGAGATAGGAGTGTTTTTATGTGCTCTTGAGTGCACACAGGTTTGTATGGTAACCTGCATAGCAGACCATATTCTGTTATCTGATTAGCTGAGAAAGCAGAGAGCTGGGAGTGACGTCACCCCACAGGCGGACTGAGCTCCTGAGAAAAACGAAATATAGATTAGCTGTTGTTTTGCTGATATGCTTTTGCTTCCACGCCTCACAGCCCGTGTAGCTTTGTTTACTTACAGATCAGATCTCCTGTACTTCTTTTGTAATGCCTCAGTTAGTTATGGAGAGAGGCTAAATATGCTAATCTCTGCTATAGAGCCACCCACAGCCTGAGGAGAGCAGGAGATTTAATCTATAGTGCACAAAACTACAGAGCTCAAAAAGGATAAAAGTTAGTGCTTATCAGTCCTTTGTTTGTCAAGCTGCCGTGGTGACGTCACTCGCTGCTCTCAGATAAGACAAGTAGCAGAGAGAGAAGGAGAGAGCAGGACGGTAACCCAGGAAACATATCTGCACTCAGAGCAGATAAAATCTCTCTTATCTCCTGAACGGAGTAGTATCAAAAGAGCAATGTTTTTGGTAAATGTCTTGCTTTACCATTCTCTACATGTTGAAAGCTAATCTTTGTAATGAGACAGCCCCTTTAAGGTTTGCCAAAGAATCAAAATATGTAAATTCCCTTTTTTCTTTTGTTTTTTTCCGTACCATCCCTTTGTTTAACTTCTACACTTTTTGGACCATTGAAGAGTAAAGAATATCTTCTAAGAATACATTGGGACACAATTTGTGACAAAAATAATGACATGCATGCTTTACACCACATTTATTTCATGTTTTAGACAGTTTTTACATACTTATATGCCAACAAAAGGGTGTGAACTTCACAAAAGGAAGGGGCGTTGTTTGGTATGAGATGACATGTGCCAATATTTTGGTGCAATTAGTGGCATAAAGTTAGCCAACTTATAAAAGGTGTAAAGTTAGACAAGACCCTTCTAAGATATGCCAGATTTATCCATACTGTGATGAATGTGGCGCATTCTACAACTGTCTAACCGAAGGTTACACCATCACAACATTAGGCAGTATTGATAAATCTACCCCAATTTCTTGACAGAATAATCCCCTCACAGCACATTAACTTGAGATTGTGTGCTAGTGTCGATATGCATGTCACTGTGATGGGGATCTGGTTACTGAAGACCATTGGTGGTCAAAAGATGATAAAAAGGGAAAGTAGGCATAGTCCTTTCACTGGCTTATAAATTATCCACATATAATGTAATAGATATAATATAGAAAATATATTTTGGGGATGTAACATAAACGGTTAACTATGTAGGCGTTGTGAAAGATCATTCTATTGACTGATAAATCTCTTTTCTATTTGACTATAAAAAAATATTCAAAGCGGTTTTCTCACCATGCAGTTTCACAGAGCCACCGCTAGCTTCAGACTCACACTCCCTGTTCAAGCTGTTGCCGGGGCCTATAGCAGTGATTACTGTATCACCTCTGCTGTTCCGTGCTATTCCTGTTACACTGACAACGAGATTTATAAAGAGATTTACAAAGTGTAGTACTCAGACTGCATTGCTCTAAACAGTGTTTACTTAGCTAAATGAGCACTTTTCAAAGTCCATTACTAGAGATAAGACTCTGCAGGAGAGGACTCACAATGGACAGAGTGTGTGACTGATGACAGCTTAGAGCGATGAGAGATAAGAGAGAGCAGGGAGAGTGGGGGAGAGGGATAGTTATAACCAGAAACTTGTGTGCTCTAAAGCGTCTACAAAGTGTCTACACTGCACAGGAAAATGATCGTAACCTCAGCGATTTTCATTTTTCAAAAACGCCGAAGTTACGATCGTTCCTGCGGCCCCATAGACGGCAATAGGAAAGACGAGCTGCAGTCTACACAGCTCGTCTTTTCTCTGCCCGTCTTTCGGCAGCGGCGTATTATACAACATGTTGTATAATACGCCGGCGCTTCTCGTTTTCCTGACGTCTTCCCATACAATACAATAGAAGCAACCGCGGTTTTTTGCACAAAGCGTGACAAAAGCTGCGGTCCTGCATCGGAGAAAAAGCGGAAGTTTTTTGTCCGATACAGTGTAGACATAGCCTAAGAGGAGATAAAATCTTATTTATCTCCTGACCAAAAAAGCAAAGTATTTAGAAAAAGTCTTCATTTATCTGTCTCTACATGTTAATTTTTTTTTTTTTTTTTTTTTTTTAAATCTAAGAAAGAAAAGAAATATATAATAGTTCTAGGCTCCTGAATAAAGTTCCCACAGTTTCTGTATTTATTGAGCAGGGAATTTAAGGACCTGGACCTCAGTTGCCTGAGAGGTAGGCCTGCACCCTTTAGACATTTGTGGATATTCTATAGATGTTTAAAGTGGGAATAACAATTTAAAATTGTCCCAGTGCTGGCACGAGTGCCAAAGCCACTTGTTTTTATTGTTATAATGGGCTGTGAGCAGCAAAAACTCTTTGCTCTTTCCTTGCACCATGCTATATGTTTATTTGGCTGATTTATATTTAATTGCTGGTAATGATTAATGTTGCACTTTGGATTTGGGTCGGGTAGACTCAGCTAGTCCTGAATTTTGGGCATACAGTCATCAGCCTAAGAGAAAATTGAGAATCCAATCGGAAACCTGACAGTCAGACAGGGAGAAGAAAGTAAAACCTACAAAGTGCACCCACTTTTAGGCTATTTTCAAAACGGGTTTAAAAATTTGGGGGCCCTTTTTCGATGCAAATTTAGGGGCTACGGCGCTCTAAAAATGAGTGAAATGGCCTCGGGCATTACGGAAACCACAGTTCTCATAAGAACTTGGATTACCCCCTCCTCCCCCCGGGCGAAAAATAAAAAAATGCCGGGGAGATAAGGACGTCATTTATTCAGGGCGCTTACCCCGCAAGTAAGGGAAATTCTAGGGGCCCCCGGCGGGTTTTTCCCCCCTCCCCCGCATCGCGGGGAAAACGCCCCGGGGAAGGGAAAACGGGGGCCCCGGGAACACCCGGGCGTAATTGGGGAAAGCGTACTATACGCCCTGAATTTGGGCCGGGGGAAAACTTACCCTTTTCCCCCAATTCATTTCACTTTACCTTTTCCCCCGATGGGGGTTTCTTTTGGGGGATAACCGAAAAAAAAAAACCTAATTGATCCCCCCCGGGTGGGGATCATGACGGGAAACCATGGACCCTCTACCCAAAAATTTTTAATCTATGTTTCCCCAAATTTAAAGGGAAATGTATATAGTTTGTAAATTAAAACCTTTAAAATAAAAAAGGTTGATCATGCCTGGGGGGTTCGATTGACAAAATCAAAAATCCCCCCAGGCCCCCCCCTTTTTTAGGTTCCCCCCTTTTTCCAACTGCTGTTAAAAAAATTAAATTTTTCTAATCACCCAATTTCACATGGGGGCCCCAACTCATTTTTTTTGGAAATTTTAGAAAAGGGGTCAAGACAATTTTTCCTGCAGTTAAAACCGGGACCGCATCAGAAATGGGGAAAAAAAGGGGTGATTTGAGGGGGCCTTTAAAACGTGGGCATGGTTTTTTTGGGGTTTCCCCCAGAAGGGGTGGCCCTGATTTATTTCGGGGAAAACCTGCGGGATTCCGGGGTTTTTAAACCGCCCCAACCTCTCTGGGGTTTTACAGAAAAAAATTGGTCCCGAAAAAAAAAAAACTTTCCAGTGACGGCAAGTTCCGGGTTGGGGGGAAATCCCCTTTTGGGGAATCCCAGAGGCCAAAGGGAAGGGGCCAAAAGGGTTTCAAACTGATGGGAAAGGGGAACAGTAAATTTCAAATGCCATTTCGTTAAAAAAACCCAAGGGTAGGCAGGGAAAAAAGGACCCCCCAACCCTCTGAAGGGCAAAAGTACGGGGGAACTTTGAGGCGAGGGGCCCAAAACGCAGCAAAAAGGGAAAACCAACCCCGGGGTGCCACCCCCCCCCTTTCAGCTAAAAACGGGAAAACTGAGGCCCAAAATTTCCCCCCGGGCTCATGGGAATTTTGGACAGTAGAAGATTGGAAAAACTTTGGGCCCTGGTCTGATGATTCCCCCGATTTCTGCTGCGACTTGGGATGGTGGGGTTCAAAATTTGGTGGGTCAACAACATGAAAGCAAAAGGATCCATCCTGCCTTGTATCAACGTTCAGGGGTGGTGGTGGTGGGGGTATGGTTTTGGGGGAAAAATTTTTTTTGGCATCTTTGGGGCCCCCTTGGGACCAATTGGCATCGTTGCAACACCTTGTTGAAATTTTGCCCCGAAGAAAATTTAGGCGTTTAAGGGGAAAAGGGGTCCAAAACCCCTTTTTCTTCCCTGGTGTAAACCCAATTTAAAATGGGGGTGGGGAGTGGAATTTTTTTTGGGAAATACCCCAAAAAGTAGGTGTTAAAATCTGTTTGCCTTTTATAAAAAATTCTATGGTCCTATAACAGCCCTGCCGCAGTTTCTGTCGGGATACATTTTTAATAGTGACCTGATGAACCAGAATTGTGATGTGCATGGGCCTTAGTGTAGGTAAAGGTAAAAAATAAATAAAATCAATACAAATTTCTGTTCTGATTTTTTCTTTAAATTTTTGAGTGAGACAGTTTTTCTCTCCTGTTTATTTACAGAAGATTTCCTAGGTTACCCACCACCTCTCTCTGCTCTTGTATGCTGGGTGGTGTTTTACTCTTGGGTGTGTTTAAACAGCATACAGGAATTTTGTTTTTTTACGACAAAAAGTTAACCCTTTAGAACTCTGTAAACCTTTTGTCCTACTGTTAAAAACCTCTTCATCACCAAATTTTCCCTCTAAAAAGATTAAAATCAGGAATACAGGGCCCCGAAAAAGTCCGTCACTGCTGAACAGGAAGTGGGAAGTGGGAGCACTGGCTGTGAAGAGCTGAGTTTGTAAAACAGCTTGATGAGAAAACCTTTTTAATGATCGATGTACAGAAAAAGCTGCAACCCAACTCACGTACTTTTGAAACCAAAAGTTTACAGTATATAAAAAAAACACATCTGTATGTTTTTCTCACTATCTGACATGAAATCAAAAAAAACCCGACTTTTTCCCCAAATGCCAGGAAAAATGAGAAAAAAGTTTTAAGGGAAATTTTTTCACTTTCTGCAAAAATCAAAAATTTACAAAACACAGGATTACAATTTGGAACAGCCCATATGATAATGTCATGTCATTGGAAGCTTTATTTATTAAAGAGAACCTGTCACATAGTTTTCGCCCCCCTGGCTGAGGTCAGCACAAGCCAGTGTCAGACCTGCTGATTCCAGCGCTTTGTCCCTTATTCTGTAAGATGCTGCAGTTTTCGTGTATTTAATGCTCAAATCTGGAGTTTTCAGCCAGAAGAGTCATACGTAGAGTCATTCAAAGAGTCAGTTTTTTTTCAAACCCCGCCCACCTGAGTCTAGCCCCACCCACCTCAACTGACAAACTTATTATTTTGAATAGGTAGAAACATGTGAATAACTGTCAGTGGGTGGAGCTAGCCTTTGGTGGGTGGATCTAACACCTACACATGAATAAGATTTGAGGTGTAAATGCTCTAAAACTGCTGCATCTTTCAGAATAAGGGACACAGCGTTGGAAACAGCAGGTCTGACACTAGCTTGTGCTGCCCTCAGCAAGGGGCAATAAACTATGTGACAGGTTCCCTTTAAGATTTATTTATTGGCAATTTCTGAGTTAATTAGACAGCTGTGGATTTATTTTAAAAACAAAACTAGAAACACACAGGGTTCTTTGTATTTCATATGGTAAAGTAGTTTTAAAAAAAAGCCAAAAAACCGGAAAATTTAAAAATGGGAAATGCACAAAATCTGGTTTAACCCTTTGGGGGCAATTTTCCCGACACCCCGTAAGTGCCTCGTTTATCTAATACAAAACCAAATTATTTGCCCAAATTACAAAAAAAAATGGGGAAAGTCCCGGGCCCTAATTTCCGCCCCCAGGGAAGGGGGAAAGGGTTTTTGTGTTAAAAGTTTAAGTGCTTTGGGCCCCACTTTTGCATATCAACCCAAAACAAAAGCAGAAGACCTTTTTTGAAGACCAGTCGGAAACTGGTAAATTTTTTGCATTTTTTACAGTGAAAAGGTACGTTTCAACATGGGCTGAAATTTAATTCCCCTTTTGCCAGGGAAAAAGCCCTTTTCCCCCAAAAGAAAATAATAAAAGCCACTTAAAAATTTTCAAAAAGGGAACAAGGGGGAAAGACCGAAAAATTTTTGGAGACTTTTCCTGTGCTCTGGAAAAAAACAAAAAATTTAACTGTTTGGCCAAAAATGACCAATTTGGGGGGGGAAAAAGGGAGGGAAACTTGGAAAACCAAGAACACCATCCCCACGGTTTTTCAAATTTTGGGGGCCATCAAAGTTTTTGGGGTTGTGTTCTGCAGGGGGGTCCCGGTGCCTCCAAAATAAGAGGCATTTAAGAGGAGAGAAGATTATGGGAAAATACTGAAGCACAAATTTTAAACCCCCAAACCCCGGAAATTAAAGCTTGGGCAGAAATGGGTCTTCCAAATGGACAATTTACCCGAACCCCCAATAAATGGTTACAAAGTGGCTTTTAAAGGAAATTTTAAACCCGGTCCCCAATTTTTTTGGAAAATGGCCCCATCACAAAACCCCTGATCTCAATCCTATTTTAAAGGGTTTTTGGGGAAATCTGAAAAAACCGGTGCAAAAAAAAATGACCAAAAAATTTTGGGTTTAGTTTAAAACCAAAAGTTCTGTAGGGGAAGAGGCCAAAAATTCCCACCCAAATATTTTTAAGAAGCTTTTGGAAAAGGGTCCCCAAAAAATTTGACCCCCGTCCTACAGTTTAAGGCCCCCAAAGCCAAACCCCAAATACTAATGAAATGTTTGGAAACTTTTTTTGCAAAAGTTTAAAAAAAAGCCCCTTTTAAAAAAAATTCCTTTTATCATTAATTTTGGTATTTTGGCAAATATAAAAAATTTTGGTTTCCTTTAATTTAACCCTAAAAACGAGGAAGGTTTTAAATTTTTTTAAAAATTTTATTTTCCCGATAGAGAAAAAAAACCTGGCCCCGATGGGGCTTTTTAAAATTTTGGGGTGGAAAAATTCCCTTTGGGTTTTCGCTGTAAATGTTCACCCTATTGTTTTTTTAAATTTTTTTCCTACAGACTCCTATAGTTAATAAACAAAACAAAACAAAAAAAAAAAAACTGAAAAAACACATTCCCGGCATGCCTGGCAAACATCTTAAAATATGAAATTTTGTGTGTCTACAGGAATTTGTGTCATTTCTTCTGCTGTATAATTTGCACACTTCATTCTGCGCTCTAGCACAGTGCACAGGGAAGCTTAAAATTCAGTTTACAAACCCCTACAGGGGTGTTTGGGCGTCCACTTAGAAACTGGGAAAAATCCCAAGCGTGGTGGGATAAAAATTTTTTTAGAGCCATGTAGAACAGTTTTAATCTCCTGGGTTTTTCCTGTTAAAAAAAAAGAATTATTTTAAATTCCTGGGTTTCCCAAAAACTTCTCTTTCATGCCCTTTCAGAAATATAAAATTTAAACAGTTCTAAATTTTTTAAAAATTTGGGAAACAAACATACATCAAATTTAAAAGTCAAATTTTAGTTTTTGCATTTTTTTACGTTTCATTTTTAAAAGGAAAAAAAATTTTTATATATTTTTTTTATTTTTAAAACATTTTTTTTTGTAATCGAAGGAAAAGTGAAAATTTTTCCCTGGTAATCTAAATTATTTAAAAAAATTTTTTAGGGGGAAACCTTTGAAAAAAAATTTAAAAGAGATTTTAAAAGGGGTCACTTCCCTTTGACAAAATGCATACCCCCAAAGTCAAAATACGAGTATTTATTTCTCCCCCTTTTAATTTAGCGAAAAGACGGGCAAAATTTTAAAATTTTTTGTTTTTTGTATAAATGTAGCCTAAAAAATTAACAATTTTTTTCCCAGTAAAAAGGATATCAAAAGCAAGGGATAAAAAATCTTTTTCCCTTTTTAAAAGGGGGTTTCTTTATTAAAAAGCCCCCCAAGGGTTTCCTCGTTTTGCCTGGGGGGGTTGAATTTTTAGGGGCGTGCTTCTTTTTCTGCCTCTTCTCCCTTTCCCCCTTCCCCCCCCCCTCCCGCACACAACAAAATCTCCCCCCTTAACCCTTTTATAAAGTAAGGGGGGGGGGGGGTGGGGGGGGTTTTTTTCGCCAAGTTTTAAACCCTTTTGTGTGCCTGCCTGATTATGAGTGTGGAGCCCAAAAGGTTTTGTTTAAGCGTGTATGCCTAATTTGGCGTGCAGGGGGGAAAGGGAAGTGTTCCTTACCCCCTGTTAGAATAATATCTCCAAAATCTCCAAACCAAAAAACAACCCCCGTCCCGCACAGCACAGGGCAGCTAGGAAGTGTTTCTATTTCTTTAGGACGTGTTTACTAGTACCGCAGGGGAAAAGAAGGGATTCACCCTGCCCCTTGAAACTGTTCTATTTGTTTGTCAAAAGCTCCCCAGACACATCAAAGATTATAAATAACAAAAACAAGGGGCACTTTTCTGTCAAAATCTAAATTGATCGCCAACCAAATTTTTGCTCTTTTTCAATCTGTGTAGAGGAAACGGGGGGAAGCAGGCACACACAGGGTTAATCCCAGCTACACAGAAACAGAAGCCAGGGGCCTTCCCCCCCCATCCCCTCCACTACAGAAGCATTTGTGCAAAAAGGGGGGAAAGGGGGGGGGGAAGGGGGGTTTTCCCCTGCCTCCTGTAAATTTAGGCCCGATGAGTAATTTTCAGACCTGACAGCCAGTGGATAAGGTCAAAAAAGGTCGTTTCCCATTGAGATTTGAGAAGCTGAGTATAACCCTTCCCCCAGGGGCTAACTCAATATTTTTAGTTTGGGAAATTTGTAATGGAAAACCTTTTATTTTCCCAAAACTGCCCTTTTTTTTTTAAAAATCTTTTTAAATTTAAAAACCCCCCAAATTTTTCGAGAAACCCCTTTAAAAAAAGGCAGGGCTGTGGAGTCGGAGTCATGGTCCCCGGGGTCAGTGGGCCCATTTTGCAGGAGTCGGAGTCTCATAAAAGGGGAAACCCCGCTCCCAAAATAAAAAATAGTTGGTCCCGTTATTTTGATGCAAAGAAAAAAAGAGGAATTTTGGGCCGGCCCGTTTCTACTGCTCCCATATATTCAAACCTTATCAAATGGGAGGTAAGTTGATGAAATGGGAAAATACAAAGCCTGCCCCAGGAGAAAAAAATTTCCCTCCCCCCGGGCCCAAAAAGTTTCCCGCAAATTTTTCACCTTTATTTCAAAAAAAGAAGGTTAAAACCCTTCATCAAAACTGACGGTGGCTGAGGCAATTCCTTTTTAACCCCGACTTTTTTAAAGTTTTGGGCCCCCGTGGTCCAACCCCCTTTTTTCCCCCCCCAAACCCCAAGTTTTGTGTAAAAAAGGTCGTTCTCTGCCTGGGAAAAAAATGAGAAACAAAATTGGGGGTCTTTTAATTTCAAAGGGTTTTTTGATGGAGGCAAAATTATTTTTTCCGAACAGAAATTTAGGAGCTTACAAATGTTCCTGTATGGTTTTTCAATTTTTTACAAATTTTTTTTTTGTTCTTTAAAATTTATATCCCAATTTTAAAAATTTTATTTTAAAACCGAAACAAAAGGGGTTTTCAATGTTTTTTAAATTTGACTTTTCAGGCTTCATTTTTCTCCCCCTCCACTACAGTTTGCAACAAAGAGGCTAAATTTTAATTTTATATACAGTCATTTTAAATATCTTTTTACATAATGATGACTTGCGTATTTTGCCCCTGTAGTTTTGGGATTCTTTCCTGTAACTGCATTGGTTCCGTTTTGGTCCTAAAAATCAAAAAGTTAATTTGTAAATTTTTTTGTAAGTATTTGGGAAAAACCACCCTTTTGGGTTTTTTCTATATGCCCGAAAACCTTCTGGGGAAATTCCCGAATAGATTCAAGGCCGGGCTTGAACCCCAAAAACTGTCCCCCGGGCTCTTCTAAAAACATTCCCAAAGTTGGTGCAGAATTTGGCTTGGAAAAAAAAATAAAGCTTTTTTCTTTTAAACCCCACCCCAAGTGTTTTTAAAAAATTTAAAACAATTTTTACCCCCCCTTTTTTCGGTCCGTTTCTGTTTTTACCTTTAAATTAAACTTGTTTATTGTTTTCAAACAAAAGGGGTTAAAAAGCCTTTATGTTTCCAATTTTAATACATTAAAAATTTTCACTTAAACATTCCCCCCGTGTATGAGGGAGGGCCGGGTTGAAAATCGGAGGTTTGGGAAATTTAGGGGTCGGGGGTCAAGCTTTTTGGGGGACCACTCCAAAAGCCTGTTAAAGGGGTTGTTTTTACCCATAACCCGATTCGTCCTGTTTTTTTGGTTTAAATTTTTAAATTTTTAAAAGGGGGGGGGTTTTAAATGGTTTTCCCCAAGGGTCCAGTAGAAGCCCCGGTCGTAAACTATAGAACCAGTGGCAGCCCTCAGGAGGAACCCTTTAACAGGTCTGTAGCTAAAGCGACCCGAGGAGCTGATGCAGCCATACAAGAGGGGATATCTAGGAATAGGTAGGACACTGGTAATCGAAACATATTGCAACGTGACTTGTTTTTGCAAGATCTTTAACATAAAAAGCAATACTTGTAGTGAGACAACCCCTTTAAGTGCACTCCTTTCTCATTACAGCATAGCCCTTCCCGGGCCATATTCCCATTGACTATTGGTTTGCCAACCATATATTCTGTATTCAGTGCAACACCCTATGTCCCATGTCCATTTATAGTGCTGAATGTTTTACATAGGAAGCTGTGGGAATAAACAAAATGCAACCTCAAATCCATGTCTGTTCACCAGCCATAGTTCCATTCCATAGATAGTAGGTTGAGGTGGCAAGACCCGGGTAGTGGACCTTTTCTACTCGATCAGGCCTAGTATCCAGCTTTGTAGTGGGATTCGGATAAGGACTGCAAAGAATATGGCTGAAGGAGAATTTACAATACATTAAAAAAAATTTCCATGATGAACGGAAGGATAGACATATGACTATGCAGCAGTCCGTGATGGTGAGAGATGGATGATGCTGGTGCATTATATGGCTAGAAGGCTGGTAGTTTCGTGATTAGTTCAGGCATAGCTGTCAATCAGTTCTTTGTAATAGAGCATGAAATGGGTAGGACCTCGAAAGATAAAGCAGTGTTCAGGCAGAAAGTTATTTTCCATACAGGTTCCTGGGCAGCACATACGAGTCATTGCTGGAGAACTTCATAGGCACAGATGGAGCCCACAAGGTCCCCTGTGGCTCTGCACTTTTCCTGCTGCTTCCTCAGTTTTAATCTCCAGATGGTCACTTTGAGACATTTTTCATGTACTATATTTAGTTTAGGCTTTATTTGCACTGTTGTGATAGGACTGTTAGTGAGCGCCATATACTTGTCAAAAGCTGACACGATCCCGCTAAGGAAATGCGGTCAATGCAAGAAGGCGAAAGATCGGGATTACAACTAAAAATACAATGTTCAGGCTAAGATGTAAGGCCCTATTCATATCACGGATTTGGCCTCCGTTGGGACACCTTGAAAAAGTTATCCTGACATGTACCCTGCCAGAGGCGTATTTTCAGCCCAACATCAGGCGCAGCCCCGTTGGCATTAGTGAAAAGGAGAGAAGCTGAGCTCTGTGATATCCTTTCTGTATTGGTGAAATTACAATTGCTTAAATCTCTGTGTTGGGTATTTCTTCTGTTTTCTTCTAGAAAATTATTATTAAATTGTCAGATGGGTGTTACCAATTGGGGGCGTGCCATGCATACTCTGACATTGTCCAATTAGTGCTTGCCGCTTCAGTGTGTGCAGCGCCACACCCCTTTGACAATTGGAGTAGTAAAACTTAGTTGACTAATTTGTAACAAATTTCTAGGAGGAATAACAGAGGAACAGCACCACACAGAGGTATAAGAAAAGGGCCCTCTGGATTTTATTTCACAGGGAACACAAGGATTTACTAACACAGACGTGTCAGGAGAAGTCACAGATCCTCTTTAACCCCTTAAGGACCCGGCGTTTTTTTTTTGGTGACACGTTCGTTTTTCCCTCCTCGCCTTCTGAAAGCCATAACTTTTTTATTTTTCCACCTAATAGCCCACAGAGGGCTTTTATTTTGCGGGACAAGATGTACTTTCTAATGGTGTTATTCACTTACTATAGAATATACGGGGAAAACCGCAAAAAAAAATTCAATGGGACAAATTGTGAAAAAAAAATTATTTTCGCCATGTTTGCGGGGGTTTTGCTTTTACGGCGTTAAATTTCTTCGGTAAATATAATTTTGTTATCTGTATTCTTCAGGTTGTTACGCATCCGGCTATACCAAACATGTAGGTTTCCGTTATGTTTTGTTACCGAAAAAAAATTCCAAACATCTTCTATTTTTGAAATTTGCGCCAGGCGCCATTTTGTGCGAAAATAACTTTTTTGTACTAACACCTAGGGACGTCAGTGAGGGGGCTTTTTTGCGGGCTGAAGTGTACTTTTTATCGCTAGCATTTTGGGAAATGCATGCGATTTTTTTTATCATTTTTATTCCATTTTTTGAGGACGTAAAAATGACCAAAAAACGCCAAATTTTGGCTTTTGGGAAATTTTTTTTTCTTACGGTGTTCAGCTACGGGTTTAAATGATGTTATATTTTTATAGATCGGACTTTTTCGGACGCGGCGATACCAAATTGTGTAACTTTTTTAATTATTTAATGATTTTATTTGTAAAAGGGGGAAAAGGGGGGGCGACTTGAACTTTGTAATACCTTTTTTTTTTTGTACTTTAAAACTTTATTTTTTTTTTTTTACTGTAACATTGAGGCCACTGTGGTACTTGACCAAAAGGTGGCGCGATTGTTCATACAACCTAATGCATTGCTAGGCAATGCATTAGGGTGTACAAAGATGGGGGTTTTCCCCCACTTCTGGTCGGGGACGGAAGTGGGGAAAACCCGGCCAGGGTAAGTGAGGGGAGCCTTCCCAAGGCTCCCCCCACAATGCCCGGTGATTCGGGATAATCGCTTATGCCGTCCCCGCCCCGATCGGGGGCCCCCCGGCACGATCGGCGTTAATTCAGACGCCGCGGCCATCTTTGCCCGGCCCCTGATGGGTAAAACAGCGCCAGGGGCGGAGCCACCCCCCGGCGCTGTTACTGCCGGGTGTTAGGGCGTTTTGCGCTAACACCCGCCGGCTGTGGGGGGGGTGCAGAGCGATCCCCTCCAAAGCCCCTTAGCGGCCCTGGGACGTACTCATACGCCCAAGGTCGTTAAGGGGTTAAACCACTTCTTACAGACCTATACATTTTCTTGGCATTAGTCTTCATTAGAGATGATTGAACAGTAAAATGTTCTAGTTCGAGTAGAACTTAGAACAGTAGTGGTGTTCGGTTCAAGGTTCAAGTCGAAGTAGAACTAGAACTCCGTTAAAGTCAATGTTAATTTTTATACCTATACAGGTGAGGAGAAGCTGGAATTATCATCCTTAACAATAAACTGGATATGTGGAACAACTTAGTGAAGAAAATTTGGCTCTGAGTGACAGAAAAAAATTGAGAGGCTAAAATACTTCATTCGTTTCAATAGCTAACTGAAAAGATGAGGACAGCTTGCAAGCAGGGGCGTAGCTATAGGAGGTTCAGTGGTAACAGCTGCTATGGGGGCCCTACATCCTGAGGGGGCCCAAAAGCCCCTTTAACACATAGGAGATTTGGAGACGGTGTGTTATACAATTACTGAACCCCCAAAACTGCAAAAACAGAACTTTTCTCCACTCAGTATAATTTTCACCAACCAACCACTATTTAAAATATATTTCTTTGTATAGGAGATTTGGAAACAGGGTGTTATAAAATGATTTCACCCCCAATACTGCAAAAACTGAACTTTTTGGGCACTGAGTATGATTTAGCAAATCCCAAACACTCTGTATAATATATCTCCATGATAGGAGAGTTAGGCGTTATGTGAGCCCGCAATGTCCCAAAACAGCTTCTGGGTGTGGGAAAGATGGCAGCCAGCAATACCAACTCCCTCACTATTGCTGTCTATGGAGAGGAAAATGCTATTAAATAAGAGCAGTCTGTACAGTACAGAGAGTGAGTGAAATGGGTTTTCACAAGGCAATACAGTGAAATTTTTTAACATGGTCATGTGATTTTAGCAGCCCAAAGAGAGCCCTACACCTCCCGGATGCGTTTTTGACACTTCTCTGTGCTCTGCACTGATTGGATGACTGACAAAAGTGCAGAAAGGTGATTGGATGACTGACAAAAGTGCAGAAAGCCGCTGAAAACAAAACTGAAAATGGCGTGTAGAACCAGAACTCGAAAATGTTCTGTTCAGTTCGAGTTCTAAAAAATCGAGATGTTCTACTTCAACGTAACTTTTCTAGAACAGTTCGATCAACACTAGTCTTCGTTAGGACTGCTCCTACACCTTGCATTAGCTATCTGTATCCCATGGTCACATGTCACATTTGTTACGCCTAAATGTGATTCATCTGAACCGCCAGCGCCATTTGATATCCCTTTTAGTTCTGAGTAATCTTATTGATTGTTGCTTTGTGGTAAAGTTGTTGTATTTTCATGTAATTAAAATTCAATAGCAGGAGTGATAAAATGTGAGGTTGTACGGCTACAACTGTTTCTCCATACTTTATCCACCGTGTCACATCAGCATTAAGTAAAGGCCTATTTATTAGGTCGATTAACAAACCTCTAAGGGGTTCTGAAGCTTAGAACTAAACCCCACTGTTTTAAAACTATTTATTTTTACCGATCCATAATTCTATTTTCCTAAAAGGTTGACGTAGGCTTCCTGGTTTCCTGTGGGTAACACAGAAAATCAATTCATAGACAGTTTGCATTCGTAAAATTTTTCTTCCGATTAAAGACAAATACAACTATTTTATATATTTTTTATATTTTATATATTTATAGATTTAATGTATTTATATGTTTAGAGGACATTTATACATCAACACCTAACAATGAATCCAACCCCAAAATGTAAAAACTATTTAATTTAATTAAACATGATAAAAAAAATTTTTTTAAATCAAACTCTAAATAATTAACACAAAAAACCCCCAAACACAACAAAGTACAATGCACCCAGAACAAACACAAGCACGAGGGTCTAGGGTCACAAAAAATGACAAAGAGGACACTGGAACAAATAATATGCAACAAAATATATAACAAAAATAATATATATCAAGTGAAATAGATGGTACTTAAAGGGAACCTGTCACATAGATTATGCCCCCCCTTTCTGAGGACAGCACAAGTTGGTGTCAGACCTGCTGTTTCCAGCACTGTATCCCTGTAAGATGCTGGAGTTTTAGAGCATTTACCCCTCAAATCTTATTCATGAGCATTGGTAGCCCCGCCCACCAAAGGCTAGCCCCGCCCACTGATGGTTATTCACACGTTTCTTCCTATTCAAAGTAATAGGGTTATCAGTTGTGAGGTGGGTGTGGCTAGCCTCAGGTGGGCGGGGTATGAAAAAAAAACTGACTCCTTTCATGACTCTTTTCTGGCTGAAAACTGCAGATTTGAGCACTAAATACTCTAAAACTCCAGCATCTTACAGAATAAGGGACCCAGCGCTGGAAACAGCAGGTCTGACACTGGCTTGTGCTGTCCTCAGCAAGGGGGGCATAACCTATGTGACAGGTTCTCTTTACCACAATATGTGCAGTGAAATGAAGAAAAAAATGGTCTAGTGGTCATCTTTTTCTTCATTTCACTGGACAGATTGTGGTTAAGTATTATTTATGTCACTTGATTTATATTATTTTTGTTATATTTTGTTGTGTTTGTTCTTGGTGTACTGTACTTTGTTGTTTTTGGGTTTTTTTTGTGTGCATTATATTGAGTTAGATTCAAATACATTTTTTATCATGTTCAAATAAATGAAATAATTTTTACATTTTGTTGTTGGATTCATTTTTTGGTTGTTGTAGTAGTTTCGGAGTTATCCAATACAGTTTGATATTATTTTTTCATTGTTCCGGGTCATATGTGTTTCACATAGCTTTTTTTTTTTTCCCATTTATACATAATCATAATTGATTAAGAGCCGAAGCGTACAGGCTCGAAACGCGTAGACATGCGGTTGATTTTAAAGTGGTTTTTTTTTTAACTTTTTAAATAAAAAGCGCGTTTTACTTTAAAACTATTGGATTCCTCCCTGCGCAAGTGCTGGAAGACCTTTCAACATCTGTTCACTTATGAAGAGACACCCAGCTGGGTTTCTGCAATAATAAAGCAAGGCCATAGAAAAATAGACATGGAAGAAAAGATTGGGGGAAAGTTAGCTACAGAAAATGGATTATTGATTCAACTTGATGGAAAAGTACTGTTCATTAAAAAAAAAAAAACTGCAAACTTTAAATCACCCTTCTAGAACTATAGAATTTATGAAAGAATTAATATCCATATCACAACAAGAAATATCATGTTAATTGTGTATGGAAAATGGATGCAGAAGACGATATAATTACACAAAGTATTGTGTCTCTAGTCAGAAATACTGGTAAAGGGGTCATTTTCACCAAGGGCCACGTCAGCATTATGGTTGCCTTCAAAGAGCTGTTAGAGGGCCTTGGGGGACAGCCAGGGTGTCTGAATAGGGCTGTCAGAGCTGTACCACTGTCTGTGAGTTGCTAAACAGAGTGATGTTGAGGAACGCGCTAGAGCACCCAATCCAAGATGGCACCCACTCCCTCTGCTGGTATTACCACCTTTGCAAAGCACTGGCTGCATCCTCTGGGGAAAGTGGAGAGCCAGTCATTATACAACCAGACCATGTCTATCCCTGCTCACTGTGTCTAAGCTCTCGCGGGACACATACAATAACATGGCCGACCAGATTTGGCCCATGGGCCTTGAGTATGTCACATGTACTAGTAAGTAAAAAAAAAAATTAGGAGCCTATGGGTGAAAGAAGGCTGACAGATGGTGGCCATTGTCACTCTAGGCTGGTGAGGCCACACAGGAAATAGAGTGTATTGTTTTGCGCACCATTGTATAAGAAGGTCATTACTTAACTAGAAAGGGCACAGAGGAGAGTGACCTACGTAATTGAGAGGATCGGTGGATTGCAGAACCACGGCAGGTTATCAAACTTGGGCTTATTCTAATTACAGTCTTTTTCCACTGAACCAATGTATGACTGGGTTGTGATTTTTTACATCTAGTCTGTAACCTTAAAAAGGAGGCATCCTCTACATCTTGAGAAAGCAAGGTTTCACCATCATCATAGATAGGAATTCTTTACTGTAAGAGCAGTGAGATTATGGGCAGGACTGGGACAAGGTATCCTGGTAATACATTACATGGAAATCCCTAAAGAAGCATTTATGCTATCTATCATACATGAAAAAAAACTTTGAGATTCTTCGTTCACATGTTTTTGATCACAAAATGCTTAAGCCACCCACAAACTTACAACGGGATCTCAAGGCGGGTGGTCCTACTCTATCTTTACCTCTCAAAAGAGCCAAATTCAGGTCTCTCACTGGGTCAACCGACCTCCATTATCCAGAGAGAAAAATAAAAAAAACACACCAACCCTGCAAGCTGCATTCTTATAACAGCCTATGAAAGTAGGTGGGGTGCAGAAAACCAAAATGGAGGCACCCCTTCCTCCCTATATAATTTAAAAGCACTATATGCCAAATACAACGTATAGTTCTGCACAAAAAAACATTTCTGAAAAAACACACTGTGAACCAGGTATCCTGGTGTCCTACGTACATAAGGCATATAGCGCCCTCCCCCCAGTGGGAAATTAAGCCCACTCCATACCTCCTTGCTCCACCTTTTCTGCTTGGGAGGAAGTAGCACCCTAGACGGTCGCCTACCTTCGCCTACCCATCATCCCTGCCCTGATTATGGAACTTGCTACCTCAAGAGATTGTGATGGTTGGTTTATTGAACAAGTTCAAGAAGGGCATGGGTGTCTTTTTTGAAGAATATAATATTACAAGTTGTAGTGTAGAAATGGGACGTTGATCCGGGGTTTATTCTGATCGCCATATTTGTAAGGAATTTTTTCTCTAGTATGGGGCAATTGTCATCAAATTCATACGGGTTTTTGTTTTTTTCTGGATCAGTATGGTACGGTTAAAGGTTGGACGTGTGTCGTTTTTTTCAGCCTCAAAGGAGTTGTCTCACTACATTGATTCATCTTACCTCAGTCCTGTTTTCTTGGTTTCACTTTGAATTCAGGGGCAGCTTTACTGGCACTCTCATATCTAGACTGGCAGTAGGAAGCCAGGTCTGTAGCTAAGCAACCAGTGCTGGCAGCCTATCAGGAGAGAACAAACATTTGTTCACTGTAGCGTATAGCGACCTGAAGGAGCTGATGCAGCCCATACAAGAGGGGATGTCTAGGAATAGGTAGAACACGGTTAATGGACATATATTGCAAAGTGACTTGTTTTTGCAAGATCTTTAGCATAAAAAGCAGCGATCCTTGTAATGAGACAACCCCTTTAACTACATATGTAACAATGTAATACTCCTTTAGTGACGTCAGTACCTTAGCAAAAATGGATATGCTATTTTGCATTTGCTCTATATGTACATTTGTTAGTCATTTGACAGTAAAAGCATCATGCAACACGTCCTGGTTACATGATAGCGGACATATGTCTTTTGTGTACTGGTCCTAGTTAGTTGAATCATTCCCTGAAGCTGATCTCCAGTCAACACAAGACCTTGTACTGCCAAGCGGAGAAGCAGATTCCTATATTCAGCGTGCGGCGTGCTTGTGTTCAGAATCCTCCAGAAATAGACAGATGAGTGATTTCACTCCCACATTTACTGTGTTAGTAAAGGATCAACATAATTAAACCATTAGCTTTCAAGCATTTCGTTCAAGGTACCTACGGTATTTATATCCTATGTGTGTAACTGGAAAATGTATCAACTGAGTTATACAGGCCATTCAGACTGGTTTGGCCTTGGCTAGTATTGTACCCCACAACTTCCAGAGCTTTAAGAATTACATGGTTCATATATTCTACTGATCTACATCATAGCATATAATAACCACTATACAAGGTGATACATGGCTCCTCTACATTGTAGCATAGAGTTAATGCCATGCAAAGAGATAAATAGCCGTTCTACATCATAGCATATAGTAACTACTATAAAAGTAAATAAATAGCTCTTCTATATTGTAGCATATAGTAACTACTATACAAGTAAATAAATGGCTCCTCTATATTGTAGCATATAGAATCTACTATACAAGTAATTAAATGACACCTCTATATTGTAGCATATATTAACTACTATACAAGTAAATAAATTGCTCCTCTATATTGTAGCATATAGTAACTACTTTACAAGTAAATAAATAGCTCCTCTATATTGTAGCATATAGCAACTACAATACAAGTAAATAAATAGCTCCTCTATATTGTAGCATATAGTAACTACTATACAAGTAAAAAAAGCACTCTACTATTGTAGCATATAGTAACTACTATAAATAAATAAAATGGATCACTCAATATGTAGATAAGTAACTACTTTACAGTAAATGAAATGCTCTCGCTTCACTATATTGTTGCATAGGATTTTGAACTCTTACAGTAAATAAATAGCTCCTCTATTTAGCTTGCATATAGTAACTACTTTACAAGTAATAAAGCTCCTCTATATTGTAGCAGATAGCAACTACAATACAAGTAAATAAATAGCTCCTCTATATTGTAGCATATAGTAACTACTTACAATTAAATAAATATCTCCTCTATATTGTAGCATATAGTAACTACTATACAAGTAAATAAATAGCTCCTCTATATTGTAGCATATAGAAACTGTTATACAAAGAGAGAAAGAGCAACTCTACAACATATATAGTGACTGTTATATATATATATAAAAAGTGCAGTATGATGCAATCCAGCAATGTAAGAAACGTAACGTAGCAAAATCTTTATTCCTTAAAGGAGTTGTCTCACTACAGGCTTTCAGCCTACCTCAGTGTGTCTGGCACCATAGGATTTTTGAATTCAGGGGCGTGCTTCTTGTCTGCCTCTTCTCCTCCCCCTTCACCCCCTCCCCTCAGCACACAGACAGCTCTCCTCAGACTGCAGTAACTTCTATACAGTAGGGGGAGAGCGAGGGGGTTTGCTGCCAGAGTACATACAAATCTCCACGGACATCTCAAGCAACAACAAACAAACCATGTTCTGTGCTGTCCTCCCATTAGAACAGACACAGGGCAGCTGTGAAGTGTGTTACTATAATCACCATGTGTCACTAATACAGCAGAGCAGGGAGGGATATGAACCGTTCACATGCCCCCCTGATCTGTTCTATTAGTATAGTCAGAGCTCCACAGACACATCATGATTATAGTAACTCACTTCACTGCTGTCACATCCTACTGACCACAGATCAGTTTCACCTCTGCTCTCCTCAATCTGTGTAGAGAGCAGGAGGGAGCAGGCACACAGAGGGTTAATCCAGGCAGCACAGCTACACATACACAGAAGCCTGGAGTAGAGCCCTCCCCCTCCCTCCACTACAGAAGCATCACAAGTGGCCTCATACTGTGCGGGAGGGGCTCTGTGCTCTGACCTGTATTGAGAAGCTGACGAGTCACCAGCACGGACAGCCAGTGAGATAAAAATCAACAGGTCAGTGGCTATAGTGATTTGAGGAGCTGATGCACTCCTACTACCAGGGATAACTCAAAATCAGTAGGACATTTGTAATTAACATATATTGCAAAGCTGCTTGTTTTTTAAAGATCTTTTAATTAAAACCCAATCATTGTAGTAATCTTCGGACAGAGGGTAAAAAATATAGCATGGTAACAAAGCTATAGCTCATCTACATCTTAACATATAATAATTACTATACATGTACATACATAGCCCCTCTACATTGTAACACATAATAACTGCTATACGAGTAAATAAATAGCTTATGGGCAACATATAAATGAACTGTAATATACCAAAACTAGGCGCATTATACACCGCACTATACTGTCCAAGTGATAAAAGATATGTAAGGTATTGCATCACAGTATTGTGTCCAGATCAGAAGACAACGTTTCGGCTGGTAGGGAGCTTTCTTCAAGTCATCTCTGGAGGCTTGGGTTTTATAGAGGCGCGGCCACGCTGCATACAAAAATAAGAAAATGTTATATTTACCTAACCCCAATCTCACATCTAGTGGAGTAGCTCGAACCTCCTTGTAGTGGGCTCTGTGTAGACATCAAGATAACGTAAAGGGGTTTTGCCACGATGTAATGTTGTCGTGGGATCCTCCAAAATGGGTATTTAATCACTTTTCTAAATATATATCATTACAAAAAGTGAAGCCTTTGAGAGCTACAGCATTGCTCAGTCCCCCTTAGTTTCCTAACTGTTTACATTAGACACAACCAGGACACTGACAGGAGCTAATCTGGCTGCACTTGCCTGTTTGCACTTCTTATCTGATGACAGGGAACATGAAGGAGCTTGCAAGGGGCTGGGGAGAAAGTGCAGTGTATGAGTCTGTCTGCTGTATAGAGAATCCACTGTTGTAATGTTATTATTTGAGTAAACTTTAGAGCCGCTCCCTGCTTCCTCGCTCTCTACTCACCCCCTCCCTCTCACCCCTGCAGCCGTTCATGACTCAGCATGCTTTGTTTATTATCTCCCCTGAGCAGATAAGAGGTAAGGAACTCACTTTGTGGCAAAACCCCTTTAAATAGGTTGTGTCACCAAAGATGTTAATCATCTATCCACATAATAATTGATACATGTCTGTTTGTTGGGTGTCCCACTGCTGGGACTCCCACTGATCACTGAAATGGGCGCCTTGAGTCCTCCCGTAATGCTCTAACACAGCAAGAAAGTCTTTAAATAAAGCATCGGCCAAACATGTGAGCTGGTGCCCTATTCAAAGTCTATGACAGAGATATTCGAGTGCTCTATTTGGCTGATAAATGTCCTGGATGGTACAACTCCTTAAAGGGGTTGTTTCATTGTGCTGTTTCTCAGAGCCACAAGGATTTTTAGATTCATGTTTTCTGGTTCAGCTGTGGGCAGGTCTATATAGTGATCAGCATATCCGCTCCATATTCCCAGATCTTCTAATTGCACAGACCTGAGACCAGGAGAGCTTCTCTATGAGCTCTGAAACTCTCTACTCAAAAGTGATCTCCTTTGTTTGTTAGAGATAACACACTCCATTTTTAAGCAGTTGGACCTGTGGTGACGTCACTCCCTGCTCTCAGATAAGACAAACAGGAGAGAGCGAGAGAATGGGAGAGCAGGCCGATCACCTAGAGGAACCTGTGTGCACTCAGAGCAGATAAAATCTCTCTTATCTCCTTAACAAAGCAAAATAAACAAAGCAATATATTTGAAAAAAGTCTTTATTTACCATTCCCTACATGTTGAAAGCTGATCTTTGTAGTGAGACTACCGCTTTAACTACATTGTGCCACCTATGATGGCCTGTACACGGCCTTTAACCTTGAGGCCACATGCCTAGAGCACATGGCAAGGAGCCAAAGGCTACACCTAAACAGTAAAAGGGGTTGTCTCACTACATTGATTCATCTTACCTCAGTCCTATTTTCTTGGTTTCATTTTGAATTCAGGGGCGTGTTTACTGGCTTCTACTAGACTGCAGTAAAAGCCAGTTCTGTAGCTATAGCAACCAGTGCTGGCAGCATATCAGGAGAGATTGAACAGGTCTGTAGCTATAGCAACCAGTGCTGGCAGCCTATCAGAAGGGATCAAACAGGTCTGTAGCTATAGCAACCCGTGCTGACAGCCTATCAGGAGGGATTGAACAGGTCTGTAGCTATAGCGACCTGAGGAGCTGATGCAGACCATACAAGAGGGGATATCTAGATATAGCTAGGATACTGTTAATGGACATATATTTCAAAGTGACTTGTTTTTGCAAGATCTTTAACATAAAAAGCAGCAATCCTTGTAGTGAGACAACCCCTTTAAAATCAATGAGCCAACCTCAGAGAACTTGCTCAGTTCTCCCTGATCTTTTCTATGACCGTTATGAATATAGATGAGCAAGTGTGCTCTATTCAGAACTCCCCTAGACATGAATAAAGAAATGCTGCGCGAGTCCGGCCACCTCCCCCTTCAGTGGGGCTGGTTCACAGCAAGCTACAAGCTGGCCCTTTAAATGTGGCAGTCCTACCCAGGGATCTGGGCCACCTGTCCAGTAAAAAGGATTCCCAGTGCTAGCGACCCTGGATTAGTGGGTGCAAAATATGTCATGGAAAGCTCGCATGATGTGGCTATAAACCTTCTCCAATATTTTCTTAAAGGGGTTTTGCCACAATCTCATTCATACCTCCTGTATCCAGCTTTTCAGCTCTGTGTGCTCAGAAGGGGCGTGTGTGATTTGTTTGAATTGCATTTCATGTGACCCAGCAGGATGACATCACCAGGCCTTTCCTCTCTGTAGTCAAAGAAAGGCCTGTTTATGCAAAGCATTGTGAGTAGCTGAGAGGTAAAGTTTTTGCCTCCAGGCGCAAGGGTCCTAGGTTCAAATCCCTGCAGGGTTCCTGTGTTTTTTTTGTTTTTTTTTTTCTCTTTATCAAGGCACAAACCTCATTGAGGTTTCTTTTTAATTTATTTGCTTTATTTTGTTTGACTAATTACTAAGGAGCACAGAGGACGGGAGTAGAATGACAGCATCTGGGTTTGTACACTCAGTAGCTGCCTGAGAGGAGAGGTGATGTCTGAGCATGTGCGACCAGGACTGAGGAGCTCTCAGCCCTGGTCGTATCCCCTGGAGACGAGCTGTTAACAATGGATCCCTAAAGGAGCAGCTAAAACAAAAACGGTGCAGAATTTTTAATAATAATGAATGGTGAAAATGTTTGTTATGTCATTTGCAAGCTTCCCACGTCAATTTTACTTTGTGGCAAAACCCCTTTAAGGTCCACATAATGAAATAATTTTTTTTCAATCCTGCAACACTATTGATTTTCCAGCGTAAATTGTGACGACCGAACAAAAGCCTCTCAGATTTTCATCTCGCAGATAGAGTCGGTGTTACCTGCCACATGCACAAAATAACATCCATCCCAGGAACATGAGGGCCTTTTACAAGCCACAGAGCAACCAGGTCAATCCAATCACTCTATCCCGAATGCCCAGGGCTGAAAAATGCTTATTGATTCAAAAGTAATTATGGTACATTTTGCAAGTCCTCGCCAAGTGTCTGTGCGCGCCATTGTTTTCCTATCAAGTTTGTGTTTTCGTTGCAAGACTGCTTTGGTCTGGTGACATATTTAATAATCAGCTCCTTTGTGAGTCTATGTTTAGAGTCAGCGTGATATCCCCTTTGTCAGCAGCAGGTCCATTCGATACTTATTGCTTGTTTTGAATGTCTTTAATTATTTTAAGGCTTGGTGTGATTTCTGAGAGACAAATGGAATAGTGCAGTGAAACCCCTGCTTTCACGGCATAGCAGTTGTCAAAAGGCTGGAACTAATGAAGGTGTATCTGTCCCCTAATTCTGCATGTGCAAACGTAGGCTACGAGGTTTCGTCATTTAGGGCAAATTGGAGTCATTTGGGAGTTTGCAGTCAAACTAATTATTACATGTTCGGTTAATTACCATATATTGTTCTATTTTGCACTTTGCAACGGAGAAGAGAAGAAATAAGACCAAGGGAGCTTTCACACAGCGCAGTTTTGGTGCAGTTTTAACTGCGCTCCATTTAAAGAGAATCTGTCACCAATTTTTTTTTTTTTTTAATTATTATATCAAGCCCCTGATCCATATTCTTTTCCTCTCAGTCGTTTTTATTTCCTGATTGTAGATTTCTCTATTTGGCCGTCTATATATGATTGTGGGGAAGACATTCTTGCTTGCACTGCTTTAACAGCAGTCAGAGAGATACTTTACAGCAGCTTCATGCCCATAGGATTCTTAAGACAGATTCTGTCCCATAGACTTGTATAGGAGAGTTTTCACTGTGAAGGGAGGGGAGAGGGGGAGCTGTGACATCTCCTCTTGTGACTGGTAGATTCTGTGTTATCTGTACACAATGGTGTCTCCTTTCAGTTTGACCCTGCTTTTACTAATAGTGAGCAGACACTGAAAATCTCTCTAAACAGAACAGGAATTGTCAGACTATTTTAGACTTAGTGGCCAAAGAAAAAACTGCAGGACTTAGGAATTATTAAAAAAAAATATTGAAAGCGATATGGAAAATTAAAAAAACATAACCAAAAAGTCCTAAAAAATGTATTCACCATGAGAATGTGAGTTAAACAATAAGTCATTTTTTGATGACACATTCCCTTTAAACTGCCTTTATTACCACAAGCTTTTTCCACTTCTCTAAACTGTTTGGAAAGTGAGTAATCAATTAGTGTTTGTATCCACAAGACTTCAAACACATTAATTGATTACTTACTTGAAACACCTTTCTGAACAATTTAGACGACTGAAAGCAGCTTGCTGGTAATAAAGGCAGTTTAATTGGAGCGCAGTTAAAACTGCACCAAAACTGCGCTGTGTGAAAGCACCCCAAGACTAAGAAAGCAGATTGAAACACAAGACACTTTGGGCAACATGTATAAACGGGGCTACAGCAGATAGGGTATGTTCACAGGGGCAAATTTTGTCGCGCATTTCGCGTCGTATTTGCGCTCTAATATAAGCGAGATGCGCGCCAAAATTACGGTAATCCATAGCTCTCAGAGAGCTATGGATTACGCCTCCTCTCCCCGCTCGTAAAATGTATTAATGAGTCTTAAAACCATACATATGTGAAATATATACATGGGCGCATCATCGTGCTCGCACCTATCATGCTTCTGGGGCATAGTATGAGTTGCGCCTGTGTGACGCCTCTCTGTGGCGCCGGGAAGCCCGTTCGTGGAGTCACGGTGAAATGTCATACTGGCGCTGAGATAACTCAGGTGCGGTATATTTCCCTTCATTACTCTCTCTACTTAAAGGGGTTTTGCCACGAAGTAAAATTGACGTGGGTAACTTGCAAATGAAATAACAAACATTTTCACCATTCATTATTATTAAAAATTCTGCACCGTTTTTTGTTTTAGCTGCTCCTTTAGTGATCCATTGTTTACAGCTCGTCTCCAGGGGATACGACCAAGGCTGAGAGCTCCTCAGTCCTGGTCGCACATGCTCAGACATCACCTCTCCTCTCAGGCAGCTACTGAGTGTTCAAACCCCAGGTGCTGTCATTGTACTCCCATCCTCTGTGCTCCTTAGTAATTGGTCAAACAGTGCAAATAAATTAACAAAGAAACCTCAATCAGGTTTGTGCATTGATAAAGAGAAAAAAAACAAAAAACCACAGGTTTGATTCCTGCAGGGATTTGAACCTAGGACCCTTGTGCCTGTAGGCAAAAACTTTACCTCTCAGCTACAAACAATACTTACATAAACAGACCATTCTTTGACTACAGAGAGGAAAGGCCTGGTGATGTCATCCTGCTGGGTCACATGATAAGCAATTCAAACAAATCACACACGCCCCCTTCTGAGCACAGAGAGCTGAAGAGCTGGATGCAGGAGGCATGACATGAGATTGTGGCAAAACCCCTTTAAGTCATCTGATGCACACAGTTTAGAATATTCCCCTGAGGAAGCATCATTACATGCAAAACGCGCGTAGGGAATCTTTTCTGGCCAGCACTCTTCTGGGTAATTATCATTATGTGACATGTTTGCTTTTGATTTATAGCTATCCCTTCACTTATAGGGTCCTCTATGTTACATGCTGTGATTGGGACGGTTATGGCCTATGCACATTTCATTCATTGTCACATTTTATGGACATTTCATTCATCTGATTAGCACTATGGCACTTTGAGGATCATGTTCAAGACACAATGTCCATAGACACAATGCTCAATTGTGTGAAAATCCGCCCAGTAGATAAACCGTGTGGTGTAGACTACTGAGCGGATTTTCTATGAAAGTCTATGGGGACGGTGATAGTTGGTTTCCAGACAGTTTCCAAAACCATCTGAAAATACGACGAAAAACCCATGCCGTCTAGACGGACCCTAAGGCCATGTTCACACGGCCTAATTGCGGGGCGTAATTAATTGTGGGGCGGGAGCGGGGGGCCGGCACCTCGCCGGCCCATGGATTATCATTACTAGCGGCGCGTATACGCCGCTAGTAATTCACATGTCACTTATCTCCCCCCGCGGCGTATTCGCCGAACGGGGAGAGGAGACGTAATCCATAGTTCTCTATGAGAACTGTGGATTACCGGAATGACTGGGACGGATTTCAGCCCGTAATTTGCGTAGTACGGTGCGAACTACTGGCTGAAATACGTCCCAAATAAGCCGTGTGTCATGGCCTTAGAGTTATGGTTGCTGTTAGGGATAAGAATAAGGTTTGAGAAACTAAACAAGGCCCCCATTTTGGCAACACTACTCACAACCGTTTACAACCTATTCAGTCACACAGAAGATCTCCTCTGTAGGTTTATATATAATCTATATAACATGAAGACTAGTAATTAATAAATGGAACAATGCTATGTAGCACATAAACTAATATTAATTATGCTTAATCAGCCTTTAGGACTTGAAAGAGAATTTACCATGTTAGAAATACATTCCATTCTGGAGATGGCAGGTTGTAAATCAGGTACAACTGAACAGATTGATACTGTATATAGGGCCTTATGTATGAAAACTGTCTAGCAGAAAGACTGTCTTAGTTGCCCATAGCAACCAATCACAGCCCATAACAACCAGAGCCCATAGCAACCAATCAGAGCTCATAGCAAGTAAAGATATAGCAACCAATCACAGCCCATAACAACCAGAGCCCATAGCAACCAATCAGAGCTCAAAGCAACCAATCACAGCCCATAGCAACCAATCAGAGCTCATAGCAACCAATCAGAGCTCATAGCAACTAATCAGAGCTCATAGCTACCAGTCAGAGCTTATAGCAACCAATCAGAGCTCATAGCAACTAATCAGAGCTCATAGCAACCAGTCAGAGCTTATAGCAACCGATCAGAGCTCAGCTTTTATTTTTTTTCAGAACACTATATGAAATGAAATCAGAGCTCTGATTGGTTGATATGAGCTCTGATTGGTTGCTATGGACTCTGATTAGTTGCTATGAGCTCTGTTTGGTTGCAATGGACTCTGATTAGTTGCTATGAGCTCTGTTTGGTTGCTATGGACTCTGATTAGTTGCTATGAGCTCTGATTGGTTGCAGCTCTGATTGGTTGCTTTGGTCAACAAAGACAGTCTTACTTCTAGACAGTTTTCATTCATATGTATAGTCTGAGGAGACATACATATTGAGACTTGTTTCCCATAGTTTTGTGGGAAAAGATTTTGAATAATATATTGATCTTAACCTCTGCCCATTCAGGGCTAAGGAGTCCAGTGGGCGGTCCTAATTACATTGAGACCACACACTGGACTCCTGAGGCCAGGCTAAAGCACTGGAAGTGCTGCGGAATATGTTGGCGCTATATAAATAAAGATTATTATTATATTATTATTATTAGAACAATATATTACAAGTTATGCTAAATCTTTTCCAACAAAACCCTACAGGACTCTAACAGTGATCTGCAAGAAGAGGTCCACAGAATGGACTCAGTTTCCACTGTGACAAGGTCCCTTTAGAGCATGTTCACACGGAGTATTTGCGGGGCGTAATTGATCTGCAATGCACCCAAAGTGCGCCCCACAAATACGGTAAATTCACTGCACTACTTGAGTGCTATAATTTTACACCCTATTCGCCGACGCACAGTACGAGAAAAGTGGAACCGAATTAGAGCTGGGACAGAGCACTCTTCAAAGTATGCACTGACCAGCGCGTACTTTCAGCAGCAGACGTATAGCGGCGCGCACAGGTATGCGCTGCTATGCCCCATGTAAACCCGGCCTTAAACAACTCTTTCAAAATCTCATATTTGACCCAAGAATAAAGAAGCTTGACCAAATGGGGTGTACTTTTTTTTTTTACAATCTGGCCCACACTTTAAAGAAGGTTAGGGGCCCGTTTTTGTTTGAAATATAGGGCCCTCACTTTTCAAAGTATACAGCCGAGGGTTGATGAATTTAAAGTAAGAAGTTTTAGATCCATCAAAAAGATTTTTTTTACGTTTTGCCAGAGAGAAATACATATGTATAACTGTTTTCTTGCAAACTTATTTTTGGCTTTGCACTCCTTCTGAACAGATGTATAACATCGCAGTGGGAGAATTATCACAAATGGAAAGGGGCTTTTATGCAAAGTCTCATTTTGTCGCTGCCATTTTAGGATACATGCCATCAAGACCCACTGGTCTATTTATTTAGAAATCCTGCTAGTTGCTCATACAATAATTGCTATCTTTAAACCTGCGCTGCATGCTAGCTGTCATTTCATACTCACCTCTAAGTGAACGCACCCCTGCAGTGAGGTCCTTCATAGAAAATTGCTTCTCCGATTTTTTATTTTATTTAATTTATTTTATAAAAGCTCTAAAACAAAAATGTGCATTTAGAGACTGCGGCTTTTTTTTTGTGCAGACATCTAGTGCCATGAAAACTTGGCACATTTCAAAAACGATTGTACATGTTTAGTTTGCATATGATATTGTAAACCTTTGTAACCTAGTGAACCAGCTCCGGTGTCTTATTCCCATGCTCCAGAATATAATAAAAAAAGACCCAATAAAAAATATGAGCCACAGCAAGTAAAAGGAGGTAGAGATGAAGCCAATTAAAATCAGGATATCCGCAGCCTAATGCCTCCCAGCTTGATTGACGTCCCTGGGGACCGGAAATATCATCATAAAACCTGCTATGAATAAGACCCTTTGAGTTTGAAACGCGTCACTGGTACAGCAAGTCACGTTTTTATGCACGCTTTTCAGTAAAGGATCGTTTTAATCGAGGTTGCTGGATTTCAAACATTTTGGGCGACATGTCAGAAAAGAGGCGCTTCCACATCTGAATAAATAAGGCTGTAAAAAATCTGGCGTGTTTTATGCCTTGTATAGCATATTTAATGCGCCTAATTTAGGCGTATACCAAAAAAAAAGGCGAATAGCATATCATTGCTAGTATATTTGATGTGCCTACTTTAGGTGCATTCAAAAGTGTCATGCCTGGCATGAAATGCACTAGAGTTGTTGTTCATTTATATAGAGAATAGGGCAGCAACAGGTTTTTGGTGCAAAATACACAAAAAAAAAAAATGGTGCAACCCTAATGTGAATTTAGAGACTGCGGCTTTTTTTGTGCAGACATCTAGTGCCATGAAGGTGTTTGGCTTTGTGTTTTCCTCCTTCTTGACTTGAAAACTTGGCACATTTCAAAATCTATTGTACATGTTTAGTTTGCATAAGATATTGTAAACCTTTTTTTAACCTAGTGAACCAGCTCCAGTATCCTATTCTTATGCTCCAGGATATAATTAAAAAATACCCAATAAAAATAATAGCCACAGCAAGCAAAAGGAGGTAGAGATGCTGCCAATTACAATCAGGATATCCGCCCACTAATGCCACCTAGCTAGCCTTGGTTGACGTCCTTGGTGACAGGAAACAACATCATAAAACCTGCTAAGACTTTGAGTTTATAAGACTTAACTTTTATTAAATATACACTAAAATTATATGGTATACCACACAAAACTACCTATACCTAAAAACCCAAAAGCCTACCTAACAAAAGTAGAACACTCGCCCCGATAAGGGCGACTCCACCTGCTACCTAAATACACACTCCATTTAATCTCAAAATAGTGGTGATCTGATACCTTAATCTCCTCATCTGATATTTATGTCCCGATAAATCTCCTAAAGATAGATAGTAACAAATGTCCCAATTCTTGCCCTAGGCGTTTCCCCCCTCTCTCTCAAATAACTGGGGTTCATCAGGGACCACTCAACAGACAAAACACTATCCACTTTATATGTATACCCCATCAACTATCCGGGGTTCCTTAGGGACTTTATCAAATAAGCAAACAGATGGAAAATTATCTCGTTTTTAACATGAAATACCACCTCTCCACTCAATATGAGTTCAGACTGACTGTAATTTGCATACAGCTCCATGGTGTATTCAACTCTGTGTTTTCAGTTGCTAATTAGTTCAGATTAGCTCAGAAGCTTCTCTGAAACTACTAGCAGGGGTTTTTATGTGATCCCTCAAACAAGCCCTAATTAGTGCTGTTTACTTTAGATAAATCAAGCTTTTTACTGCAGGCCAGCACAGAGGCTGCCACGACCTGTGTGATGACATCACTCACTGCTATCACATAGAACAAACAGCAGGGGGGAGAGATGTACACAGGTCGGTTACTGAGGGAACTGAAATAGCCAGGGAGGTCAATAATTCACTTGTAGTTCCTTAACAAAAACAGATGAACAAAGCAATATATTTGGAAAATGTCTTTATTTTGTGTTCCCTACAATTTGAAAGCCATTCTTTGTAGCGAGACAACCCCTTTAATGAAAACAAACCGACATGGTAGACGGGTTACATTAAAAACCATCTCTTTTCAATGGCCTATACTTTCCCATATGATATTAGGGTACATGTACTTACAGTCTCATGTCTATATCAAAGGCTGGCATCAGTCATGCAACGGGTTTATAGCATCAATAGCTGGCCACTATGATGTCCCTATTCTTTCCGTAAAAGTGACATTTTATATACAACTGGTATTGTGAGCACTGTTGTTGCTCAAATGGGATCCTGTTTGGTTCAACACAGATTCAGCCAAACCTGACCTCCTAAACCTAATCCTTTCCTCTAACCCTACCGCTATACCAAACCGTAACTGTAAATTGGGGTTAGAGTTGTTTAAGTGGTTTTAGGTGTTAACTTGCCGGTCTGGTGACAGGACACTTCCGCTGCGCCCTAACTTCCTATCCGACGTCCCAATGTCACTTCCTGTTACTTCAATGTAGTCCTATTGTTATGGTAACCAGAAGAATCTCAAACATATATGTCAAAATACTGCTCCGTACATCTCCTGCTCCTCACAGGCTCTCTGCCCTCCCCCTGCTTTCAATGTTGAAGATGGCAGCAGGGAGGGGGCGGAGGTTACACAGCAGATTACAGTGTGGGACGAGGGAGCGTCCTAGGAGGGCAGCTCACATGGGCTGTAGATAGGAAGTAAAGGACATACAATGTAAGAGGATAATTACTTAGGCTGTGTACAAGTGTAGAGAGAAAGCAGAGCACCCACTGCAAACTCTAACCACACAGAGCTCACATACAGCATGTATTACTGGTAGGATACCCACATGAGAAAAGTTTAAAATCAAGAGAAGATGCAAACTGAATATCAGGGGGTCTCAAAATAAATGAAGGAATAAAGATTTGCAAACTTAATCTTAGTCTTTTTTCATGTCAGATGTGTCCATATCCTTTACATAGGCTGTCTCACCATGCTTTTTCATAGTCACAAGCAGTTTTAGATTAAAGGGGTTTTGCCACGATATAATGTTGACGTGGGATCCTCCAAAATGGGTATTTAATCACTTTTCTAAAGATATGTGATTACAAAAAGTGAAGCCTGTGAGAGCTACAGCATTGCTCAGTCCCGCTTAGTTTCCTGACAGTTTACATTAGACATGACCAGGAGCTGATAGGGGAGCTGATCTGGCCACGCTTGCGTGTTTGCACTTCTTATCTGATAACAGGGAACATGAATGAGCTTTCAAGGGGCTGGGGAGAAAGTGCAGTGTATGAGTCTGCCTGCTGTATAGAGAAACCACTGTTGTAATGTTATTATTTGAGTAAACTTTTGAGATGCTCCGTTCTTCCTCGCTCTCTGCTCACTCCCTCCCTCTCACCCCTGCAGCGTTCATGACTCAGCATGATTTGTTTATATTCTCCCCTGAGCTGATAAGGAGGTAAGGAACTCACTTCATAGCAAAACCCCTTTAATGCTTCCTGTTAGGTGCTTCTATAGCAGTGATTAGCATATCAGCTCCGTATTCAGAGCTCTTCTAATTACACTGACATGAGAGCAGAAGAGCTTCTCTATGAGCTCTGAAACTGTCTGCTCTAATGTAAACAAAAGTAGTTTCCTTTGTTTGTTAGGGATAACACACTCTATTCTCAAGCTGCTGGCTGTCCGACCTGTGGTGACGTCACTCACTGCTCTCAGAAAAGACAAAGAGCAGAAAGCGAAGGGAAGAGCAGGTCTGAACTCAGAGAAACCTGTGTACACTCAGAGCAGATAAAATCTCTCTTACAGTGGGGGAAAAAAAGTATTTAGTCAGCCACCAATTCTGCAAGTTCTCCCACTTAAAAAAGATGAGAGAGGCCTGTAATTGATCATAGGTCGACCTCAACAATGAGAGACAAAATGAGAAAACACATCCAGAAAATCCCATTGTCTGATCTGGAAAGAATTTATTTGCTAATTATGGTGAAAAATAAGTATTTGGTCACCTACAAACAAGCAAGATTTCTGTCTCTCACAGACCTGTAACTACTTTAAGAGGCTTCTCTGTCCTCCACTCATTACTTGTAGTAATGGCTCCTGTTTGAACTTGTTATCAGTATAAAAGACACCTGTACACAACCTCAAACAGTCACACTCCAAACTCCACTATGGTGAAGACCAAAGAGCTGTCAAAGGACACCAGAAACAAGGTTGTAGCCCTGCACCAGGCTGGGAAGACTGAATCTGTAATAGGTAAGCAGCTTGGAGTGAAGAAATCTACTGTGGGAGCAATAATTAGAAAATGGAAGACCTACAAGACCACTGATAATCTCCCTCCATCTGGGGCGCACGCAAGATCTCGCCCCATGGTGTCAAAATTATCACAAGAACAGTGAGCAAAAATCCCAGAACCACACGGGGGGACCTAGTGAATGACCCGCAGAGAGCTGGGATCAACGTAACAGAGGTTACCATCAGTCACACACTACACCGCCAGGGACTCAGATCCTGCAGTGCCAGACGTGTCCCCCTGCTTAAGCCAGTACATGTCCGGGCCCGTCTGAAGTTTTCTAGAGAGCATTTGGATGATCCAGAGGGGTATTGGGAAATGTCATATGGTCAGATGAAACCAAAGTAGAAACTATTTGAGAGAAACACAACTCGACGTGTTTGGAGAAGAAGAATGCGAGTTTTCATCCAAAGAACACCAGACCTACTGTGAAGCCTGGGGGGCAACATCATTTTTGGGGTTGATTTCTGCAAAGGGTCAGGACGACTGTCCAGTACAGAAAGAGAATTAAGGGGGCCATGTACATGAGATTTTGGGGTGCAAACCTCCCCATCAGCAAGGCATTAAAGATAAAGGTGGCTGGTTTTTTTGCTGAAAATGACCCAACCCAAAAAGCCAGGGAAATAAGCAGGGGCTTCGTAAGAAGCTTTTAAAAAGGCCCGGAGTGGCCTAGCCAGCTGCAGATCTCAATCCCATAAAAACCTTTGGAGGATTTGAAAGCCATTTTGCCCGGGAACACCCCCAAAAAAAAACCAGTCTAGAGGGATCTGCTGGGGAAAGGGGCCAACATACCAGAACAGTTTGGCCAAACCTTGTGAAGATTTACAGAAAACGTTTGCCTCTGTCATTCCCAAACAAAGGGATAGAACAAAGTATTGAATGAACTTTTTTTTTTGACCAAAATACTTTTTTTTCCAACATAATTTGCAAAAATTTCTTTCCAATAAAACCATTGATTTTCGGGATTTGTTTTCTCTTTTTTGCTCTCTAGTTTGAGGTGACCTATGTGTAAATTACAGGCCTCTCGATTTTTTTAATGGGAGAACTTGCAAAATTGGGGCGCAAACCCTTTTTTTTTCCCCACTTAGCCCTCAACAAAGCAAAAACGCAAAGAAATTTTTTGGGAAAAGTCTTCATTTACCTTTCCCCTAATTTTGAAAGTTAATCTATTAGTGAGAGAACCCTTTAAAGTATCTTTTAAACACTGTGTTTGTTGTTATGCGTTCCCACTCAGGGGGGGACGATGGGGGGTAAGGTAGGCAAAAACCCCCTAGGGTTCCACTTCATCCCAGCAGGAAGGGGGGGCGAGAGGGATGGAAAGCTGAAATTTTTAATTGGAGAGGGTGGTGGGGGCGCTTCATGCCTTATTTGCCTAGGGAACCACCATACCTTGTCCCATCCCTGTTCCAACTATCTACTAATCTATGTTACATATACCTTGAATTCTTCCTGTTTGTATCTCCTTCTATCACCATTAGTTGGGTCGGTGTTGACTAGACACTCAAGTGCCCACATCTGCATACAGCTTACAATGCCTTTCCCTTCTCTATTATTTCCCCCCCCCTCTTTTCATTCTCTTAGTATCTTAGCCCTGCAGATGTCTACAAGTGTTTCAGTCATTGTATCACAAAGAAGAGAGCTCTCAAGCACAGCACGGGTGAGAGCTGTAGTATTTTGGTTCGGTGCATTTTTACAATTTTAAGAAATACAAATATTCCAAATAAAGACACCCAATACAATAAGCTGTATTGCAGTAAATTATACCTAACAAGATAGATAATTGCTGCAGCATTTTAACACAAATTAGACATAAAACTCCAAAGATGGAGCCGGCTTGTAAACCTGTCATCTAAAGTGTTTTACAGTTGCCGCCATCTCAAGCTGTTTGACAGGTTAAAATTTGGCCAGGGAAAAAAAAAAGGGCTTTTCCCAGCACCCAAAAAAATTTTTTTAAAAGGTTTCCACCATATACTGAAATTACCATGATTTACTCCAGCTGAAGCTGCAGCGGTTTCTCTGTTTATTTGGATACATCTCTCAATTTTGTTCTCACCTTCTTTTGTTTCCAACCTGAATCACAAGTTTCTAATTGTTGTAAGAGTCGCCGTGATGAAGACTTTTACTGTAATTATGAAGAGTTTTATCTCATTTAATGACATTTCATCTCAAAAAAGGGTTTTGCCCGGGGGATTTTAAGATTTTTGTCCCCCCTTTAAACCCTTATTTTGAAAGGACCCTCTTTTTTTTTCCAAAGATGTTTTTTTTTTTATATAAAACCTGTGCATTTTAGATTTCTAAGTAATTTAAAAGGGTTGTCTCCCGACAAAAATTAGGGGCCACATATAAGAAAAACGGGTCTGGGTCTAAAATTTCCCCTTTTTTGGCCCATAGCAACCAATTGGGGGGCGCCCCTTCCATTTTCCCCGAGCACGAATGAAATGGAAGGGGCAATCTGAATGGTTGCAAAGGGGCAAAAAAGGGAAATTTTAAACCTAACATTTTTTCAAAACATAGGGCCCGCTGGGTTTTTTCAAAAATTTGGGAAAACAGTAAATGAAGATTTTTTTCCCCAAATATATTTGTTTTTTTTATTTTTCTTTTTTTGGGGAGAAAAAAGTGATTTTCTCAGCTCTGAGGCACCCCGGGTTTACCAAACCTGCCCGGGCCAAATGGTTTCCCCTTCTGTTGTCATATCTGATAGCGGGGGAAATTGTCATCAAACAGGACTCTTGTATAAAGGGGTTAAATGAAAAGGGGGAAAAGGGGGCTGAGCTCGGGAAAAAATAAAAAAAAAGGGTTAAAAAAAATAAAAAAAAAAAAAATATGGGGGAAAGGGGAAAAAGGGGGGCTGAGTTTCTGTGATAAATGGGGGTTATATATGAGGAGAGGACTACTCTGCCCCTGTGATAAAAAGGGTTATTTTGGACAGGGGAAAAGGAGCTGAGTTTCTGTAAATATTGGGGTTATATGAAAGAGGCAGAACTGAGCTCTGTATATATGGGAAATTAAAAAAAGGGAGGGGGAGCGAGCCGTGAATATGGGGTTTATAGATAGAGGGGGAAAAAGCTGAGCTTTGTGATATAAGGGTTATATGATAGAGGGAGAAAAGCTGAGGCTCTTTTAATAAAAGGGGGTTAAATATAAAAGGGGAAAAGGAGGCCTAAGCTCTGCTCTGTGATATATGGGGTTTAATGACAGGGGAGAGGCTGACTCTGTGATATAAAAGGTTAAATAATAAGGAGAGAAGCTAAACTCGTGTTAAAAAGGTTTATATAAAGAGGGAAGGAGCTGAGCTCTGTGAAATTTTAGGTGTTAAATGATAGAGGGAAGAAGCTGGGGCTCTGTGATATATAGGGGTTAATATAAAAAGAGGAGAAAGCTAAAAGCTCTTTTATATATGGGGTTTTATAATAGAGGAAAAAGGAGCTAAGCCTGCCTGTGATATATAGGGTTTATATGATAGAGGGGAAAAGGGTTTTACCAGTGAAAAAAAGGATCATATGAAAAGGAGTTATATAAATGAAAAGGTTAGACCCCTAAGGGGACAGTCCCAACACGCCAAACCCGCCAGTTTTTTTGTTCTTTTTTGGGGCGGGCAAAAGGCCTTTCGATAGACGCATCCCCAAATACAACCAATGTATGCTATGTGCCGCATTTTGGGACAATGCCCCCCTTTTTTGGGGCAATGGGGCCCTTTTTTTGATACAAGGCCCCCTTTTTTGATACGTTTTGCCTTGTTAAAAACGCTTTAAGTAATCTAGGGGCAAAAAAGGGATCAAAATTTTCAGGCGCACTTTACACTGTTTTTACAAGCCCCCAAAAACGGGCCATAGATACGTCACTTTTCGGGAAAAGGTGGGCCCAAAATTGCTCTACTGAGTGTCAAAGCATGTTGAATTTGTCAAGTAGCATTTCAATAGTGAAGTCTTACTAAAAAGGTCCAGCTTTTTCAGGTGAATTGGATATTTTTTGAAAAATTTTTAAT
>JAODAL010000035.1:260000-543836 GCA_025379985.1 Phyllomedusa bahiana
TCACCCGTCCATGCTCACTCAATTACATAGAAACAACTTTTCGCTATTGTGCTTCTTTGTTTTGCACATTTACATCAAGAAGCCCTTTTCAGACTCCCTGTTTATACAGATCCCAGATCAAACCCCCACTTTACACAGATCCCAGACCAGATTCCCCCTTTATACAGGTTCCAGGGCCGACCCCCTTCTACGATCCCAGAAAAAACCCCTCTTTTTTTACAACTTCAGACCAACCCCTCTTCATAAAAAATCCCGCCCAAACCCCCTTCAACGATCCCAGACCAGACCCCTCTTCATACAGATCCCAGACCAGACCCCTCTTTTATACAGACTTCAGACCAGACCCCTCTTCATACAGATCCCAGACCAGACCCCTCTTCATACAGATCCCAGACCAGACCCCTCTTCATACAGATCCCAGGCCAGACCCCTCTTCATACAGATCCCAGACCAGACCCCTCTTCATACAGATCCCAGACCAGACCCCTTTAGACAGATCCCAGGCCAGACCCCTCTTCATACAGATCCCAGACCAGACCCCCCCTTTTTAAAAAACTTCGACCACCCCCCTTCATAAGTCCAGACCAGACCCCTCTTTTTTCAGACTTGAGCCGACCCCTCTTCATACGGGATCCCAGACCAAAACCCCCCTTCTTTTTACAAAATTTGGGAGACCAACTCTTTAAAATACAGACCCCCAGACCAAGCCCCCTTTTTTATACAGACTTGGGGCCCAAACCCCCCTCTTCAAAACAAAACCCGGGCCGGGCCCCCCTCTTAAAAAACCGGACCCCAAAACCCAACCCCTTTTTAAAACAAAAACCGGGCCCAGCCCCCCTCTTAAATACAGACCCCCCACCCCCGGGACCCCTCTTCATAAAGATCCCAGACCCCCCCCTTTTAAAAACAGATTTTCGGGACCAACCCCTCTTAAAACAGCCCCCGGCCCAAAGCCCCCTTTCATACAGACCCCAGGCCAGACCCCTCTTCATACAGATCCCAGGCCAGACCCCTTTTTTAATACGGGATTAAGACCAGACCCCTCTTCATACAGATCCCAGCCCGGGCCCCCTCCCCCAAAAAAACCCCAAACCCCAAAACCCCCCCTCTTCATACGATCCCAACCAGCCCCCTTTTAAAACCCAATCCCAAAACCAGACCTCTTTCCCATACAGATCCCAGACCAGACCCCTCTTTTATACAGACTTCAGACCAGACCCCTCTTCATACAGATCCCAGACCAGACCCCTCTTCATACAGATCCCAAAAAAAACCCCCTCTTATACAGTTCCCGGGCCCAGACCCCTTTTCCCATACAAACCCCGGGCCCCAACCCCTCTTTTTTACAGACTTCAGACCCCCCCCCTTTTAAAACCCGATCCCAGACCAACCCCTCTTCTTTCAGGTCCCAAAACCGCCCCCTTTCTTCATACATTTCCCAAACCCCGGGGCCCCCCTTTTCCCCATACAGTTTCCCGGGCCCAGACCCCCCTTCATACAGATCCCAACCGGGCCCCCTCTTTCAAAAGATCCCAAAACCGACCCTTTTTCATAAAAATTTTTCCCAACCCCCCCTTCCCCCAAAAAGACCCCCAGACCAAAACCCCTCTTCATACAGATCCCAGACCAGACCTCTCTTCATACAGATCCCAGACCAGACCCCTCTTCATACAGATCCCAGACCAGACCCCTCTTCATACAGATCCCAGACCAGACCCCTCTTCATAAAGATCCCAGACCAGACCCCTCTTCATACAGATCCCAGACCAGACCCCTCTTCATACAGTTTCCCAAACCCGGGACCCCTCTTCAAACGACCCCAAAACCCAAAAACCCCTCTTCATACGGGTTTCCCCGGGCCCCAAACCCCCCTTTTTCATACGGATCCCAAAACCGGGGAAACCCCCCTTCTAAAAGATTCCAGACCAGACCCCTCTTCAAAAAAAACCCCAGACCAGCCCCCACTTCAAAAAAAATCCCAAAACCAAAACCCCTCTTTTATACAGACTTGAGACCAGACCCCTCTTCATAAAGATCCCAGACCAGACCCCTCGCCCCAAAGATCCCAGACCAGACCCCTCTTTTATACAGACTTCAGACCAGACCCCTCTTCATACAGATCCCAGGCCAGACCCCTCTTCATACAGATCCCAGACCAGACCCCTCTTCATACAGATCCCAGACCAGACCCCTCTTCATACAGATCCCAGACCAGACCCCTCTTCATACAGATCCCAGACCCCTCTTCATACAGATCCCAGACCAGACCCCTCTTCATGCCAGTTTCCCCGGGACCAGACCCATCTTTTATACAGACTTCAGACCAGACCCCTCTTCATGCAGATCCCAGACCAGACCCCTCTTCATAAAGATCCCAGACCAGACCCCTCTTCATACAGATTCCAGACCAGACCCCTCTTCATACAGATCACAGACCAGACCCCTCTTCATCCAGTTTCCCGGGCCCCAAACCCCCTCTTCATACAGATTCCAGACCAGACCCCTCTTTATACAGATCCCAGACCAGCCCCCTCTTGCTAAGGCTCCCAGGCCATTCCCCTCTTTCATACAGATCCCAGACCAGACCCCTCTTCATACAGATCCCAGACCAGACCCCTCTTCATACAGATCCCAGGCCAGACCCCTCTTCATACAGATCCCAGACCAGACCCCTCTTTTATACAGACTTCAGACCAGAGTTCCACTTTGTAAAAGGGTAAACAGTCCAGATTTCCCCTTTAAAATACATTTTTCCAGTCCAGACTTTTTCTATTATACAAAACCCCATTCGATTTCCCAAATTGTACAGATTCAAGACCAAACTACCTCTTTTGTACAGATCTTAGAACAGACTCTACCTTAATACAGACCCCAGACTAGATTTCTCCTTTATGGATCCCAGACCAGACTCTCTGTAATACAGACCTCAGACTAGACTCCTAGAAGACCCTTGCCCAAACTGCTCCCTAATATAGAGCCCAAACCAGACTCGTCCTTAATACAGATCTGATAACCAGACTGGACCCTTAACCAGATTTCTCCTCAATCTGAGGTGCAATACTTTTCATTAAAATAAACTTTGATTGAAGACGTTGGCATGGATAATATCCAGCCGTGCATAGAGCGGGGCTGCAGAATAAGTTGTCAGGGCAGTAGTCTAAAAGGGAATTTAAAACGCAAGGTAACCAGAAGCTTTTTTTATTGATAGACGTAAAAACTACAGGAGAAGAGGTGAAAAATGTTTAGTCAATACCAGGTCTAATATGTTTTAATTAATGAAATGCATGTAATGCAATACAATATGTCTGCAAAGATGTTACACCCTGTGAAATCTTCCTCTGACAAATCCCCCTCCCCAGGAATATAATTGCCAGGAAGCCATGGTGCTGTTTGAAGTTTTTTTTTTTAACTGAAGGGTTAGTTTGGATATCTTTATGTTTAAATTTTTTAGAAAACAACACGACACAGCTTCTTGAGAAAAAAATGTGTTTCCCTTGGGGCCCTGTAGTACCTGGTAATATAAAGTATGGTGTAAATTAGTGCATCTCAAAAAAAAATATTTTTAAAAATTTAAAAGGGGGTTTCCCAGAATATATTTGTATTTGTTATGGGGCCAAAAATGTTTTAAAATTTTAAACCTTGTCATTCAACTGAAGGATGCCCCCAGGGCAGGGGTTTTTGGGGTTTTTTTTTTCCCACGGTTTTTTCGGTTTTTGGGGAACCCCAAAAACCCCAACAAACTCTCTCCCATAGACTTTAAATTTAAGTCCCCACTGAACGGTTTTTCCACCGGGCGGTTTTTCAGACCGCCGGTGGACCGTAAAACATCAATATGCACACTCTTCCGACCGGTTTCTAGACGAAAATAACATTGGTTCAATGTAAACCGCTCCAAACGTAGCCGGCGGTTTTCGGCGCAGTTTGTGACGCGGTTTTTGGGCGGTTTTCGGTTTTTGAAAAAAAAAAGTGAAGAATAACCCCACCTATATGGGGGTTTTTGGAGTTGAAAAACAGTCCAAAAACCGCTGGGAAAACCGGGACAAAAACAGTACCAAAAACAGTTCAAAAACCGAAAACACCAAAAAAAAAAACAGACCGGTTTTGTGACAAAAAGGGCATGTCCACACGGCAAGGGTTTTCGGCCGGTTTGCGGTTTTCCAGACCGCCTGAAAAACCGGCCGAAAATGAGCACAATTGTGCTCTATGGAAAACCCGTGCAGCAGTCCCCACTGAAAGTTTTCCCCCCCCGCTTTTTTTTGCCGCCGGGGCAAGACAAAGATTAAGCACCATTTTCCCCGCCCGGGTTTTTCCGGACGGAAGATGTGCTTCCAATGGGAGGGGGAGTGGCTGTTCTCGCTCATCGCGGAGAAAAGCCGCCCCCCCCGCGGCCGGGGGGACGGGCGCAAAACAGGACAAATACCGGCCGGCAAACCGGCCGGTATTTGTCCTGTGCCGTGGGGATGCGCCCTAATGATTCTATACAATATATGGGTTTCTGTGTTTGACTTAATTTTTTTTATATCAGTTCAGTGATATTCTAATTTTTTGAGATGCACTAGTAGAACTACATGTTAAGAAACGGGTTGACTGGTTAAAAAAAAATAATCTAGCTTTGTTCTGCCATTTTAAATCTAAAAAAAAATTAAAACCACCTCTCCTCAGATCCAGCGCTGTGCCGTCCTTACTCTCCGCCGGTCTTCAATTTTCGTCTTGGTCCATTCGGGACGTCACCACTGCAGCAGCTGATTGGCTACAGTGCTTATGTCCGAACAGTGATGTCGGCCAATGGCACACAATGTCCTGTTTTGGATCAAGACTGGAAGAAAACAGAAGACCAGTGGAGAGTAATGACAGCACAAAGCTGGATCTGAGGTAAGAGGAGAGGCGGGTATACATTTTTTTTATTTTAAAATGTCAGCAGTATGCTAAAAAAAAATTACAAAATTTTAACTGGACAACCCTTTTAAGTGCAGTGCTCAGTCCCGGGTCAATATCAATATCATAGCAATCTAAGGGCGTTTTTGGATCCGATTTTGGATCCGAAAATCACATCCAAAAATGTAGCAGCGATCGGATCCTAAATGGATCCAACTTGTATCCAACATGCAGCTGTGTGTTTTATGCAGCAGGATCGCACCCTATAGTTTATTATAGGACTTCTGCTGCGTCTTTCGGACCAAGAATTTACGTCAACTCTTGGAATGGATCCGAAAGACAGATCCGAAAGATGCAATGAGACACCCGTGTGAACGTCGATGCGTGTTTCATATTAAAAACTATGCAAATCACACTGCTACCCTGTTTCCCCTAAAATAAGACACCGCTGAAAATAAGACGTAGTGCATTTTTAGTTATGCAATTCAGAGTTTGGCTGCTTATGCTGATTTTTGTGATGAAATCACTACAGTATACTAAATACATGTAGATGGTTTGTTCAACATAAATTAAAATTATTGTTCATTAGAAAAAAAAAAACCTCCTAAAAAGAAGTCTTAGCTCGTCTTTAGGAGCAAAAATTAATATAAGACACGGTCTAATTTTCGGGGAAACAGGGTATTTATTAGATGCGTGTTTGGGTCCGTTTAGGGTCTGACAGACGGATCCAAAAACACATCTAAAAGCGTATGTTTACACGGAGTCAACACGCCATGTGAACATACCCTAATAGAGCCTTTTCCATTCCTACCAATGCTCTAGTGCAGACCTGTACAACATAAGGATGTAATTCTACCGCTGTACAAAGCATTGGTGCGACCTCACTTAGAATATGCTGTTCAGTTCTGGGCCCCAGTTTATAGAAGAGATGTAATGGAGCTAGAGAGAGTACAAAGACGAGCAACCAAAACTTATAAGGGAATGGAGCATCTTAGTTATGAGGAGAGGTTAGTAGAAATTGAACTTTTTTAAGTCTTGAGAAAAGACGGCTTCGGGGGGACATGATTAATTTATATAAATATATAAATGGTCCCTACAAAAAGTATGGGGAAAAAATTATTTCAAGTGAAGCCCCCTCAAAAGACAAGGGGACATCCCTTCGACTAGAGAAAATAGGATTCAATCTACAGAGGAGAAGAGCGTTGTTCACTGTTAGAACTGTGATCTTGAATAGCCGCCTGAGGAGCTGGTCACAGCAGGAACAGTGAGAAGTATTCAAGAAAGGCTTAGATACCTACCGGAACTAAAGAATATTAATGCGTATGTAGCTATGTGAAATTCTAGATCCTGATGGTGGAGGCTCTCGGGTCAGAGCTGGGGTCTCCCCTGGAGCAGATTGGTTCTTGCCTTGTGGGTTTCAGGGCATTCACCAGTGGGGAGGCTGGGTTAGAACTCCTTGTTTCCCTCCCTTCACCCACATTTTCCCCACCCTTGGTTGAACTTGATGGACACATGTCTTCTTTCAACCGTACTAACTATGGAACTATGTAACTATATGGCCCACATAGGGGTACGACCTATGTAAACCCTGGTGCCTGGATTGCAGGTGATCGGGGGGGGTTGGGGGGGGGGGGGGCGCCCAATGTAGCCTTCACATCCTGCAACATTGTGCAGGTCTAGTAGAAAAACAAAGCCAGCTGCCACAAGACACAGGACTTTTTGACCTACTATCAGCATATACATATGTTCATGTGTGCATATGCTCCTATGTATACAGTACAAATACCTACATCTTCATACATAGCCCACGTTAACCTGCTACAAGAGACGTCTGATCTTTCCAATTTGTAGATTTTCTTAGCTACTGTACGTCTTAAATACAGATGAATGCTGATGGCACGGCGTCACTGTGCTCTGCATGCTTTTGAGTACACAAGAAGAGGCCCCCCGTGGTGAATCTTTTGTTTCCTATCTTCTTCCTCAGCCTCTGTTATTATTTCTAAAAATAAAGTGAAATATATCTGGCTTTTTATTCCCTTATCATTTATTTCTTACTTTTTTTTCAAGCCCAAAACTTTCGAGACAATGAGGCGAAATCTCCAATGCCGTTTATTTTTCATTTATCTTCAGTTCATCGATTCATTTAATTTGTCAAGTACAGAAAATGTTCTTTTTTTTTTTCTCCACTGTTTCCATTTCTTTCTCTCCAGACATTTAATAAAAACATTTGAAAAAAAATTGCGAAGTGGAAGCAATGTATGTAATTAAAATTAGTCCCGAACTACAAAAGGATTTACAGCTTGTATTTTTACAATGTATGGGAACCCTTTCCCTTTGGGGACGCTTTTTTTGCATGGAAACTGGACATAATATTTGGAAAGGCACTATTTAATAAGATTTTTAAGGGAATGTTCAAAATGGCTTTTTAAACGGCGCGCATTTCGCCACATTAGTCCCTTTAAAAGCGGTGAAATCCGCGCCAAAAATTTAAGGTAATTAAACTCTCATAAAAAGAGAAAATGGTTTAACGCTGTCTCCCCTGCTTTGGATCGTATTGTACCACGGGGGGGAGAATTGTCAACTGTTACAACACAAAGGGCCTCTTTTCAACCCCTTTTTTTCCAGAACAAAATTTTCAACGGATTTCCGATGTAAATACTTCTGAAATCAGTTGAAAATCATTGAATTTAAATGTCACTAATTTTGGGAAATTAAATTTTTAACTGATTTCCCGGAAAGGATTCACCAAAACCCCAACATTGCAGGTGGTGAATCCGTCCGGAAATAATTACATGTGAAATTTTTTTTTTGTCCGGGTTTTCCGTCGCAAACCGCAGCGGCAATCCGGAACGGAAATTTTTTTTGGGGTGTTAACGACGAGCAGTATTTTTTATTTAAAAAAATAGAAAATAGGCGTGATTATTTCGGAAAGGGGGTTTTGCCACGGGTTGACGATTGTCAATCCGTCCCGGCCCAAAACCGTCCGAAATAAGCCGTTTTGGGGAAAGGGGGGCCTTAAAGGGGAAAGTTCACATTTGGGGGTTTTTACTCCCGAAAACACCGGGGGGGGGGGGCACCTGCTGGGCCCCCCTTGAATTCACTGGGTCGGTCCCCGTAGTCGGCGCAAATAATTGACCCTGTCACTTATCCCCCCCCGGGGTTTCAATGCGAACCCTTTTGGGAACCGGGTGGACGAGGCGAAAAAAATTTGTTCTCTAAAAGAATTTTTTTGGTTTTTATAAAAAATAAATACTAAGCTCCTGGTGCAGCATGAAAAAAACTAAGCAAACTATACTCGCCTTCCTTTGCTCCTCTGTTCCAGCGCTGGGTCTCTCTGGTCTCCTGTTAACTTTCCTCTTCTTCTGAAATGGGACGTCACGACAACATCGGTCACGTGCCGCTTCCTTACATCACCAATCAGGGCTGTTCACAAACAGTGATGTAAGCAGCGGCACCATTGATGACAATCGGTGGCTTCCTCAGTGACCAGTGAACGTCCTTATCAGTGATGGACTGCCAACTCTACACACACTTAGGGTATGTTCACACGCGTGTTGAGTCCGTGTGAACATACGTTTTAGATGCATGTCTGGATCCGTCTGTCGGACCCTAAACGGAATCAAACACGTATCTAATAATGAGCAATGTGATTTTACATTGCTTTTACTTTGAAAGGCGCATCGGCGTTTACACGAGTGATCGCCGCTGCGTGTCTCACTGCGTCTTTCTGATGCGTCTTTCAGATCCGTTCCAACAATTGTCATGTCAATTTTTGGTCCGAAAGACGCAGCAGACGCCCGATTTACAAATCTAGGGTGCGATCCTGCTGCAGCCAGAACGCATCCAAATACGCAGCTGCATGTTGGATATGTGTTGGATCCGTTTAGGATCCGATTGACGCTGCGTTTTTGGATGCGATTTTCGGATCCAACACGGTTCTGCTCACACGGCTGATTTTGCCACGGTTTTTGGAGCATTTCCCCACCCATAACAGCATCAAAAAAAGCTTCTAAAACGCCCCCAGTTCATTTTCATTGATTCCTATGTAAGCTAGAGCTGTAATTCACACATGACGAGGTTTTTCCACACTTTTTAGTTGCTTCTTTGGACGCTGTTTTGGGCACTGAAAAAGAAGTGTTGGGTCAACTCTTCAACACTGAAAATCCCCATAGGAATCAATGGAGAGCTCCTCGATGCGTTTTGGCACATTTTCCGCAATTTTTGCCCTGGCTATTCATTTGTGTGGGTGTTTCAGAAAGAAAACAGTGTTGGAAAACCTCGTCGAAAACCTGATGAAATCCTCCTCAAAACCTCATCTGAAAAGTGCTGCATTGAGACGCTTTTCAGACGAGGTTTTGATGCTGATTTGGATGCTTAAAATTTAGCGTCCAAATCAGCCATGTGAACTTACCCTTAAACAAGATAGGCTGTTATTCACTAGCTAGGACCGCCCACTGGACTCCTAAGTCCAGAATCAGTAGTGATTTAAATGAATGATTACTCGTTGTACCGAATATACTAAATGCTTGATATATATATAGTTTTGTAGGAAAAGATTCATTGTAACAAGTGATTTATCCATTTAAACTGGCTTATTCTGAGCTGAGGTGTCCAGTGAGCGGTCCTTATCAGTGATGGACTGCCACCTCTATACACACTTATACAACAGAGGCTGTTATTCACTGGTTAGAACCGCCCACTGGACTCCTAAGGCCTGAATCAGCAGTGGTTTAAATGAATAAATCACTTGTTATTCTGAAAGCTTGATATATAGTTTTGTGGCAAAACTTCCAGGGTGCAGTTCTGTTCGGTGATGGATTGCCAACTCTATACAGACTTGTACAAGAAAGGCTGGCAATCTCTGGTTAGGACCGCCCACTGGACCTCTAAGCCCAGAATCAGTTTAAGGAATAAATCACTTGTATTTACAGAACTATATTTATATCAAACACTTTCTACTCTATAACATGCTACCTAATAATGCATTTTTTGTTGTGACAGATTCCCTTTAATAGCAGTTATACTCTACAGAGACCATACTATGTAAATCCTACCATATTAGTAACCGGTATAATTGTTATATAATTCATAACGAGTGTGGGTGCTGCTAATATATGGTAGTAATTGGGTGAAAATCAAAAATTCCTCTTTATTGACAATTTTACTTACAGTGAAGGAAATAATAATTTGATCCCTTGCGGATTGTGTAAGTTTGCCGACTGACAAAGACATGGACAGTCTATAATTTTAAGGGAAAGTTCATTTTAACATTGAGAGATAGAATATCCAAATAAATCCATAAAATCACATTGTATAAATTATATAAATGTATTCGCATTTTGCAGTGAGAAATAAGTATTTGATCCCTCTGGAAAACAAGACTTAGAGCCACATGTATGAACCTGTTTAAGTCTAAAACTCACTCTTTTGCTCATAGGTTACTATGGGCAAAAAGGGAGTTTTAGACCTAAACCGGTTCATACATATAGCCCTTAATACTTGGTGACAAAACCCTTGTTAGTAAGCACAGCAGTCAGACTTTTTTTGTAGTTGATGATGAGGTTTGTGCACATGTCAGGAGGGATTTTGGTCCACTCCTCTTTGCAGATCATCTCTAAATCATTAAAATTTTGAGGCTGTCGATTGGCAACTCGGAGCATCAACTCCCTCCATAAGTTTTCTATGGGATTAAGGTCTGGAGACTGGTTAGGCCACTCCATGACCCTAATGTGCTTCTTTTTGAGCCATTCCTTTGCTGCCTTGGCTGTATGTTTTGGGTAATTTTTAATGTCCTGGCGGAGGGAAGGAGTTTGTCACTCAGGATTTTCGGTATATGGCTCCATCCATTCTCCCATTGATGCGGGGAAGTAGTCCTGTGCCCTTAGCAGAGAAACACCCCCAAAACATCATGTTTCCACCTCCATCCTAGACAGTGGGGACGGTGTTCTTTGGGTCATAGGCAGCATTTCTCTTCCTCCAAACACGGCGAGTTGAGTTACTGCCAAAGAGCTCAATTTTTGTCTCATCTGACCACAGCACCAATCACTCACAGAATCATCCGGGTCTTCATTGGCAAGCTTCAGACGGGCCTACACATGCGCCTTCTTGAGCAGGGAGACCTTGCGGGACTGCAGGATTTTAAATCATTGTGGCGTAATGTGTTACCAATGGTTTTCTTGGTGACTGGTGCCAGCTGCCTTGAGATCAATAACAAGTTCCACCCGTGTAGTTTTAGGCTGTAGTTTTAGTGTTAATTGTCGATAAATAGTTATGCACACCTTTGGTACATAGGGAAGTATGGGTGCTTTAAAAAGAGTGAAAGAGACCATATCGGTCTTGTATACTGAATATATAAATCCACCGCACACCAAAATAGTTGCTATTATAGAGGTATATTTATTAACAGAGAGCCGAGTTAATATACAGACTTTTGAGTATTGCACTAGAGTTATAGTAGACAATTTTCCAATATATGGCAAAATGCATATATATAAGAATTTTAGGTAGGATATCGAGCGGACAAACAGATGTCTAAATGGCATGACGTTTCGGCTATGAGCCTTTTTCAAGAGACATCTATTGTTGTAGTGAGGAATGTCAAGAGGAAAAAAGACCATAAGACATGGGCTATAAGCGCTTAAAGAATAATGGGGGTCAAAGTCCGCCAATGAGAGGAAATATTGCCATAGGAGAGGCTGATGGGGTAAGAGGAACGGACGAACACCGGCGTTCACTCAAAGACACCGGACGTGTTCGTCCGTTCCTCTTACCCCATCAGCCTCTTCTATGGCAATATACTTCCTCATTGGCGGACTTTGATCTCCATTATTCTTCAAGCGCTTATAGCTCCTATCTCATGGTCTTATTCTCCTTTTGATATTCTTCACTACAACAATAGATGTCTCTTGAAAAAGGCTTATAGCCGAAACATCGCACCATTTTGACATCTGTCTGTCCGCTCGATATCCTACCTAAAATTCTTATATATATGTATTTTGCCATATATTGGAAAATTGTCTATTATAACTCTAGTGCAATACTCAGAAGTCTGTTATATGAACCCGGCTCTCTGTAAATAAATATACCTCTATAACAGCAACTATTCTCGTGTGCGGTGGATTTATATATTTATTGCAGTTTTAGTTTTAGGCTATGTTCACACGGCTTAAAATGGGGCGTATCTCACTCTGTATTTCGTGCTGTACTGCGCTATATACGGGGTGAGATACGTCCCAGTCATTACGGTAATCCACAGTTCTCATAGAGAACTATGGATTACGTCTCCTCTCCCCGCTCGCACAATACGGCGAGCGGAGAGAGAAGGGACAGGTCATTTACTAGCGGCGAATACGCGCCATGAATAATGAATGTCGCTCCCGAGCATGCGGCGTTATTGCGGGCGAAATACATCCCCCCATATATTGCCGTGTGAACATAGTCTTAGGCCTCATGATCATGGATCCCCCACAAGATAAGATTTTACATGCTGCCCAGGATCAATGTCGATCAGCAAAAGATCAAATAATTATTTCCTTTATTGTATATACAGTATGTAGAAAAAGTATCTAACTTTTTCGACTCTTCCTCTCGTTAGAAAAAGAATTAAAATAAAAAAGGTAAAAATATCTTGCTAAAGCGGAAAAGTGAAGTAAGAAAAATCTCCCTGCTGTAATCAGTACACACCGAAAATTCATCACAGCTACTGACTTGTGCACACTCTCAGCCACACAAAGGTCAGAAAATCTGATTCCTTCACCCCTTGTCAACCCAAAGTCAACTGGAAGGATGGAGATGAATTTGTGAAAAAGAAGTGATGACCAGGACTAACCCCTGATTCATGCTGAGTGTTATGAGCTCATAGACGGCACCTCACCCTTGTAGCAGCGTCTGGCAGTCTCATCTCATCGATTATCTGACTGCTCCAGTAACTAGGATTTAGCCTGTGACAGCTCAGGCTACGGCAGCAGGATTTGTCTTCTTTGTTGTGAGCTTGTTGTTACTTTATGTAAAGCTTTCATGTTGCTGCTGAAAACCAAAGTCCTTCTGATTAGACGAGATGTAGTCGTACAGCACCTTGTGCGTCGTGCTTCACATTAGCAATCTATGATTACTGCTGGATCTGATGACTGGGGGGAAGAAACAGGTTCGTTTCTATAGATTTTGTCACATTTACTATGTACATGGTAATCCTATTACAGGTGATACAGTGTTTCAATTTACACACATACGGGCTGTTAGGCCATGTCCCCACGGAATGGTTTTTTTGGCAGGGTTTTCAGCTGGTTTGCGGTTTTTCAGACCGCCTGAAAATCCGGCTGAAAATGAGCACAATGGTGCTCTATGGAAATCCCGTGCAGCAGTCCCCACTGCACGGGTTTTCCGCCCGGCGGATTTGCCCGCCTGCGGTCCGGCGGCAAAACATTGAACATGCACAATCTTCCGTCCGGTTTCCGGACGGAATATGTGCTTCTCAATGGGAGGGGGGAGGGCTGGTCTCCGCTCAACGTGGAGAAAAGCCATCCCCCCCCGCGGCCGTAGGGACGGGCGCAAAACAGGACAAACACCGGCCGGCCAACCGGCTGGTATTTGTCCTGTGCCGTGTGAACGCGCCCTTAGGCCATGTTCACACGGCTTATTTGGACGAGGTTTTGGACAAGGTTTTCGGAGCGTTTCCTCGCCGAAAACCACATCAAAACCTCGCCTGAAAAACGCTTCTTCAGACGAGGTTTTTGACGAGGCTTTGATCAGGTTTTGGATCAGGTTTTCACCCATGCAAATGAATAGTCAGGACAAAAACCGCACCGGAAACGAAGCAAAACCACGGCGAAAACCGCGCCTAAACCACGCCTACAACGCGCATCAAGAATTGACATGACACTTCTTTTTCAATGCTTCCAAAGAAGCGTGTAAAAACCTTGTCGTGTGTGAACTACACCAAGGTTTTACATAGGAATCAATTAAATGAACTGGGGGCGTTTTGGAAGCGTTTTGGACGAGGTTTTGGGCGAGGAAACGCTCTGAAAACCTCATCCAAAACCTCGTCCAAAAGCGGCGTGTGAACATACCCTTAGGCTATGTTCACATGGGGTAATTTCGACGCACATTTCGCGTCGTATTTGCGCTCTAATACAAGTGAGATGCGCGCCGAAATTACAGTAATACATACTTCTCACAGAGAACTATGGATTACGCCTCCTCTCCACGGGCGTACAATATGCGCCGCGAGTAATGATAGCCGATCAGCGCGACTCCCAAACACCCGGCGTTACTGTATTTTTTATTCTTAGGGTATGTCCACACGGCGTAATTTCTAATACGGGCAAGATGCGCGCCGAAATTACGGTAATTCGTAGTTCTTATAGAGAGCTATGGATTATGCCGCCTCTCCCCGCTTGTACAATACTATTGTATTGTACGCACGGGGAGATAAGTGACATGTCAATTACTTGCGGCAAATACGCAGCGCGAGTAATGAATGTCTATGGGGCCGGCTGGCTGCAGCACCCCCGCGCCGCGGGAGTATGCGCATATCAGCGTGAGCTCCCGAAAGGCACAATGTTCACACGGTGTACTGCGGCGCGTACTGTACACGCCGCAGTACATTGTGTGAACATTGCCTTAGGCTATGTCTACACAGCACAGGTTTTCCGTCAGATTTTCGGTAGAGTCAGTATTTTGAATCCGTCAAAATCCGATGGCACCTTGTGCTGCATAGACCGCCATAAAAAATTTGGATTTTGATTGGATTTTTTACCATCAATTTTAAAATCTGACGGAATATGCAACACGTATATTAGGCAGTATTCCGATGGTTTGCCGTCAGATTCCCATACGTTCCGAAAAATCGACCGAGGCTTTTGCGCAAAACTATGCTGAAAACCACGGTCCTGCCGTGATCCAGCAATCTCAAAATGCCGTTGGATTTTGGACGCCATTTTGACATTTGCTGTTTAGATCTAGTCTTAGTATTTCCTTGCTTTTTTATAATATCCTGTTCAGAACATTCTAAAATTTATCATGGAATCAAAAAATAAAACAAATAAGATAGAGCAGAACCCACTGCATTAGTCGGAACTCATCCTTAAAGAGGTTGTCCAGCTCCACCTTAAAAATTATAAGTAGAAGCCATTTGTATAAAATAAAATTAAAAAAAAAACAACCTTTTAAAGGGTTGTCCCAAAAATGTATTTGGGTAAAAAAATGTTATTGGGGACCCCTACCAATCGCTAAAAGTAGTACCCCTTCTTTCATGCCACGCTTGCATTGGGAGGACGTCTTTGAACGACCATGCGCATTCCTGCTCCATTTTAAGTGGGAAGTTTGCAAATTAAACAGTAAACGTTCTCACTATTCATCATTATTAAAAATTCTGCACCATTAGAAAGAGCACATTGTGGGGAATGGCCTGGTGATGTCAGCCTGGTGGGTCACATGATGTGCAGTTCAAACAAATCACACATGACTCCTTTTGAACACACTGAAATCTGAAGCTGAATAAAGCATTTATGAATGCCAGCTCACTCCCCCCCTTCAATCTTTAACCCTATAATACAGAGCTCAGCTTTTCCCTCTTCATTAACCCATTAAAGGCTCAGCTTTTCCCCTTATCAATCCCCTATATATCACGAGTAGCTTCTTCCTTATCTATAACCCTATATACACAAAGCTCAGCTTCCTCCCTCATATATCCCTATATATCACAGGCTCACTTCTCTCCCTCTACATATAACCCTATATTCCAGAGCTAAAGCTTTCTATATAAAACCCCTATTATCACAAGCTAGCTTCTCCTTTTCATATAACCCATATATACGACCCGCTTTCCCCTTATTTTAAAACCCCTATATACCCAAAAAGCCGCTTTCTCCCTCTATCATATAACCCTAAAAATTACAGAGCTACTTCTCCCCCTTTTTTAAAAACCCATATAAAGAGCTCAGCTCCTCTCCTTATATAAAAACCTATATATCACGGGCCAGCTTCTCTCCTTAAATAAACCCTATATATCACAGGTAGCTTCTCCCCCTTAATATAACCCTTATATCACAGAGCTACCCCTCCCCTCTAAAATAAACCCCTATATATCACAGACTTAGTCCTCCCCTTTATCATATAACCCCCATATACCCAGAGCTCGTTCTTCCCCCTTTTCCAAAACCCCTTTATACAGAGCTCGCTTTTCCTTTATTATAACCCTATATATCACTAACTAGTTTCTCTCCTCTACAAAAACCCTTATTATAAAGAGCTCGCTTTTCCCCTCTATTTTAAAAACCCAAATATAAAAAGGGTTTTAGTTCTCTCCTTTCATAAAAACCCTATAAAACGAGTTTGTTCTCTCCTCTATCCTATCCCCTATATTCACAGAGTCAGTTTCTCTCCCTTACATATAACCTATATATCAAAGTCAGTCTTCTCCTTTATCATAAAACCCTATATATCAGAGTCGTTCTTCTACATATAACCCTATATACACAGGCTAGCTTTCTCCTTTTCAATAACCCTTAAAAATGAGCCATCTTCTCTCCTCTATTTATAACCCTATATATCGAGCTCACCTCTCTTCTATCATAAAACCCCTATATATCACAAGCCACTTTCCCCTCTATCATAAAACCCCTATATTCAAGAGCTCAGCTTCTCCTCTCTATCAATAATGTAATTTCACAGAGCTCACCTCTCCTCTATCATATCCCCCTATATACACAAAGCCGTCCTCTTATAAAACCCTATAATCACAGAGCTCAGCTCCTCTTTCTATATTAACCCTATATATCAAGGGCTATCCTCTATCAAATAACCCTATATATCACAGAGTCCTCCCCCCTTTCTTATTTTAAACCCCATTATCACAGAGCTCAGCTTTTTCCCCTCTTATATAACCATATATCACAGAGCACAGTCTTTTCCCTATTTTTAAAACCTTTATCAAGAGTACGCTCCTCCCCTCTTCTTTAAAACCCCTTATAATCAAGAGCTCAGTTTCCCTTACAAAAAACCCCTAATATCCAGACTAGCTCTTCCCCTCTATATATAACCCTATATATACAGGCTAGCTCCTTCCTCTATCATAAAACTAATATCACAGAGTCGCTCCCCCCTTCTATAATTTAACCCCTAATTCACAAGCTTTAGCCCCCTCCCCCTTATCTATAACCCTTATATCAAGAGCTCGTTCTCCCCTCTACTTTAAAACCCCTTTATCACGAGCTCAGCTTCTTCCCCATCTTTAAAACCCCTTATATCACAAGTCAGTCCTTCCTTAAAAATAACCCTTATATCCAGAGTCGCTTCTTCCTCTATATAAAACCCCTATTATCACAGAGTCCTTCTCTCCTTCCCCATATAACCCTTAACACAGAGCCAGCTCCTTCTCTATCATATAACCCTTTTAATCACAGAGTCAGCTTCTTCCTATATAAAACCCCATATATCACAGAGCTCACCCCTTTTTTGTCTAAACCCCGTTTAGGGTCATAAACCCCCTGAAGGTTTTCTTTAAAAAGAAGGTACTGAAATATTTATGCATAAATACACACAAAATCCCTCCCTACCCGGCGGCCCTCCTTTGTGTCCCGTGTTCCCAGGCCTTTTAAAAATCTGATTCCCGATGGAAACTTTTAGAATTCGATTTCCCCATAAACCCTGTTAACACGATTAGGGGAAAAAACTGATCCTTAAAATTTTTTCCCCTGCTGCCGGCACAAGAAAAGCATAAAGGAATCACAATGAAGCTTCATATTGTCAAGTGTCCGGAGCCGATCCTTAAATGATCAAAATCCTACCCTTAAGACAGAAGAAAAATATCATTGTGTTTTATGTAATTATGTTGCGAATAAGGAAACACTAAAAAGAAAAAAATAAATGATAAGGTTAAAAGCCCAATTACATCGAGAGTAAATTCTCATTAGAAACTCAAATCGCAGTCGTTCATTCATTCAAATAAATCAATCTACAAAATGAAAAATGAAGGTTCTTACTGGACGCGCTGATTACACGGCTGACGAGGACCCTTGTAGCCCTTCATAGCCAGACTCAGCATTTATTTCTTTTTAACCACAGACAATGATGATTTTCCCTTGATCAAAGGGAAGAAATAAGTCAGACCCCCTCCCCGGGTTTCCTGTGCGTGGGGCAAAAAGTTTGTGAAATTACTTTTTTTTGTAGATGGGTAAAGGGGTTCAGAAAGGGGAAAAAATTCTCTTTGGGGAGGGCCCATATAGCGGTAGAGTTTTTGAATTGCCTTTTTTCCCCCTTACTAACATCACATATCACAAGGATTTTGGGGGAAAGGGGTGAGGAGCCATGCGCCCCCTATTGGGTGTAAAAAACCTCAATTTGCCCTGACTCACTGAATCTTTAAAAGGTCTTTTGCATGAAAATAAAATTGAGTGGGAATTGGAATTAAACATTTTTCACCATTCACCTTGAGTTGTGCCTCAACATCTGCCAAACCCCTCCCGGTAGCATGACATTCCAATTTAACTTCTTTAAACGGGGTCACTTTGTGGCCTTCTTTTTCCTTTTTTCTATATATACTTTTTACCCTTCTTATTATCAAAAAATTTGCACCGTTTTGTTTTTTGCTGCTCCTTTTAAAATATTGTTTTCGTGTCTCCGGGGATACACCCGGGCTGAGGCTCCTCAGTCCCGGTCGACATGCCCCGACATCACTCTCCCCTCAGGGTCTGAGTGTTTAAACCCCAGGGCTGTCATTTACTCCCCTCTTTTGTGCTTCTTAGTAATTAGTCAAACAGCGCAAATAATTTAAAAAAGAATCCTCAATGAGGTCTGTGCATTGATAAGAAAATAAAAATACCACAGGTGTGGTTCCTGAGGGATTTGATCCGAGAACCCTTGTGCCTAGAGGCAAAGTTTACTCGGAAGCTAAATGTAGCTGCTCACAGTTCCTACACATTAACGACCTTTCTTTGACTACTGAGAGGGGAAGGCTGGTGATGTATCTTGCAGGGTCACATGATAGGCACTTCAACAAATCACACAACCCCTATTTGAGTACACAGAGCTGAAGAGAGGATGCAGGAGGTTATGAATGAGATAGTGGTTAAAACCCTTTAAGAGCACAAAGGGATATTAGTCCAAGTAGTATTATTATTATTATTATTATTACTTTATTTTAAAGCGACATTGATTCCAGGGAGTCTAACATTAAATAATTACATATATCAACACAAGCTTACAATGATTAACATGACTGGACTTATGAAGGTGAGGAGCAGAATGTTTGTGGGGTAGTAAAGTGGCAGCAGGGTTAATTGTACGGTTATAGGGCTTCCTGAAGAGTTGGTTTCATGATTGCTTTTGAACTGGAGAAGGTGGGGGGAGGTCTGGATGTGGTGGGCAGTGAGTTTAGATAGTGGGGGAAGCACGGAGAAGTCGTGGAGTAGGTTATGTGAGGGAGCTGTTAAGAGGAGAGAAGAGGAAGAAGTTCCTGAGAGGTGCGGAGATTTCGTGAGGGGAGATATCGGAGGATTAAGCAGAGAGGTATGGAGGGGAGTGGTTATGGTGAGCTTGGAGGTCATGGTTAGCAAAAAAAAACTTAAAATAAAACTTGAAATGAATTCGCTGGGCAATGGGTAACAGTGAAAGAGACTGGCAATGGAGTGAGGCGGATAAGCACGGCAGCAGAGTTGAGGATATCATTTACGACAGTAAGTTTTCGAGGTTTTGCCCCTCATCAGTGCAGAGCAGAGTGTACTGGTTGGCTGGGTGGGAGGCAATGAGTGGCTCAGAAAGGGGAAATATCTCTCCTTGGGGAGAGCACCATATAGGTGGGTGTGTTTTGGATTGCCTTTTTTGCCTCTTAATAAGCATCTGCATATCACAAGGCATTACGGGAAAGGGGTTGTCCGACTTCAGCCAAAAATATAAATAGCAGCCAATATAAAATACAAAAAAAACCAACAAATTCACCATAGTAAGCCAAAGCTGATCCAACACTGAAGCCCCAGACGTCTCTGTTCTTTATTTACCGATGGTCATCTTCTGATCAGTGATCCCAGTAGTCAAATGGTGTTCCACTGATGGGAACAATGATTGCGAATGGATATGTTCTCTCGCTGGGGATTGTGAATGTAGCCAAATACGGTGGACTACAGTGATCATTTGTGGTTCCATTGACATGAGTACTCCCATCATAAAGAGGTGTTGTCAATGGAACTGCAAGTGACCACTGAGGCTACTGATTGGCTACATCACATCGCATGCTAAATGCATATAGACTGAAGAGACCTCCAGGGCTTCAATGCTGCATCAGGAGTGGCTTAAAGTGGTGTATAACATAACTATTTAATATATGATGTGATTATGATAATGTATTTATTTTTATATTATATATATCTATTATATTTATATAATATTATATATATTTATATATATATATATATATATATTATATATATATAATATATATATCATATATTATATATATTTATTCAAATTGGAGGTTTATATGATAGAGGAGAGAAAGCTGAGCTCTGTGATATATTAGTGGGTTAATATGATAGAGACGGAGAATGCTGTTGCCCACTATGGGGTATATATCAGGGTTAATATGATAAAAGGAGGCGAAGCTGATGCCTCGGGGATATATTAAGGGTTATTATGTGGATGAGAGGAAGTGAAGCTGAGGCTTCTGAACCCATATATAGTGGTTATATGATTAGTGCGATGAGGATGGAGCCTGAGTACTCGCTATACTTGTGATATATAGGGTATATGATAAGCGGGACAAGAAGGCTGCGTCTTGTGACTATATAGGGTTAGTTGATCAGGATGAGGAAGCTGTAGCTCTGTGGATTTATAGGAGTTATTTGTATAGAGAGAGAGGAGCTGAAGCCTCTGATGCATTATCATTAGGGTTATAGGAATATAAAAGAGACGGAGCAAGGCAGTGAGAGCTTTGAGCTTGTGTGATTATTGGATGTTATTTGATAAGACGGAGTTTGCTGAGTCTAATAATTATTAGGCTTTTTATGTTTGAAATCTAATAAAAAATAATAATAAAGGAGCAGAGAAGTGAGCTTCTCTTAAGTGCAGTATATTATCACGGGTTTTATCATGATAGAGGGGAAGAGGAGCGAGGGAGAAGGCTAATTTGGGCTCTGGTGTGCTATATATAAGGACGTTGATTATATTATAATCAAGTATTAAGAGGAGAGGGAGGAGCATGGGCTCTAAGTGATAGTATATACGGGTCTGCTCTTTACAGAGGAACGAGAAAAGGATGTTGGACGCGCTGGCACTTTATAAGGAGTTAATTGGATAAATCGGAGGAAGGAAGGAAGAGAAGCCTGTGTCTGGATATACAGTTAGGACGATTTTATGATAGAGGAGAGGTGTCTGGCATCGGTGATATATTGAGGTCTTTTATTTGATTTGCGTGGAGGGGAGAAAGTAGCTGTGCGCGGGGGAGATTGTGGGGAGGGGGTGAAGATTTTTTATGTTTGACATTGGTTTTCTTTTTTTTATTTGATTAGCAGGAAGATAATAGGGGAGCCGTGGAGGAAGTGGGAAGGAGAGAGGGAGCTAGGGGTGTGAGAATAGGCGTGTGTAAAGTGCTCTGTGATACTATCTGGACTGTGTGCGATATGATAGAGCGGCGTGGTGCGAGAGAAAGAGGGTGAGAGCGAGAGGAGCTGAGCTCTCTGTGATTATATAGGGTTTTTATGGGAATTAAGAGCGAGAGGGAGAGGAGTTGAGCCTCTGTGATTTATATAGGGTTTTTATGATAGACAGAGAAAGAGAGAGAAGAAGAAAGCTGAGCTCTAAAATATAAGTTTATGTGTTTAAAGGGAGAGAAAGATAAGTCTGTGATATATGGGTTATATGATAGAGGAGAGAAGTGGGGCTCTGTGAATATATAGGTGGTCTTATTATGATATGGAGGGAGGAGAGGGGAGTGGGCCCTGAGATATATAGGGTTATTATAACAGAGGAGAGAAAAGTTGAGCGCTGTCTTATATAGGGGTTATCGATAGAGGAGAGAGAAGCTGAGCTATGTGATATATAGGGTTATATAATAGAGGTTAGGTGCTGAGCTTTGTGATATATAGGGCCTTATTGATGATCTGAGCGAGGAGAAGCCTAGAGCTCGTGATATATAGGTTTTAATGATTGACCAGAGGGAGAGAATCTGAGCTCTGTGATATTATTCGGCGTTATTTAGTGGTCGGAGAGATACGCTGTGCTCTGCATGTGATTATAGTATAAAATAAGAAAATATTGATATTAATATTTGGTTCAATTTGATAAGATAGAGGTGAGGAGCTGAGCTTTGTGATAATTAGGGTTATATGAATAGAGGGATAGTAAATGAGCTCTGAGAGTTGATTTATAGGGTTTATTTGAAAGAGGGAGAGAAGAGGCCTGAGCCTCTGTGTCTTACTAAGTTCTTTAGGAGCCTTTGATGAATTAATTAAATAAGATTAGCGGGGAGAGGGAGATGAGCTCGGGTGTATATATTGGGTGTTTTGATTAATAACTGGAAGAGGAGCTGAGCTCCAATTTTATTGGTGTAGATGATTGAGTGAGAGAAGCGTACCTGAGCGTCTGTGAGTAAGGGGTTATGTTAGGGGTGACGTGGTTTGGAGTGATTAGCGTGAGGTTACGCTGAGTGTGTTAATGGGTGAGAGGAGTGAGTAGCTAGTAAGCTCTGGTCATATTGTGAGGGGGGGTTATGATAGTGTGTAGAGGTGCTCTAAAATATTGGTGGTGTGAGATAGGAGAGTTGTTTGTGCGAGGGGAGTTATGGTGTTTATGGTAGTCAAGTTTTTACTTTTTCTAATTTTGGTGTTGTTATTTTATTAAGTGGATTTTTGGGTTTGGGGGGGTTTTGTGTATGTTTGGTCTTGTTGTGATAATTTTTTGTTGTAGGGTATTTTCGTTTTGTACGGTGTTTAGGAATGTTGTGTTTTTGTTTGAATGTTTGTATGTTTGGTGGGCTTGTGGCGTTTTGTTTGGCTTTTGTTGGTGTTTATTTTATAGTTTCTGGTGTGTGTTTCTTTGTTGTTTATTTGTTTGGTAGTGGTGGGATTTGTTTTTTGCTTTCGCACTGGTGTGTCTTTTGGTATTGCTGCTGTTTTGCGGCGTTTTTTTTTTTATGAGGGATTGTTTTTTTTTGTATGTTGAAGGTGTGGTTTGGGTGAGTTTCTGAGATGTTTCGTTATGTGTGTTTTTAATATCTTTATAGGATCTTTTATTCATTTGTTGCTTTGTTTTTGTTGCTGAGTTTTGTTTTTGTTTGTAGTGATTTATGTGTCTTGTTCGCTTACGTTCTTTTGTATAAGTTGTTTTAGTTTATGTGTATTTAGTTTATTTGAGTCTCGTTTTATATAAATAAATAGATAATAGGAGTCTAAGTTTAACTATTTTATTGTAGTGTGTATGTTTAGTTGGTGTATGGTAATGAACAAGGATAATATTATATCTAATTATATGGATTAATTATATTTGAAGATATAAATATAAAAAATATTCAAATATAATAAAAATTTATAGCTAAAATGCACGTATTAAGTTATTTTATTTTTTTAACAGAGAGTCGACGATCGTTGCTTTTGCGTCGCAGTTCAATATTAGTAGGTCGGTATTTGGATATTGCGAGGACGTGGTGAAGAAGCTGAGCTCTGTGATATATAGGGTTATATGATTAGAGGAGAGATGCTGAGACTCCTGTGATCATATCGGGTTATATTAATAGAAAGGAGGATGCTGAGCTCTGTGATATAATAGGGCTGTATGCTAGAGGGAGAGAAGCTGAGCTTGTGACTATATATAGGGTTATATGATAGAGGAGAGACGCTGAGTCTTGTGATATATAGGGTTATATAAGTAGGGGGAGAGGAGTGAGATCTGGTGTTTATAGGGTTATATGATACGAAGAGATAGATATGAAGCTGAGCTCTGTGATAATATAGGCGTGTATGATGAGGGAGAGAAGCTGAGTTGTGATTATATATGGGTTTATTAATGATATTAGGAGAGAGCTGTGCTAGGTGATATATAGGTTTATATGATAGAGGAGAGAAGCTGGATCTGTGATATATAGGGTTATTTTGATAGGGAGAGAAGTGAGTTTCTGTGTTATATAGGGTTTTTATATATAGGAGGGAGTGAGCTCTGTGATATATACGTTATATGATTAGGAGAGAAGCTGAGCTCTGTGATATATAGGTTTTATGATAGAGAAAAAGCTGGCTCTGTGTTTATATAGGGTTATATGATAGAGGAGAGAAGTGTGTTTCGAGGGTGTGCACCGCCCTATTTCTCTCTCTTGCTGGAGAAAGGGTGCGGTGCACGCCTTCGAAATATCGCAAGTGTGCTTTCTATCTCCTCAGAATAAACTTGGAAACAGTGGATACTGTGGACTTTCTGAGGACTTAGAATAGCAATTTGTAGCTATGTTAGCAACTCACGGCTATAATACTACTATTATATAGTATACTTTTATGGTTTTTGCACTTCCAATGTGAATTTTCAGTAAATATGAGAAGATTTTGGAGACTATGAATAAGCCTATTATGTTGATTATTTGAAATATAGTGGGTGTTTGATAAAGCTCCCCAGACAGACTGTGCTGCTGTTGCCTATTTCTGTACTAAACCGTCCTTATCTGTTTATTGAACTTATATCTTTTTTTCTCTCTGCTTCTTAGATACGGTTGTTTTTACTTCTTCTACCATTTTGCTTGACTATGATGATGGCTGTGTAATGCTGAATTCTCTTTACACTGAATATAATTGAACTCATGTTGTCTCTTTTAACTTATCTTTTAGTAAAACCAGATGTCACATGGATTATTGTTCATTCAGGTGTTTTATGTTGTGTTCTTGTCCAAATTGATGGAGTGTTTTTGAATAACCTTAAAGAGTACCTATCACTTCCACACAAACATTGATAGTAGATGAATTATAAGACTTTTCTCAAATACATGTCATTAGCAATCCAGAGGATTTACCTCAGTATACAGGATAACAGGTTTTACTTTCACTATGTAAGTCAGGAGATCCTACAGAAGGTTGTGGAAGATACCAACTGTGCAGGGGGCGCTGAGGTCATAGCTGCTTGTGCAGGGTAATCTGAGTCTCTCCTTACATACAGTACAGCAGGCACAGCACACTGAGTACACAGTGTGACAGGGTTTACCTGTTGCTTCAGCCTCCTCCTCCATAGCACACAGGCATCTATATTACATTGCTGCTGGTGTGCACATGACTTACAGGCTCCACCCTGCACAGTGAACTCTCCCAGCTCAGAAGCAGTCAACTGTCAACACAGTGATCCATCAAGCGGTAATGTGACATAGCCCGACTTCAGAGCTGTCTTAAAGAGCCAGCGCTTTTTTTTAAAAAGTGAATTACAGGTGAAATGCTTGATTTTCCTAATGAAGCGTATTTGAGAAAGTGTTTGTATTTTGGTCTTCTGTTACTTCATGAGGTTTCTTTGAAGGTGATAGGTACTCTTTAAATTATCCTCAATACTTTTTATTTCATTTTGTTTTTCTCATTGATGACTCGGCAACAGAACTTAAGCGAATGGTGTAACTTGGGTGTCGGGAGGATGGGCCACTCTGGGCACTTTTTTATGGTCTGACAATTTTCACCTGAGGGCCGTGTCTCTTTTTGGCCGTCAACCTCCTTTCGGTGCAGTAAAGGTAAAGGCTTGGAACCTTCCCTGACTGTGCTAGGATCTATCCACCTGAGCATTGGAGGGTGCACCAAGGGCCTGACTCACCCTCTCTGTCTGGGAGATGAAGCACCCTGGGCTGCAGCCAGGGGTGTAACTAGCATTCATAGGGCCCCCATAGCAAATTGAGACATAGCCCCAACACCCAATAACAGGAAACTCACGCAGCAATATACATAGCAATAATTAGAAGCTATAAATATAGTGTTATCCATCAGAGAGCCCACATAGTAGTCATAGGTGGCAGAAAACCCTCATTATCTACAAAATAGTACCAGGTTCTTACACCCGAGTGGCCCTCTCAAGCTCTGGGCTCCATACCAGCTGCTACTGCTATAGTTGCGCCTATGGCTGCAGTAGCTGTAGCTACACCATTGAAGTTAGCTAAGGCTGTAAAGGATTTTTTAGATGTATTCCAGGGATGTTTTGTGATATATTGTCCAGTCTCTCCTGGTATAAATCACCATTACTCCTATAGAGTCCCATAGGCATCAAATGACTTTGTAAGTCAACACTTTTTCTAATCTCTTCGGGGCACTCTTTCCGTTGTATTGCGGTGTTCTTACAGATTTTTTTTAGTGATTAGCGCCCTCTCACGGCTAAGTTCAATGTGTAGTGAAATTTGCGTGAGCTTTAACTTAGAATATTGTAACATTTTCAGTCATCAAAATCTGAAATGCATCTTCCATCCCCTTTTCTTGATCTTTTGATGTCTTCTTCTCAGAAGGTGTCCACAATTCCTTGCGTTACACCGGTCATAAAGCTAATAGGCTTTCTGTCTCTCTTCATCTGTAGTTATCAGTAGTGGATGATTTTCTGTATGTACTACAGGGTGGCTCATGACAGCTCTGCCTGATTGTCATGGTCATCTCAGACTACAGATGCGGCCTAGTGGAGTAGAGTGAGTGATCTCCATATCTGCCCTAGTTTTTGGACAATTAGGCTTTCTGTCCAAAGCTGAATTCTCAGTTTTAGTTTGAAGTTAGTATGTTAACTAGATATTTCTAATTTTAGACCCCCCGACTAGACAATACAATAGAACTCAGACCAGACTTCTATATGTAACCTCCTCACTTCCAGGAATCTTTTCAGGTCCAGGTACCACCGCATAGGGTCCTCATGCCACCCAGCACCAGGATGTTGTAATCTCTGCCAAACACTACACCTGGATAGCATAAGGAACCAATGTGAAGGTGCCTGGACCTGAATAGGAACCTCTAAAGAAGCATTTATGCTATCTATCATACATGAAAAAATCTTTGAGATTCTTAGTTCATACGTTTTAATCAAAAATTGTTTAAGCCACCCCCGGCTTACAACGGGATCTCAAGGCGGGTGGTCCTACGCTATCTTTACCTCTCAATAGAGCCAAATTCAGACTTCTCATTGGGTCAACCGACCTCCATACTCCAGAGAGAAAAATAAAAAAAACACCAACCTTGCAAACATATTGCACTGATATCACAGCCTATGGAGGTGGGCAGGGTGCAAGAAATCAAAATGGAGGCATCCCTTCCTCCCTATATAGACTAAAAGCAATATATGCCAAATACAACTTATAGTTCTGCACAAAAAAACATTTCTGAAAAACACAATGTGAAGCTGGGTGCCACTGGCATGGTTGCGACATATGTATATACATATATACACGCATTCCATCACCAGTGGCACACCAACTGCTAAAAGGGCTATACAATACATGGAAAGCTCTAAAGAAGCATTTATGCTATCTACAATACATGAAAAAAACTTTGAGATTCTTAGTTCACACGTTTTGATCAAAAAATGTTTAAGCCACCCCCGGCTTACCTGGACCTGAGTAGGAGCTCAGGAGCATAAAGGGGAAGCTGTTCCAGATGTAAATAAGGGACAATTTTAACAGAAAAAAGGGAGAAGATGGCCAAAGTTCATTCTAAGGGCGACATGTATGTATTTTGGCGCCCAGACGACAATTTTATTGCACGCATTAGTAGCGTAGAATGCGCCTGAATTTATGAACCTGTTCTACTGCGGGTCATAGATTAGGCGCTTTCTGGCTCCAAAACGATAACACAGGCTCAGGTAAACCACTTTTCCCTTGGTCTGCCGGTTCCAGCAGCAATGCTCCCAGTTTTGCCGTCCTCCCATCATAAATGTGTAGAATCATACGGTTGTAGTGCGACGTCCCCAGAACACGCCCGATCTCAGGCACATTACAAAGTGCAGCAGGAGGCGCAAAATGCGCCTAATTTTGGAGTGCGCCCAATTATAAATCTAGAGAAGAGAGTTGCGCCAGTTTTTGGGCTGAAGGGACGCCAGACTTCTGCCGCAGTCCCATACATACATGTTGCCCTAAGCCTTTGTTGCTAGTTAGCCCGGGTATTAAGGGACCTGGACACTGTTTCCTCTAAGGCTATGTTCACACGGCTTATTTCGGGGCGTATTTACGGACGTATTTAGGTCTGCAAATACATCCCGAAATACGTTTCAAATACGTGTCACAAAGTGTGGCGCATATTTCGGGTCGTGAATACAATCCCCATTCTTTACTATGAGGATTTACATTGCGAAATACGCCTCAATAAGTGACAGGGGACTTAATTTTACGATCGTATTTACGGACGTATTTACGCCCGCAAATACGTCGCGAAAATATGCTTTGTGTGCACGACGAGGTGTATTTTACATTGGAATCAATGCTAATCTAATTGTTCATTATTTGAAACGTATTTCAGGACGTATTTGCAGACGTAATTACGTCCGTAAATACGCCCCGAAATAAGCCGTGTGAACATAGCCTAAGAGAAACGATATGCACCAGGAGCAAATATATATCCTGTACAGCTTCAAATACTTAGCTACAGTAGTTAATTGGTTTACAGTAACATCCCTGGAGAGTAGGGTGTAATGTTGTATCCCTGGCAGTCTAGGGAAATAAAGGGATTACTGCTGGAAACCCTGGTGGTCTTGGACAGTGAAGGGTTTTGTCAGTATCCTTGGTGGTATTGGCCTGACAAAAGGGTTAATTTCACCTTCCTTGGTGATCCCGAGCAGTTAAGGGGTTGATGTCAGCATACTTAATAGAGAAAAGGTTAATGACTTTATCCTTCATGCTATAGGGCAGTGAAGAGGTTAATGACATCATCCCAGGAGGTGTAAGGAGGACAAGGGGTTGGTCTTCTTCACTTGGAAAGTGTTAATGCCTGGTGATCTAGAACATAAACAGGACTACTACTAGTAACCATAGTGGTCTAGGGCAGACAATGGCTTAAAGGGGATGTATCGCTTCCTTACTTCACACTGCTCTTAGCTTCCCAGCTCTGTGAATGCAGGGGCGTTTCTTCCCCTCCCAGCTGGATGACATAATCCCCCTTCACTGCTGGCCTGAGACCCCCCCTCCCCTCCCTCTGAGTCCACATATCACTGTGTCTCTCTCTATGCAGTCTTATTTTATAAGAGCTGTATACATACCACAGGCTGCATTCAATCTAATCTGAGCACTGATCTCTCACAGCTGGAGATGTATTACAGCTTTCTAAGAAAGGCACAGATCTGCGTCTATGCAGGAGAGTTAGGCACAGGGACAAAACTGTCATGTTTTCTCATTGTACAATCTGCTGCAGTCTGTTTCTGCTAGGTGTGGAGACAGAAAATGCTACGGCCCCTAACTCTGAGTCAGACACACAGCTCCTTGAATCGACCCAGGGGCTGTACAGAATGTAAATGAGCTCTCAGCTAGTGAAATGCAAGGAGGAGGGATTAGACCCACACTGGATATCAGTGTAAATAAAAACACAAGATAAGGGACACTGTGAGAACAAGGCAGCTTTGCTAATGACATCCAATTGCAAAGTTGCTTATTTCACTGTCCCCTTATTCTGAAGACCATTTAATGAAATGATACAACCCCTTTAATGATAGTATTGCAGCTGGTCTAGGTCCCTGTTGGTCTAGTACAATGGGGTCATAACTGGGGTCCAGTGGATTGCTCATCTCTCCAGGCTCCAGCATTCAGCATTGCCCTTGTGTTCGCCTTTTTGTTCTCTTGATGCTCTTAACATACTGGTCAGTGTAGTGAAAGGATAGAGACGACTGTGCACCATAACTGTACAGCCACACAGTGCTTTCTTTGATCACTCAGAGTGAATTAAGAGAGAAATCCAAGGAGACTTCATAAAAACAGACTTTGCCTACCAGTGAGGGTTCTTTCAGCTGCATGGCTATGCTTCCTGCACAACTTAAAAAGGTTTTGCCACCAAGTAAAATTGACATGAGAAGCTTGTGAATTAAATAAGAAACATTTTCACCATTCATCATGATTAGAAATTCTGCACCATTGTTGTTTTAGCTGCTGCCTTAGTGATCCATAGTGTACAGCTCTATATTTACTATTTTGCCATAGGCAAACTTAAACTCTATCAGTTCTCTATCTGTAAAACACTAAAACGTAACTTTTATTATGTATAACTCTTAACCTCTATACACACTATTTAAAAACCTGATCTCTAACCTCGTCATTTAACCCTTTTTGCTTCTGAAAGAGGGAATAACTCCCTTTCTATCATCAAGTCTGGTGGAGCACCACCTATTAACAGGAGAGCCTTATATCTATAGCAAATGTAACTGCTTCAGTAAGGGATCCAAGCCAACTACTTGGGTAGTCATCCCTAATCTCATAGACACAGAACAAATAAGGCCCCCTTGTGACACCGTCTGCAGCAGGTGACACTTGTAGACAGAGGGAGAGATCACAATTTAAAAAGTCATCCTGACCTCGCCGACATGTTTCGCCAGCTAACCTAGCTTTATCAAGGCTTAGAGGTCCGATCACATGTGGTCTGAGCTCACTCCTTTTATATCATGTTAGTAAACACCCCGTTACAGGTGCTCACCAATTAGCCATCAGAGAATCCACATAAACCCACTCCCCCTTCCGTCTCCTGCATGCACACTCATAATAGTCCTGCTAAAGCTGCCACCATGCTCCCATGGAGCAATCCTCAGGCAAATTCGCATCTCCATAAGGCTTGCGCCCATCTTACCGTACTGCCCGCGCCAACGCACTGCACCAACAGACACCTCAGCCCTGACTGTGATGGGCTTCCGTCTTATTTCTCTCATATTATTGCAACTGCGTGCCTCACCTACAACGGACTGAGCAGAATAGGCACACTACCAGCTTTAACAGCTCCCATAAGCCCCCTCTCTACCACATCTAATTTGCATATTCATTGGGAATATAGATTTCACTGTACAGTACACCACTGTCATATTATCTTCCCACAAAGCACTTCACCTATATATCTAATATACATATTCATTTTAATAAAGCTGCAAGCCCTATTAAGTACATGTTTTATTGTGCTGTATACTATTGTCTCAGACAGTTTTCATAAACCACTTCTCTTTTATATGTAATATTCATATTCATTTTAATAAAGCTGCAGGCTCTATGGTTAGCCCACCCTCCATCCCGCAGATTGGTAGTAGGGTAGTAGTGTATAGCTCGTCACCAGGGGATACGACCAGTGATGAGAGCTCCTCAGTCCTCGACACACATGCTCTGACATCACCTCTCCTCTCAGGCAGCTACTGTCAGTCTCTCCCCTGCCTAGTAATCACACACACTCACTGCTGAGCGAGTGTTCAACCCCAGGTGCTGTCATTCTACTTCTGTCCTCTGTACTCTACTGTGTATTAATTAGTCAAACAGCTCAGATAAGAATTTTTTCAATCACCCCATCCCTCCAAGAAAAGAAACCTTAGGTATGTGCATTGAGAAGGAGAAAAAAATCCACATTTGGTTCCTGCGGGGATTTGAACCTGGGATCCCTATGCTGAAAGGCATAAGTGCTAACCACTCAGCTATATTGTAGCTAATTACAGCTCTTGTATTTTTGATTACTTTACATAAAATGAACTTTGTTTGACTATAGACTCATAAATGAGCAGACTGTGGGGAAAGGCATGGTGATGTCAAGCCTGCTGGGTCACATGATGTGCAGTTCAGACTAATTATACATGCCTCTTTTGAAGATACTGAAAGCTGAAGAGAAGACAAGAAGGACGTGAAATGCCTTTAAAAAAAAAAACCTTTACAGGGAGTGGGGGGAAATTAAATTATACATAGAAAACACAAGCTGAAGCCAGCCTCAGCCTTCCATGAGAGATCGCACGGACCACAGGGACCACGGCAATATTCGAAAACAGAGAAGCACAAGTGTCCAGCGAAGTTTCAAGTAGATAAAAGCAGCATTTATTGGAGGCAAAACAAGATAAAAACCACTTGTACAGGGAAAACCTAACGCGTTTCAGGCTTCACATATTATCAGCTGCGACTAAGGGCTGATATCATGTGAAGCCTGAAACGCGTTAGATTTTCCCTGTACAAGTGGTTTTTATCTTGTTTTGCCTCCAATAAATGCTGCTTTTGTCTACTTGAAACTTCGCTGGACACTTTTGCTTCTTCGTAAATTAAATGATGGGCACTTATAGAGGCCAAGGACTCCAGATGGTCACCACAATCCACCCATCTTACAATCCACTCTTGTATGTATTTCTAAAAAAAATTTTTTGAATGTAGAGAAAAATATTGGTGTGACCATAGACTTACTTGTATACAAAAATAGATGAAGCCCTGCTGTGCTGTCTCCTCCTGATGACGACGGGCGTGTGGGTGGCCAATGCTTTTTTATGTTTAAAAAAACGGTGGTATTAGAGGTTGTGATTCAGACTTCTGGTCATCTGGTGAAATCTCTCTGCTTTCCTCTTTCAAATGCAGTTTCAGAAAAGCTTAGCAGCGCATTTTGCAGGTAACAAGAGCGTCCCCGTTGTGCAAGCCCGGCGTCTTTGAGTGACTCCACTGGGGTAATCTCAGTGATTTCATAGCACTTGAATGAAATGACGGCTGCAGTTATTTTCCTTTGTGTTGCTAGACATAAATTTATGTGCATACTGATTCAAGCAAATGTTAAATGTGGACTTTGAGAACGCAAAGAGCTGTGTGGCTTAGTGTTTTGTGTGATGTATTCCCTAATAGCACACTCACATTATTGTAATGCTAGAAGCTGCTCTCATACTCCCATTCTGCTGTCAGGCTTGACTCATTACTTCAATATTGACTTTTTAATTCCTATAGTGTCCAGTAGACATCACCCAATCTAGTCTTGATCTCTCTTATCATCCCACCAGGCAGGGTGCACAGCTGCCATGTAACCCACAGAATCTTTAGGCTAAGTCCACACGGCGTGGTTTTTTTTCGTCGGATTTTCAGACGGTGTGTGGATTTGGAAACTGTCGGAAAACCAATAAGCAACCATCCCCATAGACTTGAATAGAAAATCCGCCCAGTAGTCTACACTGAACAGATTTTCAGAAGGATGGAATTCTAAATCGCTGGCGTTCCGAAAAACTCGAAACATGCACAATCCTCCGCCCAGTTTTCAGGTAGAAGGTGTGCTAGTTAATGGTTAAGGTGAATCCGCAAACTGCGGACAGAACCGCCCCCCAAAACTATCCAAAAGACGATAAAATACCGGCCGGATTCTTAATCAGAAGCTGACCGGTAATTTGCCACTGCCGTGTGGTCATTGCCTTATACATGTGCCTTAGGCCATGTCCCCACGGCACCGTTTTTCAGCCGGTTCTCGGTTTTTAAAACCGACTGCAAACCGTCTGAAAAACTTTTACACGGACCTAAATGGAAAATCCGTGCAGTGGTCTCCACTGCACGGATTCTCCGCCCGGCGGTTTTTCAGCCTGCCGGCGGTCCGGAAAACATATAGAACATGGTCATTCTTCCGTCCAGTTTTCGGACGGAATATGAACAAGTCTATGTGAAGAGGGAGGGCTTGTCTCTGCAAACCGCGGAGAAAAGCCGTCCCCCTGCGGCCGTGTGCACGGCATGGAAACAGGACAAATACCGGTCGGTTAAACCAACCGGTATTTGTCATGTGCCGTGTAAACGGCCCCTTAGAGTATGTTCACACGACGTTTTGGATCCAAGTTTGGATCCGTTTTGGATCCGGAAATCGCATCCAAAAACGCAGCATTGATCAGATCGGATGCATTTTGGCTGCAGCAGGATCGCACCCTATAGTTTTAAATAGGGCGTCTGCTGTGTCTTTTGGATCAAGAAGTGATATGTCAATTCTTTGAACGGATCCGAAAGACGGATCTGAGACGCATTCTCTATGTGAACTATGGATTACTGTAATTTCGGCCATATTAGAGGCTAAATACACAGCGAAATGCGTTCCGAAGTTACGCCGTGTGAACATACCCTTATACTCATTCAGCACAGTCTTCTTACGACCCTCACCCTGTGATAATTCCAGAAATTGTGCATTTACATCCCAAATTTCTAGTTGACATGCTGTGTCTTCTAGATAACCGTATTGTGACAACACCAAGAAACCTTGATATCATTGCCCATTCAAATAATTCATTTGCTTCATCACATTTTCTCAATACAGTTAATTTTTATACCCCGAGCCATGTTCTAGGCTAGTGTTCGTGTACTATGCGCTTGAATGAGCTGTGATTGTACAGAACAACTCTCCGTTATTAGCCTTGGCCCTGTTTTGTACTCAGTCAATCATTTTATTTTGAGCTGCAGGTACAATCCTGGGATTCTGCAGATTTGCACCGTATCACTACTATAGTACATGTTGAAACAACTGATAAACCTCAAAGTTCTGCTATCACTCTAAAATTATTGTACATCATTTTGTTTTGTTTTTGTTAAAACCAACGCATCTGACTTATTGAGGAACATTTGGGGCGACATGTCACAGCACGCCAACGGTGGTTATTTGGCGTATGTGTCTCCCGATTTTGTAGTGTACTCTAAGTGTACGGTGGTTGTCAACGCATTGTACTCCATCTTTTGTGTGGCTGTACGCGCCTTTTTTAGCTGTACGTGTGCGCCACATTTGTATGGGGCTTACACTGTCGGCTGTTTTCTATGTGTGATTTTAGGCGCATTGCGGCATTTTGTCGTGCGTGAGTGTGTGCCTTTTGTGCCGGCTGGTGGCGTCAGATTTGCATTGTCTGAACTTTTGGCATTCATGGACGTCAAAAGTACAGCGCATTGATGTGTGCGAAAATGTGAGCACAAAACCTGGCACTTTGCAAATGCGCCCCCTTTTTATTTATTGCTGCGGGGTTCATTGCAGAACGTCGTCCTGTACTTAGTTCTGGCTGCTGGTTGAAGTTGTAGATCGTGCGCCTACTGTGTGCGCTCTGATGTTGAATGTTGCTCCCAACTTTGGTCAAATGCCAAATGCGCCTAATTTCCGAATGCGCCCAAAAAGCAAATACGAATGCCAGAAAGGGCGCATAAGCATGCGCCCCAATCCATACATGCGCCACAAAGACAACATGCGCTCCAAAACAAACCTACGCGCCATTAACAAATGCGTAGAACTGTCAAATGTGCCTAATTTTGAAGTATACAAGCCGGAACGCCCAAACAGGCGCCCCAAGCAACACACTCGCCGAAAAAGGCGCAACGCCTAAAACATTCTGACAGACGCAAATACACTTTACAAAGCAAGCGCAGAACAAATTAGGAAATACATTTCGAGTGTACGATACTTTATGCCGCATTCAAAATGGCGTACGGACACCACTTTTGGGACATGTCGCCCTTGATCTTTTACATTCTCTACAGGTTCCTGTTGGAAAATGTTATGGTTTATTTAAATAGCATCAGACTACTATACTGCTGATTAAAGTGGACTATAGTGTCCCATGTGAATTCTCACCTGTAATTATGATGTAAAAAGTTACTACTTTCTCAAGAAAAAGCAAGTAAACCCTTTGTAATGACCTGGATTTCAGCTTTAATTACTATAACAATTTGGTCTGTTACAATTATAGCCAAATTACATGACTACAAAGACAGGAACAGTTGTTCTGTTCATCTATTTTATTGAACTTGTTGAGTAAGCATCCATACTGTAGGGGGAAAAGGTACATGAACCTTTGTGTTAAATCAGTATGCCAATCTTGTTGGTTAACTTATACCCCTTTATGCATCATAAAGTATGGGTATGTATAAAGTATTGGTGCGGCCTCACTTGGAATATGCTGTTCCAGTTTATAGAAAAGATGTAATGGAGCTAGAGAGAGTGCAAAGACGAGCAACCAAACTTATAAGGGGAATGGTGCATCTTAGTTATGAGGAGAGGTTAAAATGTTGAACTTATTTAGTCTTGAGAAAAGACGGCTTCGGGGGGAAATGATTAAGTTATATAAATATATAAATGGTCCCTACAAAAAGTATGGGCAAAAATTATTTCATGTAAAGCCCCCTCAAAAGACAAGGGGACATTCCCTTCGGCTGGAGAGAAAAAAGGATTCAGTCTCCAGAGAAGAAGGGCTTAGATAACTACCTGAAACGAAAGAATATTAATGCGTATGTAGCCATGTAAAATTCTGGATCCTGGCTGGTGGCGGCTCTGGGGTCAAAAATGGGGTCTCCCCTGGAGCAGATTGGTTCTTGCCTTGTTGGTTTCAGGGCATTCACCAGTGGGGAGGCTGGGCTTAAAATCCATGTCTCCCTCCCTTCACCCACGTTTTCGCCACTGTTGGTTGAACTTGATGCACGTGTCTTTTTTCAACCGTACTATATAACTATGTAACTATGTCATGGTGATGTTAAAGGAGTATGCAGAAGGATTCTACTTTACCGTATAGATGCCAATCATGGTGTCTGTATGACTGAGGAACGGTGCTGCGCACCATGCCTCCAGCCAATCGGCACTCGAGTAACTAGATCACCGAGTGCCAAGTGGTTTCCAGGGCAGCTGGAAGCCTCGTGAAGGGTTTCATAGCTGTCATGTTACTGCTTCTATTACTTCCTGCCATAGGTAGGAATTAATAGGAGCACCATCTTGGTACACCTTCTGCATTAATATTTTAAAAATATGGAGGCATAATTAAATTTTAAAGCAGCCATCTTTTGCCTTTTTACAAATAAAAAATAGAAGTTACACATAACTGGTATCGCCACCTCCAGAAAAGTCCGATCTATTAAATTGTAATATCATTTATCCTGTACGGTGAACACTATAGGAAATCCCCAATGGAAAAATTGCCTTTTTGGGTCATTTCGTTTCCCCCAAAAAGTGGAATAAAAAGTGATCAAAAAGTCACATGCATTTCAAAGTAGTAGCAATAAAGTTACACTTCAAAAAACAGGCCCTTACTCAGGTCCATAGGTAGAACAACAAAAAAAAGTTGTCGGTTGCAGAAAATGGTGCTGGAGCACGCATTTAAATACAAAAGTGCCTTTTTTTTTTTTTTAAAGTAGTAAAATGTAATGGAAACCCTACATATTTAGAGTCATCGGAGTCATACCGACCTGCAGAATACAGATAACACGTCAATTATACTGAGCAGTGAACTCCATAAGAACGAAACCACTGCAAGAATAGCGCTTTTAAGTTTTTTCACTTTCCACCACACTATAGAATAGAATAATAATAATAGAATATTTTGGGAGTTTATTAGTACATTATATTGTACGGTCAATGGCACCATTAAAAAGTACATCTTGCAAAAAACAAGCCCCTATGTGTCTCTTAAAAGGTTCTGGCTTTTGGAAGGTAGGGAGGGAAAACAAAAGAGACCAAAAAAATGGTTCTTTACCGGTTAAATAACACTATTAATAAATACATTGCTGTTCAGATTCTGCTTCCTTTCAGAGTTAGAGCATTTCTTACATCCTCCTTGTTTACACAAGTTTTTTCTAATTAGCGACCAGCTCTCTCTGCTCTAGCAGCCTTGGCCAGGATTGTGAGGTCACTCCCTGCTGTGTCTTATCAGCAGCACAGGAGCTCGTTTATATTTCTTACTGACAAACTTTAATCCTTTAGAGCTCTGTAGCCTTCTGCTCAAACAGGCTCAGCTAGGAATATAAGAACTGAAACGCTAGTCACTGCTGCAGAAACGCCCAAAGCCGGAACAAGCAGCGAGACCCTAAATCAGCTGTGAACAGCAGGCTCTGTCAGACCGCCAGATGGGAAACCCTCTCTAATGACTTCTCCAAGAGCTAATTGGCAAAAGGTGTTTCAGTTAAGTAGCTGAGATTAGAAGTGTAGGTTTCACAGGCACTTTAGCCATGAGATAGCAGCACACCAAGCCTGGTTACTGACAAATCGGTGCCTTCCAAGGAAGATTGGATAGTGTAAGCCATGTTTCAATGTGGAGAACTTTCAGAAGACCTCAGGAGACTTTGTATAGAGATGCATGAAGCTAGAGAATACAACAGTAGCATTGCTGATGACCTGGGTGTACATAAGTCTATGGTTAGACCAATTGTCCACAAATGATGAAAGTTCAGGACAGTTATTACTCTATGCTTAAAGAGCATACCAGACAATCCTGAGATATTGGAAAGAGCCCAAAAGTAACAGCTACATATACACAGAAGACTAGACAAACTGCAAAAATCTGTTAATGTGTCCACTAAAAAAAATAAAATCTAGTAATAGCAGCAGTAAGGGTGCTGTCACACGGTGCGTTTTTGGTGCGTTTTTTTAATGTATTTTTTGTGCAGCAATGTACAGCATTAAAGGGGTTGTCTCACTACATTGGTTCATCTCACCTTAGCCCTGTTTTCTCGGTTTCATTTTGAATTCAGGGGCGTGTTTACTGGCTTCCACTAGGCTGCAGTAGAAGCCAGGTCTGTAGCTATAGCAACCAGTGCTGGCAGCCTATCAGGAGAGATCACACAGGTCTGTAGCTATAGAGACGTGGGAGCTGATACAGCCCATAGAAGAGGGGATATCTAGGAATAGGTAGGACACTGTTAATGGACACATATTAAAAAGTGACTTGTTTTTGCAAGATATTTAACATACAAAGCAGCAATCCTTGTAGTGAGACAACCCCGTTAATTGCTGTACCTTCCTGCACAAAAAAACGCATCAACAAATGCATCAAAAACGCACTGTGTGAAAGTAACCTATGGCTATGTTCACACGGCTTAAAATGGGACGTATTTCAGTCCGTAATTACGCGCCGGAGTGCGCAAATTACGGCTGGAATACGTCCCAGTCATTACGGTAATCCACAGTTCTCATTGAGAACTATGGATTACATCTCCTCTCCCCGCTCGGCGAATCCGCCGTGGGGGGAGAGAAGTGACATGTGAATTACCCGCCGCTGGTAATGAAAGTCTATGGGCCGGCGAGGTGCCGGCCCCCCGCATCCGCCCCCGGCCACACGGCTTATTTGCGGGGCGTAATTACGGCCCGCAAATAAGCCGTGTGAACATAGCCTAAGCTGAGATAGTAATATAATGGAGATATAAGCCAGTGGTAGATAGCCCTGATCACAGAGCGTGGAGTGGGTATTTAGGGTGATCTAAAATAAATGTTATGTTTTAGGTGGTTATAATGAATTGTGTGGAATAGATAAGAAAAAAAATAGGCTTTTTGTTCACCTTATGGTAAAAATTGTAAACAATAGAATTATTGCCTATCTTTGGGTATGTTCACACGGCGTATTTTGGCGCATACTACGCATGCCGATATACGCCTGCAATACGCCTGTTGCTTCAGAAGATGCGCTGGCCAGTGCGTACTTCTGAAGCGTTCCCACTGACATTCACTTTCTCAATGAGAGCTAAGAATTACCGTAATTTGAGCGTATTGCAGAGCAATTACATGCCAAAATACGCCCCGCAAATACGGTGTATGAACATACCCTTTCCATTAGAGCATTTTTCTTTTGGTTACACCATCAGAAACACCGAACAGATTTGGTGTTCATCAAAAGACAGCACAAAGGAAGTCAGTGATGTCCTTAGAAAAATATTGTGGCCCATCTGCATTTTCCTCCTCAACATAGAGTAAATCTTATCTAATGTAAATGATTGCTGCTAAAGGAGATCTACAGGTTATTAAATTCGAGGGTTTACTCCCCTTTTCTTCCTGCACCGAGGATGTTTACTCATTCTGCTCAATAGTAGACGTGACTAGTACAATGGTTTGTGTGTTATTAGTTTAGTTAGAAGGCGTTTGTCTATAATTGGGACTTAGATATCAGTCACAACACATTTTATTAGTAGATAATGCAGTAATTCATATTCCATGGGGTTTACTTACCTTTTCTTGCAACAATAAGGGTATGTTCACACGGCATAATTGCAGGGCGTATTTCGGTGCGTAATTGCACTTCAATACATCCGAAATGCGCCCCGCAATTATGATAATTCATAGAGAGCTATGAGTTACACACGTCTTCCCCGACACCTATTGAACGCCAGGGGAAAGAAGTGACATGTCACTTCTTTCAATGTTTACGTGCCGGGGGATAATAGAATTCTGTTGGGCTGCCCCCTCCACCCCTGCGCTTTAGAAGTACACACTTGTAAGCTTGTACAGGCAGTCCTTGACTTACACCGTTCCGACTGAAATCCGTCCCCTAGTTACAAACGGAGACTTATGGGGCATGCTGGCACTTGTAGTTCCATGTTCCACAGCAGTTAGTAGCTGTGGAACTACAAGATCCAGCAATCAACAGCAGCACATGAGATGAAAATTATGTGAAATCTTCTTATCAGGGGCACAGACACAAAACAAATGTAAAAACCCTTCCCTGCACTATCAAAAATGAGAAAAAAAACCTTTGTGCTAGAGTTATATTTAATAAATCTACCTGTTCCGACATACATACATTAAGAACAAACCTACAGTCCCTATCCCGTTTGTAACCTGGGGACCGCCTGTACTTCTAAAATACCCGGCGTATTGTGGCACGTACAATACGCGCCACAATACGCCATGTGATCATATCCTAAGTTTGTTAATTCAGCAACTGAAAAAAGCTATCCCTTTTACAGTAGAAAGAGAATGATGGTGCCGCACACTTGTGTAGATGGCGGGTGTCCAGTGGAAAGCCGATTGGCAGAAGTCCAGTCCTTGTGTAATCGCAGAAACTATTTATTTAACAAAGATTCATATCCAAGATTCACTCTCCATTCAAGTGTATACAATGCATAGGAGATATAACAGGAATTATTCCCACGGTTCAACGGTTCGGCCACAACTGGCCTTCATCAGGGACCAAGACGTGGGGAGAAGCAGGAATGCAGGAGAGTTTCTCCCCACGTCTTGGTCCCTGATGAAGGCCAGTTGTGGCCGAAACGTTGGACCGTGGGAATAATTCCTGTTATATCTGCTATGCAGGGCCGTTCCTAGGCTAAATTGCACTCAGGGCGAGGTGAAGAAATTTCGCCCCCTTTCCCCCCCCACATAACATAATGCGCCAGAAAGAAACACAGTGCTAGGTATAAAACTACTTACTAAATAGCACCGCTACACCAACCAGAATCCCAGGCTAATAGTACCAATGTCCTGCTAAGACCACATATCACCAACACGTAGTGACCGAATACTGCGAACACCGTGACCACATATACCGAATAATACTGTCAACACCATACCACATATCACCACACAATAGTGACCGAATAATACTGTCACACCATGACCACATATCACCAGCACATAGTGACCGAATAATACGGTCACACCATGACCACATATCACCAGCACATAGTGCCCGAATAATACGGTCACACCATGACTACATATCACCAGCACATAGTGACCGAATAATACAAACTGACCATTACTGAGTATAAACCACTATACTACAACTAATATTACCGGCGTACAGTGACCATACAGTGTTGGATACCAGCTGTACACAGGCTCTGCAGACATATAAATGATTACAGTAAAGTTATATCTAGTGACTCACAGGAGACGTCTCTGAAGAGTTGTTCTCTTTCTCTTCTTCTTCTCCATCTGTCCCACTCCGCCATTACATCTTTTCCCGGCCTCGACTCTTCACTGTAGAATATACAAAACAAACATCTTAGACTCATCACTTTATCAGCACTAGATGCCCCTGTAGCCAGTAGATGCCCCTCTGTAGCCAGTAGATGCCCCTGTAGCCAGTAATTCCCCCTGTAGCTAGTGATGCCCCCCTGTAGCCAGTGATGTCCCCCTGTAGCCAGTAGATGCCCCCTTATAGCCAGTAGATGCCCCCCTGTAGCCAGTAGATGCTCCTGTAGCCAGTAGATGCCCCCTGTAGCCAGTAGATGCCCCCTGTAGCCAGTAGATGCCCCCTTATAGCCAGTAGATGCCCCCTTGTAGCCAGTAGATACCCCCCTGTAGCCAGTAGATGCCCCCTTGTAGCCAGTAGATGCCCCCCTGTAGCCAGTAGATACCCCTCTGTAGCCAGTAGATGCCCCCTTATAGCCAGTAGATGCCCCATGTAGCCAGTAATTCCCCCTGTAGCCAGTAGATGCCCCCTTGTAGCCAGTAGATGCCCCCCTGTAGCCAGTAGATGCCCCCTTATAGCCAATAGATGCCCCCTGTAGCCAGTAGATGCTCCTGTAGCCAGTAGATGCTCCTGTAGCCAGTAGATGCCCCCCTGTAGCCAGTAGATGCCCCCTGTAGCCAGTAGATGCCCCCCTTGTAGCCAGTAGATGCCCCCTGTAGCCAGTAGATGCCCCCCTTGTAGCCAGTAGATGCCCCTGTAGCTAATTATAAAATAAAAAAAAATTACTTACCAGACCACGGTCCCCGCGTCCAGCTCCAGGAGCTGCAGAGCAGTGTAAGCAGCGTGACGTCACCAGACGCCGCTTACGCTGTTAAGAAGCTCCCAGGGATCTCCTCGGCGGCAGAGCTGCCGACCGAGCAGATCCCAGCGTTGCAGGAGGCACGGTGAAAACCGTGCGCCCCCTGTGACGCTGATACAGGGGAGGAGTCAGGACAGGAACGATCCGTCCTGCCTCCTCCCTGTACCAGCAGCCGCACAGCGAGTGTGTGCAGCTGCTGAGTGGCTCTGCGCGGCTGTTATAAAACGGCCGCGCAGAGCCTGGGGCTCTTCTCCGGGCGCGCGAGCCGGGCGGCGCCCTCCTCGGGTGAGCGGAGCGTCGGCGCCCCGGGCGATCGCCCGCCTCGCCCGCCCCTAGGAACGGCCCTGCTCCTATGCATTGTACACACTTGAACGGAGAGTTAATCTTCGATATGAATCTTTGTTAAATAAATCTTTTTTGCGATTACACCAGGAGTGGATTTTCCTACGTTCTGGACTACTGCCAATCGGCTTTCCACTGAGCACCCGCCATCTACACACGTGTGCGGCACCATTACTACTCTCTTTCTGCTGCATCAGGTATTTGTAGTAGTTCCCCAAAAGATGAAGGGTTACTACTGCCATACACTAAGAGTGGCATTGGTGTATTTACTTGTCCCACAACCATGAAAAAGTTAGGAAGACATTGAATAAGTAGGCTACAACTACAACCCATACCTAGTTCAATAGCAATCAATGTGAAATTCTTTAGTAATTGGTTGTAAATGGTTAAAGTATATTCATGTTACAAATGAAGGAAAGAAATCAATATATCTGATATTGTTCAAATTAAAGTGACTTGATTTTTGACTTGAGTGGATTCGTACTGGGTGTTTTCAATTAAAAACACAGTAATTGCATTTATAAAACACACAATTCATTAAGTGCTCCACAGGGAAAGAATTTTAACGATTCTACAGCCCGCGGAATACGAGTGGCTTCCATTCTGGATTCCTCTTGATGATGTCAGCAAAGCGTCTCAGTGACCTTCACACAACTCACAGATCCTTTTTTCTCTCGAAATCTCCATCAATGTCCGTAGGATATTTGCGTTATTCAGTCACTGAGAAAAAAATACAGCAACCAGATATTAAAGGGGTTGTCTCACTACAAGGATTGCTGCTTTATATGTTAAAGATCTTGCAAAAACAAGTCACTTTGCAATATGTGTCCATTAACAGTGTCCTACCTATTCCTAGATATCCCCTCTTGTATGGGCTGCATCAGCTCCTCAGGTCGCTATAGCTACAGACCTGTTCAATCTCTCATGATAGGCTGCCAGCGCTGGTTGCTATAGCTACAGACCTGTTCAATCTCTCCTGATAGGCTGCCAGCGCTGGTTGCTATAGCTACAGACTTGTTCAATCTCTCCTGATAGGCTGCCAGCACTGGTTGCTATAGCTACAGACCTGGCTTCTACTGCAGCCTATTGGAAGACAGTAAACACGCCCCTGAATTCAAAATGAAACCAAGAAAACAGGACTGAGGTAAGATGAACCAATGTAGTGAGACAACCCCTTTAAATAATATCTGCTCTACATGTATAGCATGTACCTGTAGATGTAAGAACAAACTTTTTTATGATACTATTTTCCATCCAGATTGCTGTCAAGCTAAAATTTTGGAAATAATATTTGGTTTAAGAAAAGGGCCACAAACATTGATGGCGCATTGATAGGGTAGGTCATCAATGTCTGATAGTTGGGGATCCCACCTCTGGGACCTCGACCATTCTCAAGAACAGTTTTTCGAAACCTATCTGTTTTGATCAGAGAGGTGGTCTGAATGCTTTTCTCTAAATCAGTGGTTGTTCCGGGTACAATTGACTGGCGTTCTCGGCTGTACTTGGAACTCCCATTGAAATCAATGTGGAGTTCTGACCACCTCTCTGTTTAAAGCACAGAAGATTCAAGGCACGATCCTATCAAAAATTGGTGGCATTTACTATAATGACCCCATCAATTTTTGTGGTTTGAAAACTCCTTAAAGGGGTTTTGCCAAGAAGTGATTTCCTCACCTAACAGGCTGATACTCCCCTCTTGAGCTTTGAAAAAAGGGGGCGTTGTGTTTCTGTGTTTAAAAAAACAAGTACCTCCTCTGTGATGTCATCACTCCACCTACCATGCACGCTCCTGATATTCAGTCTCTGTAGTTGATTAAACATGTTTGGCTAAACCACAGAGGAGAACTGTATTGTGCACAGGCTCTACAGGTTTTGTTTTCTCCCTCTTATCTGCTCAGGAGTAAAGATAAGCCCCAAGCTGGCAGCTTGCCAGATCAGCTCCTGGTCGTAGCTAATGTAAACAGTCAGGAAACTAAGGGCATGTAAATCAGGCTGCAGCTCTCAGAGGCTTCACATTTTTAATCACATATATTTAGAAAAGTGATTAAATGCCCATTTTGGAGGATCCCACGTCAACATTAGATCGTGCCAGAACCCCTTTAAAACATCGTGTTGTAATGTCATGTTTGCAAAAGTAAATATTTGACTGCATTCAACAAATATATCTGGCGTATCCATAGACCAGGCCTGCACAACATAGGTCCATAGGCTGTATGTGGCTCGCCAATGCACTTTTGGAGACCCACGCTGGACCACAAAGGGGTGTGGTAAATTTAAGCACCACCCCAAAATGGGTGGTATCACCCTGTTTGGGGATGGTCCAAGTGCATTCCTGGGCAAGTCCAGGGGTGGTCCTGGCCCACACATCCTGCATTGTTGTGCAGCTCTGCCATATATAGCCCTCAACACATCTTACTAGCTATGTACAGAAGACACTAAAGCCTTGATTTTTCATTTGCCATATTATGGGTGACCACAAATACAGCCTTTGATTCAGAGGGCTTTTGACTTGCTTGTAATGTGGAATGACAAGGGGTAAGGATAAATTATATTCTTAAAGGGGTTGTCTCACTACATTGATTCAGGGGCGTGTTTACTAGCTTCTACTAGGCTGCAGTCGAAGCCAGGTCTGTAGCTATAGTAACCAGTGCTGCCAGCCTATCAGGAGTGATCAAACAGGTCTGGAGCTCTAGCGCCCTGAGACTCTGATGCAGCCCATACAAGAGGGGATATCTAGGAATAGGTAGGACACTGTTAATGGACACATATTGCAAAGTGACTTGTTTTTGCAAGATCTTTAACATAAAAAGCAATTCTTGTAGTGAGACAGAGGGCTTTTGACTTGCTTGTAATGTGGAATGACAAGGGGTAAGGATAAATTATAGTCTTAAAGGGGTTGTCTCACTACATTGATTCAGGGGCGTGTTTACTAGCTTCTACTAGGCTGCAGTAGAAGCCAGGTCTGTAGCTATAGCAACCACTGCTAGCAGCCTATCAGGAGAGATTGAACAGGTCTGTAGCTATAGCGACCTGAGACTCTGATGCAGCCCATACAAGAGGGGATATCTAGGAACAGGTAGGACACTGTTAATGGACACATATTGTAAATTGACTTGGTTTTGCAAGATCTTTAACATAAAAAGCAATTCTTGTAGTGAGACAACCCCTTTAAATGTATTATAAGAAAAACCTAATTCATTACACAGATTAAGACGTGAATGACATTCATCAAAGCAAAGCTACCATGGAATTGAATCGCTAGTCTTATGATAAATCAGGAGCCACGGAACGATCTGTAGACGACCACTGTTGTATTGTGATGTCATGACTTCTTACCATGAATATTTCATCTATTTTACTACAAGTTGGCCAGCTGGTGAACCGGACTTAATAGGCAAATGAGTTTGGTCATGCGTAGGGCAAAATACATATATGAGCTAGAAACAAAGGAAGTTATGTTCTAGTTTAAAGGGCATCTGTCACATTGAACATGCCATCACATCTGCAGACAGCTTGTCCTACAGCTGGAGGAGGTGTGCAGATTGATAACCTTGGGGAAAATGATTCAGTAGAATTTGTATTTTATTCATATTAATTCTTGCTTATTCTGGGTTAAGGAGTCCAGGAGGCAGTCTTATCAGTGATGGACAGCTATCTTTGTATGTACATATAAGGGAGGCTGTCAATCCGGGATAACACCACTCACTGGACTCCTTAAAGGGGTTTTGCCACGATCTCCTTTCATACCTCCTGCATCCAGCTCTTCAGCTCTGTGCGCTCAGAAGGGGGCGTGTGTGATTTGTTTGAATTGCATATCATGTGACCCAGCAGGATGACATCACCAGGCCTTTCCTCTCTGTAGTCAAAGAAAGGTCTGTTTATGTAAAGCATTGTGAGTAGCTGAGAGGTAAAGTTTTTGCCTGCAGGCACAAGGGTCCTAGGTTCAAACCCCTGCAGGAACCAAACCTGTGGATTTTTTTACCTTTTTTATCAATGCACAGACCTCATTGAGGTTTCTTTCTTTTTCTTTATTTGCACTGTTTGACTAATTACTAAGGAGCACAGAGGACAGGAGGAGAATGACAGCACCGGGGGTTTGAACACTCAGTAGCTGCCTGAGAGGAGAGGTGATGTCTGAGCATGTGCGACCAGGACTGAGGAGCTCTCAGCTCTGGTCGTATCCCCTGGAGACGAGCTGTTAACAGTGGATCACTCAGGAGCAGCTAAGACAAAAACGGTGCAGAATTTTTAATAATAATGAATGGTGAAAATGTTTGTTATTTCATTTGCAAGCTTCCCACATCAATTTTACTTCGTGGCAAAACCCTTTTAACCCAGAATAACTTTTACTGAATATTTTCTTACAAAACTATATATCCATGTGCTCCGCTCTTCCTGCTCTAGAACATGGGACTAGCAGATCAAATAGCAGGTTCAGTCTGACAGGTTCTCTTTAAGCCTAAAGGCGTTGTCTCTGAAATAATATAATTTATAGTTAAATCCAGTCTAAAATTATGAAAAATGTTTCAAATTTAAAATTTACATTTATTACAAAAAAAGCTAAAATCCACGGATATTTCAATAGATATATTTTAATAGCTTTAGGGTATGTTCACACGGCTGATTTTGATGCTATTGTCGGAGCGGTTTTCAGAGCGTTTCCGCCCCCAAAACAGCATCAAAAAAGCCTCCAAAATGCCCCCAGTTCATTTTCATTGATTCCTATGTAAAACAGCGTTGTAGTTCACACACGACAAGGTTTTAACGTGTGTTTTAGGCGCGTTTTTGGAAGTTGTTTTGGCCGCAGAAAAAGGAGCGTTATGTCAATTCTTGAAGCATTTTCAGTGTTGAAAATCTCTATCGTAGGAGATAATGAGATGCCGCACACCTACTAGGTATAGCGGGTGCTCAGTGGAAAGCCAGCGGCTATAGTCCAGTGAATAGAAAATCCACGGTACTCCTTTAGTAGTAGTAGAAGTAGAATCACAAAGTAGAACATCAAGTCTCCAGTTAGATATATTTAGGCAAAGTGATAGAGTAGATAAGGCCACAAATCAGTTCGACGTTTCGGCCATCATAGGCCTTCCTCAGGGACAAGGCCAGTGGGCGGTGGGGAGCTCTCCAGGCTCTTGCTCCCCTTGTTCAGCTTGACACTGGTTTGACCAAATTTGTGAAAAAAAATTAGTCCCGATCCCAAATGTTTTCTCTAATCCCAACTTCTACTGAAACTCTAATTCGAAATTGGGGTCAGAATAAGGGTTTTTACAGGATATCTTACTATACACTACAGGGTGTCCGGCAAAGCTCCCAGGGAAGCGCTACTTCTAATTACTATCACCTAGGGGTTATCCCAGACTGGGTGCACCACGGAACGGTAAGTAAACGTGTAAAAACCTATTAAAAAAAACCCTAATTTTGGATTAAAGTTGATTTTTCTTAGGAAGATTTTTGGCAAAATTCAATTTAGGCCGTCCTCATTTGAAATGCTTAGGTTAATAATTGACCACTAAAAACTTATTGTGGTCAATCTTGCTCTTTAAGGCTAAGACTACACTGCATCAGACAAAAAACAGCCAAAATGGAACGTTTTTTTTTTCCAATGCAAGACCACGGTTTTTGTCACGCTTTGCGCAAAAACCACGATCGGTTCTCGTTCTTTTATGTCGCCCTTACAATTGAATTCTATAGGAAGATGCCGAGAAAACTAAAAGCGGCGGCATATTATACAACATGTTGTGTAATACGCCCGAAGCGACAGATGATCGTAGAAAAAAACGACCTGTGGAGACTACTGTAATCTGTGGGGCTGCCTGAACGATCATATTTTCGGCGTGTTTAAAATGCGAAAAGTGCCGAGAATACAATCGTAATGCTACACCGTGGAGACATAGCCTAAGGCTGCGTTTACACAGCAGAGACCAAATACCGGTCGGAAAATTCTGGTCTTTTTTTGGCACACAGGGGGGTGGCTTTGGTCCGTGGTTTGCAGATTCAAGTCCTCTCCCTTCGCACCCACATGTTCATGTTCCGCCCGAAAATTGGGCAGAAGAATGAACATGTTCTATGTTTTTCGGACCACCGGCGGTGTCAAAAAACTGGACTGCTGCACGGATTTTCTATTGATGTCAATGTAAAAGGTTGACAGTCGGTTTACAGTCGGCTTTCAAATCCAAAAACCGACGGAAAACCTGTGCCGTGGGGACAAGCCCTAAGAGTATATTCCCACACAGTAAACTTGTTGCAGATATTTCTGCGACTCATTCATCTGAACTGGACTCCGAAAAATCCAAAACATCTATAAACTTGCCATTAAAGGGGTTTTGCCAAGAAGTGAGTTCCTCGCCTAAAAGGCTGATACTCCCCTCTTGAGGCTTGAAAAAGGGGGCGTTGTGTTTCTGCGTTTAAAAAAACAAGTACCTCCTCTGTGATGTCATCGCTCCACCTCCCATGCACGTTCCCAAGGTTGATACTCAGTCTCTGTAGTTGAGCAAAATGTTATTTGGCTAATCCACAGGGGATAACTGTATTGTGCACAGGCTCTACAGGTTTTGTTTTCTCCCTCTTATCTGCTCAGGAGAGAAGATAAGCTCCGAGCAGGCAGCGTTCTTTCATTTGTTCATGAACTGCTGCAGGAGGGGCTGAGCAGGGATCCAGTGAGTGTCTATATGTTTACTCAGATAATTACATTACAACCAGTGGATTCTCTATACAAAAGACACAGGATCTTTTCTCCCCAGTCCCTTCAAAGCTCGTTCATGTTACCTGCCATCAGATAAGAAGTGCAAACAACGCACGCGCTGCCAGATCAGCTCCTGGCCGTATCCAATGTAAACAGTCAGGAAACTAAGGAAATGTAAGAAAGGCTGTAGCTCTCACAGGCTTCACTTTTTTTTAATGACATATATTTAGAAAAGTGATTAAATACCCATTTTGGAGGATCTCACGTCAACATTAGATCGTGGCAAAACCCCTTTAAATAACCCCGGTTCTGATGTATTCAACTAATTTTCATTTACACAAGTTACTTTTGTCTGAATTTACCCAAATTCACAACATAATATGGTGAAATGTAATTCACCAGACTATTATACTGTAAAGTTTCTGTACTATGTTCAGGCTTTTCAAATTAAAAAAAACTGATTTAATTCAGGCTTTCCGCCACCAGCATTCCACCGACGGGTTTTAGGACCCTTGTTATAGTAATCCCTATATACTACAGCCACAACAGATGCCGCTTCATTTGAAGTCTCTGTCTTGGACACTGGGAACCAATTGGCTTGTTGGTTGTCCCCTATCCCTCTTCAGTTTGAACTGAATAATGGGTCTCTAGCTAGAATCTAATTACTTCAAGAATGTTTGCTAATCCCTGGCAAAGCTTAGAGTCAAATGGTAAAATAGCTGAGAAGCCAACGTTAATTTTATTGTTGAAGTTAAGACATTTTAATTACATGTCTTGATCGTTGCATTTCACAGATCCTTGTGGGCATAAGCATTGTTTTATTTCATAAGAAATGACAAAACAATTGTCCTGTTGCAGGGCTGCTATTTATACGGATCATGGTGTGCAAGACAAAAGATCAGGAATTCTAGGTGTGTGGGCTACAGTACAACGGCACATTGTGTTACATGCAATTATTCTACTTTCTGATAAACTTGTATATCAAGCGGAATATTATTTTAAAGGGGTTGTCCATTATTTTAAAAACATTGGTCAACAGGCGTTAAAAAAACCCCCCCAAAAAGTACCTTTCCAGCATTGCTACTAGTGTTCACTGCTGATGACATCATGTTCATTGGTCACATGACTCTGCAGCCAATCACTGTCCTCAGCAGTCACATGATACTCGGATATGAAGAGACTGATTGGCTGATCACTGTTGAGCATGTCATCATTGGCAAGGCGCAAAGGGAGCAGTGGCAACACCGGAATGGAGCAGGCTTCACAGATGAGTTCATTTTCTTTTCTATTTTTAACTCCTACCTGCTAGCCCACCAAATTTATTTAAAATAATGGACAACTCCTTTAAAATCATACTTACCATTTTTAAAAGAAAACCCCATTTTATACATAGTTTGGCAAATTTTATCAACATTTGTTTTTTATTTTCTGTTTGTGTACCAATTTCTGGAGTTTAATTTTCCATTTGCACTCAAAGATACAGTAAAAATTGCAGATAATATGGACTCATGTACCTAGCACGATCAAGTGAACTGAGCAACGCGTTCTTCTAAACACACTGCACAGGTACGCGCCGAAAGATGCCGTGTAAACCTACCTAAACTCCAGAGTAGGTGGAGATCAGCTGCTACGATGTCTCCTATAACAGTCCACAGAGAGAATAGGAGCTCCTGCTCACCATCAGAAGCAGCAGCACAGAGGACATCCTGCTGTGAATCCAGTACTGGAGTGAGATAAGACACTTACTAGGACCAACAACATCATCTCATTATGTCTATTTCTCTATATCTCTGCAGCTGCTTTCTTCCCCCTCCCCTCCTCATAGATGACTGTGGGCAGATTAGAGAACGTTACGCAGATAACTGATACAAATAAAGCATATTCTTCATCCTATGTCAGAAAGAGCTGCTGGAAACTGGAAATCACTTTCTATGTTGAGGACAGGAACTTCTTTGGGTCGTGGACTATATACACAATGTACCAGAAAAAAAAAAAAGAAAAAGGGGCCCTCACCTGGTGCCCAAAGGAGCCGCTCATTCTGGTACATGTAACAGCAGTACAGGACATGTAGTACCGCACTGTACTGTAGAGAGGCGCTTCTAGATACCAGTTACTGCATGCACCTCACTAATACATGTAAGAGCAGTACAGGACATGTAGCACCGCACTGTACTGTAGAGAGGCGCTATAGACTGCCAATCACTGCATGCACCTCACTAATACATGTAAGAGCAGTACAGGACATGTAGTACCGCACTATACTGTAGAGAGGAGCTAGGAGACTGCCAATCACTGCATGCACCACACTAATACATGTAAGAGCAGTACAGGACATGTAGTACCGCACTGTACTGTAGAGAGGCGCTATAGACCACCAATCACTAATTCATGTAAGAGCAGTACAGGACATGTAGTACCACACTGTACTGTAGAGAGGCACTACTAGACCGCCAATCACTGCATGCACATCACTAATACATGTAAAGACAGTACAGGACATGTAGTACCGCACTGTACTGTAGAGAGGCGCTACTAAACCCCAATCACTGCATGCACCTCAGTAATACATGTAAGAGCAGCACAGGACATGTAGTACCGCACTGTACTGTAGAGAGGCGCTATAGACCGTCAATCACTGCATGCACCTCACTAATGCATGTAATAGCCATACAGAACATGTAGTACCGCACTGTACTGTAGAGAGGCGCTATAGACCGCCAATCACTGCATGTACCTCACTAATACATGTAAGAGCAGTACAGGACATATAGCAGCGCACTGTACTGTAGAGAGGCGCTATAGACCGCCAATCACTGCATGCACTGCACTAATACATGTAAGAGCAGTAGAGGACATGTAGTACCGCACTGTACTGTAGAGAGGCGCTACTAGACCACCAATCACTGCATGCACCTCAGTAATACATGTAAGAGCAGCACAGGACATGTAGTACCACACTGTACTGTAGAGAGGCATTGCTAGACCACCAATCACTGTCTGCACCTCACTGATACATGTAAGAGCAGGACAATACATGTAGTACCTACTGTAGAGAGGTGCTATAGACCACCAATCACTGCATGCACCTCACTAATACATGTAAGAGCAGTACAGGACATGTAGTACCACACTGTACTGTAGAGCAGCACTCTAGATCACCAATCACTACATGCACCTCTTTAATACATGTAAGAGCAGTACAGGACATGTAGTACCGCACTGTACTGTAGAGAGGCGCTATAGACCACTAATCACTGCATACACCTCACTAATACATGTAAGAGCAGTACAGGACATGTAGCACCGCACTGTAGAGAGGCGCTTTAGACCACCAATCATTGCATGCACATCACTAATACATGTAAGAGCAGGACAATACATGTAGTACCTACTCTAGAGAGGCGCTATAGACCTCCAATCACTGCATGCACCTCACTAATACATTTAAGAGCAGTACAGGACATGTAGCACCTCACTGTACTGTAGAGAGGCGCTATAGACCACCAATCATTGCATGCACATCACTAATACATGTAAGAGCAGGACAATACATGTAGTACCTACTGTAGAGAGGCGCTATAGACCACCAATCATTGCATGCACATCACTAATACATGTAAGAACAGTACAGGACATGTAGCACCGCACTGTACTGTAGAGAGGCTATAGACCACCAATCACTGCATGCACCTCACTAATACATGTAAGAACAGTACAGGACATGCATTACTGCACTGTACTGTAGAGAGGCGCTATAGACCAACAATCATTGCATGCACATCACTAATACATAAGTTTTCCAGGTAAAATGTTCATGATGATAGGTTAAATAAGTGTCGGGAACATTGTATCTTGAGACCACACTCAATATACAATGTCCCAGGAAAGACCATTGTAAGTTGAAAATATTGTATCCTGAGGCCATTGTGAGTTGAGGGATCACTGTATGAGGCAATGGGTCATTTATGTCTCCTGAGACTTAATACTTATATGAATATCATGAAAGAAAATCTGAACACTAAATGAATTTACAAATATGTTGAAAATGTTACTTTGACACACGGGGATGCATACGCCGAGCTGCGCGGAGAGGAGCGGCCAATTGTCTTTAGCTTGTGCAATGTTTGTACAAGATGCAACATCTAGACAGATTACTTCTCAGTACAAAGTACATTGATAAGACAAAACCCTGTCACAATGACAATCAGCCGCCACATTTACACAAATCCAATGTGAACCATCCGAAATGCAACAGATGTGTTCCCTATAAAAATGATGCTCAGACTTCTGATTCTCTAGCGCAGATAAAACTACTGAGTTGCTATGTTTCGATTGCTTTTAATACTATTTCTTGTGCAGCCGTTATGCTCTGCCTGTGTCAAAGTCTTCTCTGATACTGGGAACCGTGTTGTAGATGGTGCAATGTCTTGCTGACCTCTATGATTGGGGAAACCAGTCTTTTCCTTTTATATAAGAAAAAAAAGGAATATAAAATGTGCCCAAAGAGATGTCTACAGCAATGGCCGGATTCAGAAGCTTTAGTTCCACTCGTATGTGTAACGGCTTGGAGTAGTGGATCCACTGGACCGCTGCAAGCGATGGTACAGGCCACGGCAGGGAGCGGAGTCTAAGTGGGTCCCGGTATTCACCAGAGCCACCGCAAGGTCCACCAGGTCGCTACCCCTGACATGACTAGCTTGCGGAGGCAGCCGAGGTGCAGCGAGGTACCAAGTCGTCGGGCAATCACGTAGTCAGAGACAGGCAGGCAGGTCAGGGCAGGCGGCAAAGGTTCGTGGTCGGAGCTCGGGAGCCAAAGGTTCGGTACACGGGAATCACAAACAAAGCTACGGAACGCTTTCTCAGTAGGCATAGAGCGGTAAAGATCCAGCAGGGTCTTGTAGGAGACGGAGCCTTTATATAGGACCAACGGCCGGCAATCCACCAATTACCAGCGCGCTGGCCCTTTAAATCTGAGCAAGCCGGCGCGTGCGCGCTCCCTAAGGGACGGGGACACGTTCACCGGCCAGCAGGAGGATGCGGAAGAACAACAGCGCGGCTGGGTGACTACATGCGCCTCGGGGAACGAGTGCGCCCGAGGCCCGATACACGCCCCTGGCACCGGGGCGCTTACTGGGTCAGGAATGCGGGCTGCGGCGCCATTTGTAACAATATGGATGAATAACCTATATAACGACCGAGAATGTCACTCAAGGTTCGGTTGGAATAAACAAGTGGACCAATTTATGATTTCTGTAGGTTTATAGTAATTATTTTTTATTTGAAACTACGCGTTCCGTGGCACAACAGACAACACCTCAGGTTAAAGGTGAATAATGATGTACACATTTTTTATTTATTTCAGTCGTGACAGGATTTCTATACAAATGTAAAACAATGAAAATGAACAATTCAACATGGAAACAATGAGAACTATAGAAATAAAATAGAAAATAGAGCTCTGGACGTGCAGCGTAATGATGTGGAGCAGTTTTCCAAGAAGATGAAAATCTATATGTTGTTAAAAAAAAACACTAGCGTAGCGCTGCAAAATAAAAATTCATCCTTAGAGGGCTCTTCCTCTCTGATGCCATCTTGTAGAGAGATTTAGAAGAAAGGGAGTTCAATTCATTTCAATGGGAATTCTGGATGTACCCGAGCATAGTCACTATACTATACTATATTTGGAACGCCTATAAAAATTAACAGGGAGGACTTTGATGGATCTGTTGTGTAGCAGTTCCTGGTTCATACCATTGACATAACTTGTCAGCAACATTTCCATTTTTTTTTTTTTTAAGAAAGACTAGGATAGCAGAATACGTTATTTTGGCCATCATGGTAATGGGAAACTTGTTGAAATCAACTCTTAATACAAAGTATTAGTGCAGTACGTGTAGTGATTGGTGGTCTAGAAGTGCCCTCTACAGTACAGTGCAGTACTATATGTCCTGTACTGCTCTTATATGTATTAGTGAGGTGCATCCAGTAATTAGTGGTCTATAGTGCCTCTCTACAGTAAAGTGCGGTACTACATGTCCTGTACTGCTCTTACATGTATTAGTGAGGTGCATGCAGTGATTGGAGGTTTAGTAGTGCCTTTCTACAGTACAGTGCAATACTACATGTCTTGTACTACTCTTTACATGTATTAGTGAGGTGCATGCAGTGATTGGCAGTCTATAGCGCCTCTCTACAGAACAGTGCGGTACTACTTATCCTGTACTGCTCTTACATGTATTAGTGAGGTGCATGCAGTGATTCACAGTCTAGTAGCGCCTCTCTACAGTACAATGTGGTACTACATGTCCTGTACTGCTCTTACATGTATTAGTGAGGTGCATGCAGTGATTGGTGGTCTAGTAGCGCCTCTCTACAGTACAGTGCGGTACTACATGTCCTGTACTGCTCTTACATGTATTAGTGAGGTGCATGCAGTGATTGGCAGTCTAGTAGAGCCTCTCTACAGTACAATGTGGTACTATATGTCCTATACTGCTCTTACATGTATTAGTGAGGTGTATGCAGTTATTGGCGGTCCATAGCACCTCTCTACAGTACAGTGCGGTACTACATGTTCTGTGCTGCTCATACATGTATTAGTGAGGTGCATGCAGTGATTGGCAGTCTAGTAGAGCCTCTCTACAGTACAATGTGGTACTATATGTCCTATACTGCTCTTACATGTATTACTGAAGTGCATGCAGTGATTGGAGGTCTATAGCGCCTCTCTACAGTACAGTGCGGTACTACATGTCCTGTACTGCTATTACATGTATTAGTGAGGTGCATGCAGTGATTGGTGGCCTATAGCGCCTCTCTACAGTACAATGTGGTACTATATGTTCTATACTGCTGTTATATGTATTAGTGAGGTGCATGCAGTGATTGGCGATCTATAGCACCTCCCTACAATACTGTGCAGTAATACATGTCCTGTACTACTCTTACATGTATTAGTGCATGCAGTCTATAGCGCCTCTCTACAGTACAGAGCAACTGTCCTGTACTGCTCTTACATGTACCAGAATGAGCGGCTCCTTAACACACCAGGTGTGTATAAAGTACATGACCCACAGAACCTCCTCTCCTCAACATACTGTAGAAAAAGGCTTCCATCTCCCAGCATCTCACTCTGATGTTATATTGAGGGATGTGCTTTAGCTGTATCTGCTTCATTCGCCTCAGAACCAGTTACCAGTTTTGCATAGAGATATAGCTACTACAGACAAGGGTTGACCACACAATAAATAATCTTTGCATAATTAGTCGTTTTTAATTTGTGCCAAAATACAACAGCCAAAAATGTCTTATTATAAAACGAGTAGTTGGTTTCCTTCCCTCTTTCATGATTGTAAGAGGCTGCTGAGAAAAGAGGAATCATTGGGGGCCCCCCCCCCCCCCCACCGTCCACTTGAGAAGGAACCATAGTATTTTGCTTGTTACTCCGTATTTAAAGCCACGACATTCTTTGCATTGAGCGCCGACCATCAAACGTACGTCTCAAAAGAGAACTTCACAAACCTCGGACTTAAGGAGCCGAAATGAGTTTGTGGAGGAGAAGCCGGAAAGGGATTGAAATGTGTATCTCTTGCTTTGAAGTCAGCACATCTGTATAGTGGTGTATGATAAAATAATTGATTAGGTCAGACAATTAAACTAATTTGTCTAGGATGCAAATTATAGATGTCAGCAGGGTTCCCGCTGCGAGTTTAAGTGTATTAAATAATCTTCAGAACGTTTAACAAAGACGCGAAGAAAACCTGCGAGAACACGTGTTCCTTCTAAACACAGTTTGCCTTTCGGAGGTTTTTTTTGCTTGTCAACTCGGAAAAAAAAATGCTAATCTTGTCTCATTGAGCAGCTGGGTTTTTGCAGAACTCTTTCTCCTCTTCTTCTAGGGGTTAATTAGCCTTCTTTTTAAACTGTGGCCTATTTAGCTGTAGATCTCGCATGATTCAGCCAGGGCTGTCGGTACAAAAGCGGAACCATTAACAGGCGGGTGTGTCCAACTGCTTAATTAGCCAGAATAAAATGGTCTTTTGTCATACAAGCATCTGTTGTTCGTGACACACCTGACAGTCACATTAGGCAATGATGACTAGATTGAAATTTTGCACATATTTCCTACAAAAAAAAGAAAAACGTGCCACTCATTTACATACCAGCAGTATCGGTGACAAGTGTATCTTATCACACCGGATTAGTGTATCTGCTAAAAAAAAAAAATTAAAAAAATTGCACGGACTAATGGAGGACAACATAAGCACTTGGAAAAAGTTGTAGCCGTGCCAGGGTCGGGAACACTACATGACCATTGTTAAGTAGAACTTCAGTTTTTTTTCGGATTGGCAGCCTCGAAATCTGGGAATTTGACCAGCATACATTTTGGAGTATGCTCAAGCATGTCCATTAAGGTTTGCTTTAAAAAGCTGGCAAATGGTTTGTACTCCCCAAACATGCTTTAGCATTCTAATTGATCCTGGGTGATGGCTGTCGGCAGAATTGATTGCTTATAAAGAACGATCAGGAGAATATTTAACTAGACTGGATGACAGCTTTCCTCAAAACACTAATCAAGAGCTGACTCGTTCTGTTTCCGTTCTCTGAGATTTGTATCTCCTAAGAAAAGGCATTTGTAATGTTGAAGCCATTCGACACAAGCAAATTCCTCTTTTTACCTTGTGTGGGTTTTTTAAAGGGAATGTGTCATCAAAAAATGACTTCTTGTTTAACTCACATTTTTATATTAAACACATTTTTTAGGAATTTTTGGTTATGCTATTTTTAATTTTCCAGATCACTTTCAGTATTTTTTTTTAATAATTCTTCAGTCCTGCGGTTTTCACTTTGGCCACTAGGCCTAATAATCGTCTGACACTTCCTGTTCTGTTTAGAGAGATTTTCAGCAGTCTGCTCATTATCAGTAAAAGCAGGGTCACACTGAAAGGAGACACCATTGTGTACAGATAACACAGAATCCACCAGTCACAAGAGGAGATGTCACAGCTCCCCCTCCCTTTAGTTCTCGGTCACACGGCTTATTTGGGCGCGGATTGGAGCCGTACTGCGCGCCGTCTTTGCGCTGCAGTACAGCTCCAATCCGTCCCAGTAACTATGGTGATCCACAGTTCTCATAGAGAACTATGGATTCCGTCTCTCCTAGCCGCTCGGCGAATCTGCCAGGCGGGGAGAAAGTGACGTGAATTATTTACGGCGCGTACGCGCCGTAGATAATGACAGTCTATGGGGCCGGCGAGCTGCCAGCCCCCCGGCCCCGGCTGCCAGCGTAACTGCGGGGCGAAATCCGTCCCCGCAATTACGCCGGCAATAAGCCGTGTGATTGGGGCATTACAGTGAAAACTATCCTATACAAGTCTATGGGACAGAATCTGTCTTAAGAATCCTATGTGCATGAAGCTGCTGTAAAGTATCTCTCTGACTGCTGTTAAAGCAGTGCAAGCAAGAATGTCTTCCCCACAATCATATATAGACGGCCGAATTGATAAATCTACAACCGGGAAATAAAAACGGCCAAGAGGAAAAGAATATGGATCAGGGTCTTCATTTAATAAGTAAAAAAAAAAAAAGGCGACATATTCCCTTTAAATTAACTCAGTTTTTTACTTTTTTTTCTGGCAGACATTTTATCCATCCCTCTGCTTAACTTTGCCCAATTCCATTGTATCCATCACTAATAATTTGCTCTTCACATCAGATTTTGGGGTTACGTCCCTGGTATGCATTGATATACGTTGAAAAAAGGTCTCTCGAGCGATACCACTGCGGGGCCTTAAAGGGGTTTTGCCATGATGTAATGTTGACGTGGGATCCTCCAAAATGGGTATTTAAAGGGGTTGTCTCGCTACAATGATTGGGTTTTAATTTAAAGATCTTTAAAAAAACAAGCATCTTTGCAATATAATGTTCCATTACAAATGTCCAACTGAATTTTGAGCTAGCCCTGTTAGTATTACTACATCACTTCTCAAATCTCTATAGTAGCTGACCTGTTTGATCCATATCTTACTCTGGCTGTCAGTCTGAATACTCATCACCTTTGTGAAGACAGGAACTGAGCAGAGAGCCCCTCGCCTCACAGTATGCTTCTTAGTGGAGGGAGGGGAGGTAGGACTCTGGCTCTGTGTCCTGGAATAACCCTGTGTGTGAGCCTGCTTCCTCCTGCTCTACTACACAATAGATGTGACAGCAGTGACCTGTCTGTTACTAAAATCATGATAATGTTCTTGACACTGTGACTATACTAATACTGTACAAATCAGAGCAGTGAATACTTTTATGCTCCTCCTTTATTAGTTACACAATCCTGAGTATAGTAACACTGCCCTTGTTGTTCGCAGGAGATGTGGAACTTTTGTAAGCTAAGCAGGGGATATAGGGAACACATGCATCCCCTCAGCTCCTATTAGCACACCACTTCACATATCACCTTCCTCTCTACACTCTAAGATCAAGCCCGCTCGCTTCAACAGACTAGGCAGGCACACACCGGGTGAACTCTGAGAGCAAACCCCCCCCCCTCCCCTGTATAGAAGTTACGTAGCTGCCTGTGTGCAGATGGTATGGGGGAGAGGGAGCAAACAGACAGACCAAGAAGCACGCCCCACAGTTCAACTTACCAGGGACCAGCTGACAGGGCGGAAAGCTCGTAAAGAGACAACTCCTTTAATCACGTTTCTAAATATATATATTACAAAAGTGAAGCCTGTGTAGAGGATACAGCTTTCTTACATGCCCTTAGTTTACTTAAAAAAGGTTTTACATAACACACCAAAGAGCTACACAGGGAGGCTGATCTGGCCGAACTTGCGATGTCTGCAACTTCTATATCTGATGACAGGGAACATGAATAGCTGGCAAGGACTGTGAGAAAGTGCAGTGTATGAGTCTGTCTACTGTATAGAGAAATCCACTGGTCGTAATGTTATTATTTGATGTACACACTTTTGAGACGCTCCCTCTTCTTCACTCTCTCTCACAACCACTTTCCCTCCTACCCCGCAGCGTTCATGACTCCGAGCATGATTTGTTTTATCTCCTCTGAGCTATAAGGAGGTAAGGAACTCACTTCGAGGCAAAAAAGCCCTTTTAAAATCAAAAGCTAAACATAGGGCGACATGTCCCAGTACGCAAACGGCATTTTTTTTGGTTTATTTTGTGCCCAAAACACTTTAGACACCATATTCTCAATGTAAATGAACTGTAATATACCAAAACTCATAAGCGCATAATACCCCGGCGCCACAACACATTGTAAGGCGCCTAAAAGGCGCATTACATATAGTAGCAATGATACGCTGTGCGCCTCCATAACGCAATGTGCCTATCAAGGCACATTACATACACTAGTAATGATACGTTATGCGCCTCCGTTCGCAATGCGCCAAGATAGGCACATTACACACACTCGCAATGATACGCTATGCACCACGATTTACGCAATGCACCTTTTTTGGTGCATTAAGTTTACTATGCAAGGCATACCTGAAGCCAGATTTTTGAGAGGATCGTACTTTTTTGCGCACTTTATACTGATTTAATGCGCCTAAAAACTGCCGCGGCGACGCCAATATTCGATCATGTCGCCAATAGTCTCTTTCAGACTTTGCTCTATTTCATGATGTTGCATCTTCTATGTGCCAGTCTACTACACTACTACACAAGGCATATGCAAACTGGATATAGAGCAATCTGTTAGACCACTATGGACTCAGTGAATAAATAAACCCTATTTTCGCTTATAAGTGTCCATCTTAGAATATTTTAGCTTATGGACATCTTTTTTAGAGTTTGAAATCAACATCATTTAGGGCCACATGTACGAAACGATTTTGGTCTAGAATTCACCATATGGGGAAAAAAGTAAGTTTTAGACCAAAACTTTTTCATACATGTGGCCCTTAGTGAGAAACCTCTTTAAAAGATCTTGTGAGGACTCCTGAGGTTCTCCAGACAATTTAGCTTGCCGCATTTACTGATAGCTACTCCACTGATGTGGATACTTTTTGTTTTCGAGCAGGCCTCCAACCCAAGTCCATTTCTTAGTTATCGGTGCCGTTAGTTCCCACCACTCTGTTCTGGGCAGGGACACCATCTTGAGAAGTGGTGAACACTTTCTTGACAGTAGCATACTGTATCATAGACTGTCAAGGGGGCGGTTACCACTGCTCTGCACTCAAGGAGCCATGAACCTGAGCATGCTCCCTGTTCAGAAATAAACTGTAGGGACTACCCACTTGACAGTCTAGGGCAGGCATCCTCAAACTGCGGCCCTCCAGCAGCCCGTCTGTTGGTAAATACAAACTCCCCTCATGCATTTATATGTATCGGTAACAGAGGGCATGAAGTGGACAGTTAATTGTAGTTTCCCAACAGCTGGGGGGCTGAAGTTTGAGGATGCCTGGTCTAGGGGTTCTTTAGCAAATAACAGGCACTAAAACGGAAGGAAGGGCTAGGAAAAGTGCAAGTCAGCAAAGTGGCAGCTATTAGATGCTGCTAGCTTCATTTTCCAGAGGACCTCATAGGTCTCCTTTAAAGTGAGATTTATAGTAAGGATTAGTTCGGTCCTATGTGTTTGGATGAAATAAATGAATAGATGCTTTTGGCTTTGAATAGAGTCCTTTGTGTTCTTCTGATAGTAGGGAAGGAGCTTTTAGGAGGTTTGTAGACTCTATTACTAGGTAAGCCCTTTGTTCAGTTGTGATAATGGGTATAGTTTTTATGGATGTGCTATCATAGAAGTATGTGAGCAAGCTTAATTTTGCATATTTGCATAGTAAAATTAGAGATAGTCTTTCCTTGATTAAAAAAAGGGAAATTTTAATCTAAAATATCAATTCATTTGCAGAGACTACCATGCAGACATCCGAAACGGTGTCGGACACGGGTTCGACGGTGACATTACAGACATCTGTGGCAGGTCAAGCAGCAGTGCCCACCCAGGTTGTACAACAAGTACCAGTGCAACAGCAGGTAAGATGTCTCAATCCATGTCCACATTTCACATATGGATAATGTTATTGTTCCTGAAGTTGTTGTTCTGATCTATGTCTGAGATCGATGCTAGGTCTGCTGGCAAGCGTTAAAAGCTTTAAAAGTTTGCGCAAAGATCAGCCTGACATTCAACAAGTGGAGATAAAGTGCACACGGGTGAATGCCACAAACATTTCTGAAGTCATAAATAAGATCTAGGAAATGTAACAGAATGCCAATGTGGATGAAGGGATGAACCAAGAAAAAAAATTAATTCTCACATGACTTGTCTGAGTCTTCATTCATCTTCCTATGATGTTTTTGTGCTAATTTTTGCTTTTTCTATGTTGTATGTATCCTCCCATCCTGCAGCTGAACAGCAGCATTTTCAGATAAAAAGCTGTCTCCCTTTGCTCGGACTGGACCATAGGCACCCCAGTCTGACACTGCTTTGCTCTGTTAGGGGCCGTTCACACGGCTTATTTTGGACATGGATTCCAGCCGTGTTGCAGTGCCAGCCGTATTGCACGCCGTACTGCACTGCAATACGGCTGGAATCCGTCCCAGCCATTACGGTAATCCACTGCTCTCATAGAGAACAGTGGATTCCGTCGCTCCCTGCTCCCTGCTTCGGCCCGAATATCCGCTCGAGTGGGGAGAGAAGTGACATGCACATTATTTACGGCGTGTACGCGCCGTGAATAATGACTGTCTATGGGGCCGGCGAGCTGCTGGCCCCCCGCCCCCGCTGCACAGCAGCCGGAGTAATTGCGGGACGAAATCCGTACCGCAATTACGTCGGCAATAAGCCTTGTGAACCGGGCCTTAGGGTGCGTTCACACGGCAAAGGACAAAAACAGCTCTATTTTTGCCTCAGTGGAACCATCCATTTCAAGCAGTTTTTGGAGTGTTTTTGTCACAGTTTTTGTCCCGGTTTTCCCAGCGGTTTTTAGGCTGTTTTTCAAGCTGAATAGTGTACTGAGCTGCAAAGGGGTATTCCTGATTGGTCAAGAACCATGGAGACTTTTTTATCTCCACATATTTTAACAATGATTGCATCAAAGTGCCACTTATTTTTTCACTTTCACTTACAGCACATGTACATGTTTCACAGCATAAAAATTATGGATAGTTTAGGCTAGAAAAGAGGATTTAATAGAATCCTCGTTCACAACCGAAGCGCTTTGCAGACCTCAATATTTTATAAAAGTGCAAAAGGACCTGCACAAACACACACACTATACGGGGGATCATTCTTCTTTTTTTGCAAAAACCGCCCAAAAACCGCATCAAAAACCGTTCAGTCACTTTCTGAGCGGTTTACATTGACTCCAATGGTAATTTTCAGTCTGGAAACCGGGCGGAAGAATGAACATGTTCTATGTTTTGCAGACCGCCGGTGGTGTGAAAAACCACCCGGCTGAAAAACAGTTCAGTGGGGACTGCTGAACGTTTTTTCTATTGAAGTCAATGGGGGAGCGTTGCTTGCAGGTTTTCAGACGGTTTCTAAAACCGCAAACCGTCTGAAAAACGGACCAAAAACCCTCGCCGTGGGGACAAGCCCTAAAACTACAAGCCCCAGGATCGCTTACTGTTTGTCTCATCTATCTCAAAGCCTTAAAGGGTTGTCCTCACTAAAAGTATTGCTCTTATGTATTAATGATCTTGCAAAAACAAGTCACTTTGCAGTATGTCCCTTAACTGTGTCCTACCTATTCCTAGATATTCCCTCTTGTATGTGCTGCATCAGCTCCTCAGGTCGCTATAGCTACAGACCTGTTCAATCTACTCATATAGTGCTTGCCAGCCTGGTTGCTATAGCTACAGACCTGTGCTTCTAGTCGAAGCCAGTAAGACAAGCGCCCCTGAACTCAAAATGAAACCAAGAAAACCGGACTGAGGTAAAATGAATCAACGTAGTGAGACAACCCCTTTAAAACAAAGGCCTATGGCTTCAGAGGCTGCCCTGAAAGAAAAAAAAAACACCTCTTTGGTCACCTGATCTCCTGGACTTGACACAGAACTTTTTTACTGTTGTTGAATCACACAAATTCTGAGCTGTCCTCAATCAGCTGCTATAGAATTGCGGGAAACACACAGAAAATGTTTGCAAACGTGTGTAACTTTGGCAGATATATTTAGATTTTTTTTAGTAGACAGCTCCTTGCACTTTTTATTTTTTTTGCACTTATCTGGCTTTTCTACCTCCACAGTCCAACTGGAAGTACTCTTCCAGATCCTGCTCTCTCATGCAAAGTAGATCAGCATTATATTGTCTCCAAAATGTATTTTGGCAGGACTCCATTGTTTAATGTTCCTGAGCCAAGCTAGTAGACATGTTATTCACATCAGTACAATTGTGCCGACCTGGCTAGCCAGTTATTGTGCTCTTGTGCACAAACTGGTCAGGTGATTGTTGTTTCAAATGGACAAGTTATGAAATTGATCTCTACAAAACATGAAAATGCGATATCTGAGCAAAGGCCTAGTATAGGACATGGCCGTTATAAACTTTTCCTGCGTTATATTAAAATTCTCTGGAGTTACATCAGATGGAAAGACAGGTGAAGCATATATTAATGTTCTCATTCCAATGCTATTTGTGTTTGCAAAATTGCACTTGGAACTTTATTAAGATGCCTATCTCAAATATTAGCACTTCTCCCTACATCTCCGTGAAGTGAAATGATAATTGTGAATTTGAGACCTATAATTTATAATAACATAGTTCAGTATTATGGGTGTTTGAGGTCTAAGTATCCAGAATGCACTGAACTCCAATGAAAATAACACTGTCCCTCATAAGCGTCTACTGGGTAAATTAAAGTCTATTGGGTTAGAAACAATAGTAGTGGTAACTGGTATAAAACCCTTCCCTACCGGAGCCAGTTTTTGCCCTCTCTGACAGAGCCCTAAATTTTTGAAATCTGTCATGAGTCACTTTATGAGAAAAACTTGATTTGACGAACTTATAAACCAATCCAAGTCGATTCAGAGAATGTTTTTCTCGTGACACATTGTGTTTAAGAAGTAAAGAAAATTTTAGGTCCAAAAAATGATTGGTTTATTTGTGAAAAATATCAATTATGGTGAAAATTTGAAAAATTTACCAATTTCAAACTTCAAAAATTTCTGCCTGTAAGACAGATAGTATATTCCACTCAAAATAGTTTATAACTAGCATCATACCATATTCTCGTTAGTTTATGGCAATCAATTTTTATTTAAATGTATATCTTATTTTTTTTTTATACGACATTAGGGGGCTTAAAAATTTAGAAGTAAATTTCAAATTTTCAAGAAAATTTGCAATATACATATTTTTATGGGACCAGTCCATCTAACGTGACTTTGATTGACCTGTATGTTTTAGAATACCCCAAAATGACCTCATCTAAGAAACTAACACCCCTTAAAGTATTCCAAAACAGCATTTAGAAAGTTTATTACCATTAGGTTTTCACAGAAATTAAAGCAAAGTGTGGAAGGTGAAATTTCAAAATTTCACATTTTTTTGCAGATTTTACAATATATTTATGCATTTATTTGCGACAGAATACGGTAAATGTGATCATGGAAATGCAAATTAATATTGATTCCCCAGATTCTGTGACGTTTTCCAGAGATATCCCATATAGTGGCCCTAGTGCCTTATTTGGGCTCAATCCCAAGGCCCCAGAATAGAGGAGTAGCACTACTGGACTCTGGGGCCTCATTTTCATTACAATTTTTATTTAGCGGAGTCCATTTCAGAGGTTTGCGGACACCCTAAGGTTCCAAACGTAATAAATACCCTAAAAAGACCCCATATTCGAAACTACACCCCTTACTGAATATATCCAGAGTCTGTAGTGAGTTAAAGCTAACCCCACAGGCTTTCACAAATTTTTTAGTGTTCGGCTCAGAAAATATAAAAAAATATTTTTTTCCAATAACTGCAATTTTAGCTGAAAATGTTTAATTTTTTACAAGGAATCTTCAAAAAACGCCCCAAAATTGTTACCCAATTCTTCTCAAGTTCGGACAATAGCCCTACATGTGGGTGTAAACTGCTGTTGGGCCCTGGCAGGGGTTACAGGGGAGGGAGTGCTATTTGGCTTTTGGCGCACAGATATTGGTGGGCCATGTCGCATCTTCAAAGCCCCCAAAGTACTAAAACAGGTGAAACCTTCCAGAAGTTGCTCCATTATTGGATTCAACGCCCCTCAGGAACTCACTAAGGGTGTATTTGCGTATTTGGGCGCACAGGTGTATTATCCGTAGTTTGATTTTAGCATGGGGTCATGGAATGGAGGGGGAAACCAGGTCCCGCCATTGTTTTTGGGCTTCATTTTTACGAGTATATCGCCATACCGAATAATTGACGGGATAACTTACTATGGGGGTCGGGTACAATTACAATGATATAAATTTTTATATAGTAATTTCTATGTTTTACTTACTTTATGTACACAATAAAGCGAGTTATTTATCAAAAGGTTGCGTTTTAAGTGAGTCGTTATTCCAGACAGCCATAGCTTTCTTAATTTTTGTATATGGAGATGCTGCTTGTGGGCTTGTTTTCTTACGAGATGAGTATGATGTTTTAATTGATACCATTACGGGGGGCCATATGATGCTTTGATCACTTTTTATTAAGGATTTGTGAAGCATTTTGAGTACAAAAAACAGCACTCCCCCCTGGTAGTGTTTTTATTTTTATTTTTTACAGCGGATCACTGTGCCGTATAAATGACATTGCTAGTTTATTTAACTCAGCAGGTTGATACGATTACAGCGATACCACATTTGTATATTTGTATTAATGTTTTACATGCATTTACACAATAAAAACACATTTATTTGAAAAGGAAAACACGTTTTATAGCATCACCCAGCATTCTAGAGAGGCCATAACTTTTTTATTTTTCTGTTTATGGAGCTGTAAATGGTGGACTTTTTTTTTTGCGGGATTGAGTTGACAGTTTTTTATTGGTAATATTATTGGGGGGGGACAAGACTTTAATGATCTCTTTTAAATCTGTTTTTATGGACGGCAGGTATGAAGAAAAAACTGTCAATCCTAGCAGTGTTTTTGTATTTTATTTTAATATGCGTTCACCCGTGGGCAGTATCCAGTGACAAGTTAGTCTTACTCTGTGGGTTGAAGACGGATTACGGTGATCCACAATTATGTAGTTTTCTTTATTAGAAAGCACAATTTTTATGAAAAAAAAGTGTTTTTTATTGTGGTAAAACAATATTTATGCATCGCTAGTCTTCCTAATAGCCCAGACTTTAATGTAAATTTTTCCGTATACAAGCTGTGTAAGGACTTATTTTTTTGCGGTATGAACTTGAGACGTTTTAATTGGCATCACATTATGTTGATATGATTTTTGGATTACTTTTATTACTCCATTGTATGTGCTGCGGTAATTGGAACAAAAATCTGCTATTCTGTGACTGATTTTTTTGGGGGGTTTTCTTTTTATTACGGCTTCACGAACGGGTTAATTAACATGACAGATTTATAGGGTGAGGTCGCTACGCACGCGGCGATACCAAATATGGAGTACTTTATTTATTTTTGATCTTTTTTAGGGCTATTGCGTTTGTAAAGGGAAAAGGGCGATGTACGGATTTTTATTTTATTTTTTATGTGTTTGTGTTTTAACTTTTTTACACTTTTTTTTACTTTTTCTACTTTTATACACTTTCCCCCAGGTGGGTAATTGCATGAACGATCCGTCAGACTCATTCAATGCAATTAGAACAATCAGCATAGCAGTTTATAGCTGTATCTCTGTGGTCTCCATGGCGAACTGACTGGTCACGCTGCCCACAAAGCATTGGTGGGCATCGTGACACAGCCAGACAACCCGGATGCTAGTCATTCAGCGTCCGTGCTGTCTGGTAGGAGACCGGTGAACGGCGCTCAGCGCCGTTACTGCTCCGATATCACGCGCGCGTGGGCAGAGCTCACACCTGCCGCCCGCAGCCGCGCTGATCGCGACACGATGTCGCGACCCTCGGTGGGGTTAATCCCCGCATCGGAGCGCACTCGGCCGTGGGGGGATGGTGCGGCATGAATGCCACGGTACTCTACCGCTGGTTCATGCCGCATCTTGCGCGCAAAAGCTCCCGCTTGTGAGCGCGCAAGAATGCCGTGACGTACTACCCCCCCCCATAACGGCCAAAAAAAAAAAATTTGCGGGAACGCCCTAGACCCGACATGCCGTGAGACGGCAAATGTCGGTAAGGGTAAAAAACTGGCTATTGGATTGTAACACAGAAGATTGGTAGAGTTGAAATGACTTCCGATTCCTGAATGATCCCCGATATAAAAGTAGTGACCGCACTGCTCAGATTGCCGGGTCCTCGTTAATTCAATTTATTTCTATTATAAGAAAACAGCATGCATAATGTCAAATCAGCTGGCCTCTAATGCCAGCAGATATGTTGTGTATATAAAAAGCACATGACAGTCGCGGGAGAGGGATGTAATATTGCCGCTGATAACAGGGACGAGTATGCAACTAGAGGGGAGGCAAGAGGTAGGCAGTTGCTACCTGTCACTGCAGGCCTGGAGGGGGCCCAAAAGCCCTCCTGCCACATACGAGATACCAGCATGTAAGTAGGAACATGGAAGCTGGGGGGGTCCCGATTTCACTATCTTGCGCAACTAGGCGCCGGAGCATCAAGTTACACCTCTGCCGGCTATAATAAAAGCAGGATGTGTGCGGCCTAAGAAAAATAAGCCTTCTTCACCATGAAAATAAAAATTCTGTGGAATAGCCCGCCTGAGGATCTTTGTGTCACATGCAAGAACAGTTGAGGGTTCAAGAAAGGTTATGAGGAGATAACAGACCATGAAACTAAAAATATATTTAATACCTTACTGATGTACCATATACGAATACTAGATCTAGTCTGATGGCAATTTTGTGGAGCAGAAATAAAGCTTGTCTCACAACATGATTCATCTTAGCTCAGTCCTTGTGTTTATTCTTGGTTTTCACTTCTTGAATTCAGGGACTTTTTTGACTGCTAGTCTACTAGCTGGCAATTGAAGCCAGGTCTGTGTAACTAGTAGCACAACCAGTTCTGGCAGCCTATCAGAGAGATCAAACAGGGTCTGTAGCTATAGCGGACTCTGAGGAGCAGTATATGTTAAGCCCTTAAAATAGGGATATATCTACAGATAGTAGGACACAGTTAAATGGACATATAATGCAAAGTGACTTGTTTTTGCAAGATCTTTAACATAAAAAGCAATCCTTGTAGTGAGACAACCCCTTTAAATATTCATTTAGAGCAGATTGGTTCTTGCCTGATAGGTCCCAAGCCTTCATCAGTAGGGAAAACGAAGCTTAAAAATGTCCTATCCCCTTCATTCATATCTTTCCCCACCCTTGGTTGAACTTAAAGGGGTTGTCTCACTACAAGGATTGCTTTTTATGTTAAAGATCTTGCAAAAACAAGTCACTCTGCAATAAGTTGTCGCCCCATTAACAGTGTCCTAGATATCCCCTCTGTAGCTGGCATCAGCTCCTCAGTCACTATAGCTACAGACCTTGTTTGATATCTCCTGATAGGACTGCCAGCACTGGTTGTTATAGCTACAACCTGGCTTCTACTAGGCTGCAGTAGAAGCCAGTAAACACGCCCCTGAATTCAAAGTGAAACCAAGAAAACAGGACTGAGGTAAGATGAATTAATGTAGTGAGACAACCCCTTTAAGCCTTTTTTCAACCGTACTATGTAACTATGAAAATGAATAATTAAGGTAAGGTTACAAAAATAAATACATAGCCAAGGGTGTAGCTACAGGGGGTGCAGAAGTAGCAGTCGCTACAAAAGCAGACACCAGCATTGTAAATGGCGCATGGTAACCGGGGGGCCCCATTCCACTCTTTGCACCAGGGACCAAGAGCTAGAAGTTACGCCTATGTACATGGCCCAATAAAAGGGGTTGTCTTTTTGGGGGGTTGTTTTGATAATGGTTGCATTGTAAAGAATAAAACTCTGATACTACCTAAAAGAGAAAATGAATGCTGTTAGCAAAGGTAGGATGGGAACCTGAATCATGTCCATCATAAATACCTGTTGACATGGGCATTCCGAATACTGTTAACCATAGGTTTAATCTGCAAATGAATTGTATATCCAGGGCAGTGTAACTTATGTGTAGAGAAAAAGGGTTCCTTCTGCCTATGTAGGAAGGATTTTTTTTTACAGAAGGATAGTCATGTAATGCATGGATCAAGAGTGGTTCCTTGTTAACGCAACTGGTTTGGTGCTGATAGACTGGGTGCTAGTCTAAAAAATACCTAGTATTTCAGCTCAAGCTCCCCAGGGTTACCCTCTTGGGGTGATCTCCAGAATAGTTATCAGTTGGCAACTGAATAAAGGAAACTAAATTAAGACCAGATGGGAAACAGCATCGATGAGCCAGGACAGGAGTGTGAAAAAGAAACAGACACCAGGAATACAGACATAAGCAACAGAGCAGAAGCTGAAACCAAGAATCGGAACAACTGAGATAAATCCAGAAGCGAATCTAAGGTCATAGCACAGGAACTTGGAGTATGGTACAGTAATGTGGTCCCACCAAAGAAATATGGAGCAAGGACTAGAACAGAGCCAAAGGTCATCACCAGGAGAGCCATTCAGGAACATCTAGCCAAAGGCCAAGGCAGGAGCATAGCTAGATATAGCCAGAAGTCTATAAAGTACCAGAAATAACAGCTTGGAAGAAGGTGACATGAAGTAAGATACAGATGAATGGGTCCTTCCAGGAACGTACTGTGAACTGTTGGCTTACACTTTCAACGCACCTAAAATAGCTCCATAGCAACATGGGTCAGAATCAGGAAAAAAATTACCATTGGTTTGACAATGCAGAAGAGTGTGGCAGTAAAAAAAACAAAATAGAAGAGAAAATTAGGACTTGATTGGGTCATCAGGATCAAATTGCATTCTGACCGGAAATTAACAACCTGTCTAGGTGGCTTGGCTATGTGGTGCAATCACCAAGAGGAAGCAAGAGGGCAGTGCCGGAACAGAAAGCTAGTGAGTAACAAGAAAAACAGCACTGATCGTGACAAATACTAAAAATTAAGAAAAGACTCATTTTCTTTTGGTATTAAGAGTTACCAATTGCTAAGACAATAAAAAAAATACATTTAATTCATAAAATAATTTGAAGTGCTCTAGAAGAAATACTTCCCTGGAAGTGGTATGGTATGGGAACAATTTTGTGAAAATTGGCAAAAGCCTCTCGGAGTTCTATTTTGAAGGTCAAATTCTGGAAAGTTAAGAGACTAATTTATTTTTGGTAAATTGCTAAAAGATGTGGTCAATTTAATCCATGTAATATTTGAAGTGCTCTGTGAGGTCTAGAAGTAGTAAGGTTGGGAAATTGGCCACAGTCTTCAAGGAGGTATGCTTTGCCTTCCAGGAGTACCAATTTTTTTAGTAGATTTGTAAAAGCCTATTCCCTTTAAGGTTTATTTTGCAGAACATATACAGGCAGTCCCCAGGTTATGAACGGGATAGGGACTGTAGGTTTGTTCTTAAGTTGAATTTGTATGTAAGTTGGAACAGGTATATTATTAATTGTTAACCCCACACAAAATTTGTTTTTTTTTTAGTTTTGAAAAAAAGAAGAATTTCACCTCATGTGCTGCTGTGCAAAGCTGGAACTTTTCCCTTCCACAGCTACTATCTGGCTGTGGAACATGAAACTACAAGTGCCAGCATGGCCCATAAGTCTCCGTTTGTAACTAGGGGACAGTTGTAAGTCGGGGACTGTCTGTACCAGCAAATTAAGAAAAGACTAATTTATTTTTGGTATATTGCTAAAATTATAGGGTAAATTTAATCCAGGAAATATTTGAAGTGCTCTGTGAGATCAAGAAGAAAGACCTCCCTGGAAGTAGTAAGGTTTGAAAACTGGGCACAATCTTCTTCGGTTTATACTTGGTAAAAATGCCGATTTTTGAGTAAATTTGCAAAAGTCCATCCCTTTCAAGGTCCATTTTGCAGCACAAACATAAAAAAAAGATTTGGTATGATTGAAGATCATTAGCGATCATAATAATCCAATTACACGTTGGGTTTTTAGATAATCAGACCCTGTTAACCCAGCCTAGGTCTAGTGCGGTGCCAATCCCTTCACTTCCTTGCAGATTTGTACGGAAAGGATTTTTTGCTAATCAAACTAAATATTATCAAGTATTTGGTCTGGTTGCTTATCTGCTCTGTCAAATCTTTACATTCATCTGGATTAGCAGACGTCTGTTTGCCGAGAAACTAACGAAAAAAATTACCTTTCCACAATGATTTGATTAAATCTAATTCCTAAAAATGTAATTGGTTTCCCAAACAATTCATTATTTATCTCCGATCATTTTCCCTCCAGGAAGCCTTGTCATATTTGTTGTATAGCTTTACATTATGTGCATAATTACTATTAATTTTGCCGCCTACACTTAAGAACCCATGAAAGCATTATTTTTGTTTTTTTCCCTCTAATGTTTGAAAAGTGTGGGGCTATTTTTAAAAACGTGCGAGTAATTATGTAATAACTTCTCAGAAACAATGATAATTAAAAATAATCGAAAATTAAATTGCACGCCAAAAATGAAAATCTTGAACTGTCCCCCACCATCAAGAATGAAAGCCTACTGCAGAAATCCGGCACGACAAAAAGCATGTCAAGCTGAATTAATCCAGAAGTGTAAGCGTCCATCGCGAGCATGGGGGATATTTTTAGATCTCCATTTCAAGCCAAAATTTATAAGTCCCTTCTCCATAAAAATACTTCAAAGAGTGCTGAAAACATGGGTCAAGCGTTAAAATCCATTTCATAACCAAGTGAACCTTGCACCGGTGATTGTGTATACAGTGGACGGGCCTGTTAGGCGGCATTATGTCTGAGCATATTTGCAAAAGTTAAAAATAATACTTAACTAGGTTTGATTTAGGATTTCATCTTTTTTCTAATCTATGATCAAAGGGGATGTTCAGTGGGGAAAAATATGTTCTAATTAATACCTCATCGAAAATTAGGCAATTATATAATATATATATATTTTTTTTTAAGTTTGTTTTTGAATAGTTTTGCAAAATACAAACAAGGCAAAACAACACCTTCCAGCATACAAGTAAAAACATCCCCATAACCATATACAGTTAATCATGTAATTCCCATTTCACTGCAATAAAGTAGAACACTATCAAAAAAATACCCAAAAATTAAAAAAAAACCCCTGTATGCATATATATTCACAAGCTTAGGAAAGTGGTAATAAGACGAGATGTATTCACCCATACATTCCTCCAGCAACCAACCCTACAATCAGACAATCATAATATAATATACTTTAAAAGCTTGGATGGGTCCTTCCAGGAACGTACTGGAACCCGGTGTGGGTCGGGGAACGAAGTCGTGGATCGGGGATATTTTTTCAAAGGGGTGGGGGGGTCGGAGTGTCATAAAAAAGGACTGTCTCCGACTCCCCAAAAAAAATCAGTTGGTCCATTAGTTCGATGCTTTTCAAAGAGCAAGAGGGAAATGGGTTCCGGGGCCGGTTTTACTGCTCCCATATCTTTACCTCATCACATGAGGAGTATAAAATTTATGACATGGAAGCCCGGCCCAAAACACTGCCCCATGGAAAAGATTCTGCCCCCGGGGAAACATTTTCAGCAAAAAATTTTTTTTACCTGCCCTTTTAAACAAGTAGAAAAAGTCCAACCCTTCATCAAAAAATGACCCGTGGGCTGAGGCAAATTCCTTATTTCCCTGAATTGTTAAATGTTACCCCGTTTGGGCACCCGCTTTTGCCCCCAAACCCCAAATTAAGTGTAAGAGGGCCGTTTTCCCAGCCCGGAAATAAATGAGGGCAATGTGAAGGGAATGTATGCGGATCTGATGGGCCCGGGAATACTATTTCTCAGAACAAAAAATTTAGAAAACTCCACAAAAGGGTTTCCCGCAGTGGGTTTTTTCCATATTTAAAAATTTTTTTGTGTTCTTTAAAAATCATATCCCAAAAAAAATTTTTTTAAAACTTTAAAAGCAAAAAAATAACAATGGTTTTTTGGAACCGGGAGATTTTCAGGCTCCCTAACACATCCACTACAAACTTTGTACAAAAGGCTAAAAGGGCCCTTTTAAAATACAGTTTTAAACTTACCTATCTTATCATAAAATTTTGACTTTGCAACTATTTTGCCCTCCCGCCCCTTAAAAATTTTGCGTTTAATTTTTCCTTAACTTGGGAATTTTTTACTGGTTTTTTCCCTAAAAAAACAAAAAAGTTAATTTTTATTTTTTTATTTTTAAATTTTGGGGAAAACCACCTTTGGTTTTTTAAAACTTTTTTCCTTTAATCCTTTTTCCGGGGTCTGAAAAACCCGATTTAAACAGATCTTGACCCAAAAACCTTTATCCCAGGTTTTCTTTACCATTTTCCCAAAGTTGGTGCAAAACCTGGGCTTTTGGGGTTAAAAAATACAGCTTTTTCTTCAACTTCCCCCCCAAAAGTGGTTTTTAAAAATTCAAAAACATTGTTTTTCCCTTTTTTGCCCTTGTCCGGGGTTGTTCCTTTTACCCAAATAGCCTTTTTTATTATTGTAATTTAAAAAAGGTGAAAAAACAGCCGGGGTTTTAAACCCCTTTTAAATACAGTTTAAAAATTTTCACTTAAAAAATCGCCCCAGGTATGAGGGGGTCAGGAGTCGGAGTCAAGATTTTGAGGTTTGGGAAATTAGGAGTCAGTTTTTGGGGCTTTCCCGGGGCCGACTCCACACCCTGCTGTAACTGTTGGGTGACACTTTTTACTCACCTAAAATAAACTCCAAACAACAGGGTCCCGAACCAAAAAAAATTACCATTGGGTTTTTATTTAAAGCAGAAAAGTTTGGCCCGTGGGGAAAAAAAAAAAAAAAACTAAAAAGAAAAATTTGGACCTTTTAATGGGCCCCTCAGGAAACAAATTGCCCTTTTTGACCAACCCGGGAAAATAAGAGGGGTGCAAGGTGGCTTGGCTATGTGGCGCAAACCCCCAAGAAGGGGAAACCCAAAAGGGGAGTGGGCCGGAACAGAAAAGCAAATGAGTAAAAAAGAAAAAACAAACACTGCCGTCTGACAAATAACTAAAAAAACACAAATTAGAAAAAACTCATTTTAAACCCCCGGAATTTCTTTAGTATTAAAAAGTTACCATTTTTTTTAGACAATAAAAATACATTTAAATTCCAAAATTTTTTTTGAAGGCTTTTAAAAAAGAAATTCCCTTGGGAATTGGGAAAAGGGTTTGGGGAAAAGGGGACAATTTTTTGAAAAAAAAGTCAAAAAAACCCATTTCCCCTCTGATTTAATTTTGAAAGGGGCCCAAATTCTAGAAAAAACTAAAATTTTTTTTTGGAAAAATTTCAAAAAAAATGGGTCAATTTAATCCAAGAAATTTGGAAATGCTTTTGTGAGGTCTAGAATAGTAAGGTTTGGGGAAAATTTACCACATCTTTAAGGGGGTATGCTTTTCCCCTTTCCCGGGGCCTATTTTTTTAGGGTTTTGTAAAGCCCTCCCCTTTAAGGGTTTATTTTTCAGGGCAAATACAGGGAGTCCCCAGGTTTATGAAAAAGGAAAGGGAAAGGGTTTTTTTAAAAAGAAACCTGTCACATAGATTATCCCCCCTTTCTGAGGAACACAAGCTAGTGCAACCTCTGTTTTTCCAGCGCTTTTCCCCTTATTCTGTAAGATGGGAGTTTTCGTGTAAAAATTCTCAATCTGCAGTTTTTTGCCAGAAAGTTCATTCAAGAGTCCCTTTAAAAAGTCTTTTTTTCAAAAAACCCCGCCCCACCCGGAGACTAGCCCGCCCCCCTCAACGATCAACCTTTTTATTTTTGAATAGGAAAGAAACAGTGAATAACGTAAATTGGGGGGGTTTAGCCTTTGGGGGGGCGGGGCAAAACCCCCACTCATGAAAAAGTTTTTGTGGTTTAAATGCTCTAAAACTCCAGAAAGTTACAGAAAAGGGACACAGGGGGCGGGAAAACCCGGGCGGGTTTCTGCCCCACGGCTTTTTTGCGGGCCCCCCGAAAGGGGAAACCCAAATAAACCTATGGGGCCCTTTTCCCTTTAAAAATTAATTTTTGGAAATGTAATTGCAACAGGTAAATTTATTAAATGTAAGCTCCACCCCCCCCCCCCCCCCCCAAAAGGTTTTTTTTTTTTTTTGGTTTTTTGGATATTTGCGGGGGGGTTTTTTAAAACATTTTTTAAATGCTGTCGTGCCCCTGGAAAGAAGTTTTAAACCTTTTTTTTTAAACTCATGTTGCTACTGTGGTAAAAAAGGACGAAATGAAAATTCACCCAAACACATTCCCCAGGAATAAAACCCAAACAACCAAACAATAAAAAATATAATATACTTTAAAGGGGTTTTCTCATCCCAAAAATTTTATTTTTCAAAAGGGAAAGGGGGACAAAATTTTTAAGATTTTTTTTTTCAAAAACTTTGCTTTATTGACTTTTAAGGGTGGGGGGAACATAAAGAAGTTTGTACCCTCCTCTTCAACACAAAAATTTTCTCTCCCCCCCCCACCTCCCCTTACCCCCTTTTAATCTCCCCCTGCTCAAAGCTGACATCCCCTCACTCCAACCAATGGTAAATCCCCCTCGTGAAAGGCCCTTATCCAGTCTAAATTTTTAAAGCTCCTCTTTTTAGCTAAGTAAACACTTTTTTAGACCCCCTTCCCCCGAGTACTACACATTAAAAAATTTTCTTTGCACCCGTTGTCAGTGTAACAGGAATAACTAGGAACACTGCAACAGAAACCCCTCCCCACAGTCTGAACTGCATGTGATATTCTAAAGCTGGTCGTGCCTGGGGCAACGGGAAAAAAGTAAAAAAAACCCCTCTTTAAGAAATTCCTAAACTCCCCCTTTACCCCCCCCCCTTCCCCCTTTTTTTAAACCTTTAACAATTTTTTTTTTCCTTAGTAAAACAAATGTTTTTTTCACTTTTTGGGGTTTTTTCAAACTTATTTTTTCCCTTGCCTTTTTTTCCAATGAAAGGTTTTAAATTTTTTTGGGAATTTTTTAGCATTAGATTTTTTTTTCCTTTAATAATATTAGGGAGAATAACTGAAAAATAAAAATAAAAAAGGTTGTTTTTTTTTATATTTTTATTTTATTTTTTTAACCCAGCAAAGGGGTTTGCAAAAATAAATTTTTGAAATTTTTTTTCACTTTTTTATCACAGATGTTTATCTAGAGGTCATAGAAAGTTTTAAGGGATAGGACTAAAGTTGCGGTTTGGGCTGTTGGTGGTTGTTTTTAGTAATATTTTATTTTTTTGTGTGGGTTTTTTTTAATTTTAATTTTTTTAGGTATCATGCCCTTTTTCCGCCCCCATAAAAGTCAGAAAAAAACATTTTTGGGGATTTTTTAAGGGAATTTTTCTTTTTTTTTCCCCTGCCTTTTTTCCCCCCCAACAAAGGGGTTTCTTAATTACCCCAAATTTTAAAGGAAAATACATTCCCCCAAACCCTTTCTGGGAGAGCTGAAACTGGGTCGTTTGACCCACAGTTACTGCAACTACTGAGGCCCCGGTGTTGTGAAACCGCTGGGCCAGGAGGGGGTTCCCCGTATATCTATAAAAAATACACACCTTTACGTTATATTCACGGAAACCCAAAAAGGCAAAAGGGGCAAAATTTAATCAGCCTTGCCTTCTTTAGTGGAAGGGGCCCCCGGGCCCCTGACCCCGCCAACTCTCCCCTTTTAACAGCTGCAAAATTAGTGTGCGGCCCCCCCTCTCTGCAGGATAAACCAAAACCTCCGTGCCCCAGTTTAGCTATGTTTTACTTTTTTGGGGGTTTTTAAATGCAGGGTGGGGGAGGGGGCGGGGGGCCGGGAACTTTTTGCCGGCCCAAAAGACAAATCAATTTCAGCGGTGGGGTATACCCCGCTAAAAGTGACCCAAGGGAAACTCCCCCCCCGGCGAACCCCCGAGCAGGGGGAGGAAAACGTAATTTTCCCTAGTTTTCTATGAGAGCGTGGATTTCCTAATGACCCCGGACTTTTTTTAGCCCGTAATTGGCGGGACCCCCGCGCTAATTACGGACCCAAAAACGTCCCCCGGTTTAAGCCTGTTTAAACATGGCCTTAGAAAGTCGACTTTTCCCCGGAAGTTTTTTAGTTCCAAACAGGCGGTACAAAACTTTTGGGTTTTTAAATTTTTTGAGGGGTTGCGCTTTAACTGCTTTGCTGTTTTGTTTGCCTGTAAAACTTTAACAGTTTTTTTTGTGTTCCCCCAAAACGAACAGGAAATAGCTCTGCGTCAAGGCCAGGAGATCAGGGGGCCCATAGGGGTGGTGTTTTTTTTTCAGGGGAGCCCTTTTTTTAAACAAAATCCCTTTGGTCCAAAAGTTTTAAAATGGAAAAGGGAAAAAACATTGGGCTTTGGGGCTAAGTTGGGGGGCTGAAGAAAAAACAAAAACAAAGGAAACCGGGAATTTTACAGGGGAAAAAGGAAAACCCCCTTTTTTAAAAAGGAAATACGCCCCCCATGGCTTTCAGAAAAAAGGGGGGCTTCATACAATTTCAAGAAAAACAACAAACTGGCAGAGAAATCCTCACGGGGCAATAAATGAAGATTCAGGCTAGCCAGTTAAGTTATTTTTTTTTATTCACTGGATTACTCTTTGAACTTGAAATACACATACGGTTATGCAGTGTGTGTGGCCCAGAGACCCCATGTGACTCTTAAAGGGGTTGTCTCACTACCTTGATTTATCATACCTCAGTCCTGTTTTCTTGGTTTCACTTTGAATTCAGGGGCGTGTTTACTGGCTGCTACTAGGCTGCAGTAGAAGCCAGGTCTGTTGCTATAGCAACCAGTGCTGGCAGCCTATCAGGAGAGATCAAACAGGTCTGTAGCTATAATGGACCTGAAAAAAGCTGTACAGCCCCTGCAAGAGGGGATATCTAGGAATAGGTAAAGGGCACTGTTCATGGACACATATTGCAAAGTGACTTGTTTTTGCAAGATCTTTAACATAAAAAGCAGCAAACCTTGTAGTGAGACAACCCCTTTAAGCATTGCTTAGTATCTCATTCTACTTTCTATACGAAGGAGATGTTGCGGTCATGAGGCCACAGTGACTATGATCGAGAAGTAGTTAATGTGTTATGCTGCGTGGTCCATTACAAATACCTAATCCATCTGAAAAACTAGGTAAACATTTCACATAATGAGAGAATACATGGGGAGTTCGACAACATTTCAAGTGCAAGCCGAGACTTGTTCTGTCTTGCTGAAGCATGTCCAGTCATTTCTGTCTCGATATGTTGTAACAGTTCAGTCGAATTCCTACTAGTTATCTATTGGGTTTCTTAGATGTTCGTACTGTTACTATTACTCTTTTTATTACTATTACCACTACTGTTTATATTACACATGACCTGAACCTCGTTTAAGCCAGATTTAGGAAAACTAGTGTTGCCAAAAAGTGGAGATATTGCCCAATGCAACCTAAAAGTATGGGTGTAACCAGAATTCATAAGACCCCAAAGTAAAATGAGACGTCGGCCCCACCACCTAACAACAATAAACTAAAACAGCAGCATAGGTACCATACTAACGGTATAAATAATGCTGCCATATATCAGGGAACCTACATAGTTGTGTTGGAGAGCAGGAATCAATAAACTACTTGTTCCCTACAAAAATGAACAATGTTCTTGTACCTAAGTGGGGTTCCCTCAACTTCCGGGCCCCATAGCAGGAGCTATCGCGCTAGGGGTATAGTTAAAATTTCCCATGGTATTAGTCCATTTATACAGATTTTTGCAGGGGTTTTTTTGAGTTGTTTTAAAGAAGAATTCCATCAGCTTCCGCATCAGGTGGCCTACAAGCAGATCTTGGCCCTCTTAAAATGGGGCTAATCCACATGCAAAACACAGTATAAAGGCTGCAAACCAGCAGCAGAATTCTGTGGCTATGCATCATATTTTTGCCGTAGATTCTGCAACATGTTGTTCTGATGAAAATGTCTGTGTGTGAACACACTCTAAAAATCTGTCTTGTTTTGTAAGGTGTAAATATGCAGTGACTAAGGGCTCATCCCCATGACAAAGGACAAATACCGGTTGGTTTATCCGACCGGTATTTGTCCTGTTTTAGTGCCGTCCCCACGTGATTAGCGGAGAAAAGCCCTCCCCCTTTCACATTGAGATGTTCATAAACCGTCCGAAAACCGGACGGAAGAATGAACATCTACAATGTTTTCCGGGCGGCCGTGCTTCGCAGGTTTTCCATAGAAGCCCATGTAAAAGTTTGCGGCCGGTTTTTCAGACGGTGTGCAAAACCGCAAACCGTCTGAAAAAACGTCCGCAAACCAGCGGCGTGGGGACAAGCCCTAAGGTTTATCAAAGCCAGAAACTAAGAAAACAAAGGGGTACATATTGTGACTATTGCGCCAGAATTCTGGTACAATTAGGCAATGTTCACACGGCTTATTGTCGGCGTAATTGCGGGGCCAGATTTCGCCCCGCAAATACGGGCCCCGGGAGGGGTGGGAGGGGGAGGGGGGGGGGGGAAGGGCCCGGGAGCTCGGGGGGCCCCATAACATTCATTATTCACCGCGCGTTAAAAAACGCCGTAAATAATTTTGCATGTCACTTTCTCCCCCCCCCCGGGGGAAATTTAACCCCGCGGGGAGAAGAACGGAATCCCAAAAAGTTTTCCCCATGAGAACTTGGAAATTTCCGTAGTTAAAGGGAAAGGGTTGGGGCCGTACTTTCAACACAAAAACCCCCCGGGGCCAGGGGACGGGCCCCCAAACATCCAGAAAAAAGCCGTGTGTAAACCCAAAAGGGGCCCAATAGATGTGTTCACAAAGGCAGCAAGGGCAAAAAAAAGCTCTGTTTTTTTCCCCAGAAAAACTGTCATTTCAAGGGGGGCTTTTTTGGAATTGGGTTTTTTTCACTGTTTTTGGCTCCCGGTATTCCTAGCGGGTTTTTTTGGGGTGTTTTTTCAAGCTGAATAGTGGTACTGAGTGCCCAAAAAAAACCATGTGATTCCTGAATTTTGCAAGAACCATGTGATTTTTTTTTTTAACTCCACAATTTAAGGGGCCCCATTCCCCCCGGCCATAGGACAAATAAAACCTTTTCCGGGCCGGGGGGGGGGGGCCGGGGGGCCCGGCTTTTTTTCTTTCCCCCAAAGAGCGGGAGAACAGCCCTCCCCTAAAATCCCATTGAGAAGCACAAAATTCCGTCCGAAAAAAACCGGCAGAAGAAGGTGCCCCGCTCAATGTTTTCTGCCGTTACCGGGAAAAACCCCCTGGCGGGAAAAAACCCTGCAGTGGGACTGCCGCACGGGGTTTTTCCCTTTGAGCACCCATTTGTCTTTTTTTTAATTTTTTCCGGGCCCCGGTTTTTTTCGGGGGTTCTGAAAAAATGAAAAACCCGGGTGAAAAAACCCCGGCCCGAAAACCCTTGCCGGGGGGGAAATTGGGTGGCATCTTTAAAGGGAAAAAAAATTATTGTGGCAATTTGGGGAAGAAAAATCTCAAGGGCATCAGCCCGGAATTTAAAACAGGGCGGAAATGAAGTCTTTCCAAAAGGGGAAAAAATGACACCCCAGCTTTCTGCTAAACTCGTTTTCAAAGTGGCTTAAGGAGGTTTTTATCCCTTTCATTTTAATGGGCTTTAGAATAAGGGACAGTTTAAAAAAGTAACCCTTTGGGAATTGGATGTAAATTAAAAAGCTGGCTTGTTATCAAAAGAGGATCCCTTTTCTCTTTTTTTTTTAAAATGATCTCCCCGTCGCGGTTTGGAAAAAAATCCTTCCCTTTCATTTCACTAGCTGAGAGCTCATTTAAAATTCCCGTTCACCCCCTGGTTTGGGGATTTTTGGGGGCTTGCATTCCTTCCTTCCCCACCTTAAAGTAAGGGAAAACCCGGGACATTTTTACTCTCACCCCAAGGAAAAAACAGGAATAAAAATGCCGGCTTCTACCCAAAAGGGAAAAAGCACAATTGTGTTAAAACCCTTTCCTCTCTGACTCAGAAAATTAGGGGCCGTAGCAATTTCCCTCTGCCCACAACCAGCAGAAAAACCCCCTGCAGCAGATTCAAAAATCAAAAACCCCCCCAGTTGTGTCTCGGTGCCCCAACTCTCCGCTGAAACGGGAAAAAGGGGTCTGTGCCTTTTTATAGAAAGCTGGATTCAACCTTTTAACAAATCTCCAGCTTGAGGAGGAGAAAGGATCAGTGCCTTTATCTAGTTTTAAATTTAAACCTGGGTTTGTATACAGCCCCTTCCCGAAAAAGACTGCAAAGGGAGGGGAAAAAAGTGACATGTGGGGTCGAGAGGAAGGGGGGAGGAGTCTCGGGGGGCCAGCATGAAAAAGTGAAGGGGGGATGTTTTCAACCCAAACTGGGGGGGGGAAAAACGCCCTTGCATTTTCAGAGTTTGAAAAAGCTTAAGCCCCGTGTGAATCAGCCGAACTAAAAAGCGATTTTTCCTCCCCTTTTGGATAACCAAGTTAAAGCTGAAAAATTTTGTTTTATGGAAGGGAAGGGGTTATTGTGGCCCCCTTTGTTATCAATTTGTTTTTTCCAAAGCGAAAATGAACAGGGGGGCATTTTTTTTCAGAGTTTAAACCCCATGAAAAAAATAAAAACCCAAAGAGAATTAATTTTCCCAAAATAAATTATTCGCCCCTTACTATTTTTATTTCACCCATACTCTTCAACCCCGGGGCCAGCAACCCATCAATCCCGTGAAAAGGTTAAGGTGGTTTTCAAAAAGTGCCGATTTTGATTCCCCAGATTTAAAGGGGTTGTTTATCAATACAAAGAATAGCTTTTTAACATGTAGGGGGAAAACAAAATAAGGGCGTTTTTCCCAATTTTTTTTTGCTTTTTTCATTTTTTTTTTTAAAAAGGGGGCTACAATTTATTTTTTCACCTTTTAAACTCTCCTTTTGGGGTTTCCCAGGGGACCGACCCGTTGCACTCCTTCTCCCCTGGGTGTTTGTTTTTATTTTGAATAGCAGGGGGGGGTGATGTATCACACAGGTGGGGGGGAATGTAGAGCCCTTTTTGTGTTATCGATCTTTCAAGACAAAAGACAAATAATTACTAACCTGTTTATTTTAGCCCCCAGCAGTTTCTCCTTCCCCCTGGTTTTTAAGGTAATTTAGCTAATCTTAAAATAATAAACAAGGAAATCTGAATTCACAAAGCTCATATTTCTAATTACAGACAGCTTGAACAGGGAAATGAAGAGCAAAGCAAACATTATTACATTTATGGGACCTAAAAAATAATTTTGAGATAACAACCCCTTTAAAATCAAAAAATAAAAAGTTGATTCCCACTGTACGACTATAGGTTGTCAGGGGAAGCCCCTTTCTTGGTTTACATCCCCCTGAATCTTTGGGCCCGTGGGAAACATGGGGGGAGGGATAGTAAAAAGAAATTGGGAAGGGGAAACCGAAAGGTGGCTTTTTGGCCCAAAACCAAAACATCCAATTGGGGGGTTTTATAGGGTCAAGAGGTTTTAAAGGAAACCACTTTCATACTCCTCAACTTTTTTGGATGGGGTTTTAAAAAAAAGGATGTTTAAAGGGGGGGGTTCCAGCAGGGTTTGAAAAGGGTGGGGCATCTGTCGGGTCAATTTGAAAAATTAAAGAAAAAAAATAAATTAAAAACCCCCCCGGGTTGCTGGGGATCCCGGGCGGGAAGGCCGCCTCGTCAATTTCCCCTTTTGTTGCTTGTGGAAAAGTTCATCATTCAAAATGACCCGGTGGGAGGGTAAACAATATGGGGCAAAACGTTCCAAACCCCCTGCCCCTGCAAAAATGTGGGTTGGTGCACCCCGTCATATGGGAAATGATTTAAACCCGGCAAGGCTACTTTCCAAAAGGGGTCACCCGGGCGTTCCAAAGTGCCCCGAACGAGTCCAAACCCCGGGGTAAGGGATGTTCTCTTTATCTTCTATTTTTCATCAAAGCACGGGGTTGGCCCAAACAAACACTTCCGTGGCATTCCCGGGTCCCATGTTTTTTGTAATTTTTACTTAAATATAACCAAAAAAAGCCGCAAATTTTTTTAGGTTGAAAAAGTCGCCATGTTTCGGGGTTTTTTGGAAGGGAAAAATTTTTTATGTTAAACTAACACAAATGGATTCGTTTTCTTTTTTTTCAAGGATTTGGATTGCATCATGTCCCTGGATTCGGAGTTTTTTGCGTTTGCACCAAGGGGCTAGCTTAAAGGGGTTTTTCTCACCAAAAAAGGGTTGCTCTTTTTTTTTAAAGATCTTGGGAAAAAACAAGACAAATTTTCAATATATTCCTTTTTGCAAATGGGCCAACCATTCCCAGATAAAACCCTCTTTTATGGCTGGGATCTTCCCCCCAGGGTTTTTTATAGGGTTCAAGAAAACCGTTCAAAACTCTCCTGATAGGCTGGCAGCCCCCGGTTTTTCTATTTGGGTAAATGGAAACCTTTGTTTGATCTCCCCCGATAAAGGGTTTCCAGCACTGGTTTGCTATAGACCAGACCTGTTTTAAACTCTTTCCCGATAGGCCGCCACCAAAGGTTTCAAAAGCTACCAAAATGTTTTTATCTCTCCTGATAGGCTGGGCCACAAATTTGGTCGCCATAGCTAAAAAACCTGTCTGGATCTTCCCCCTGATAGGCTGCCAGGCACTGGTTGGGAAAAGCACAGACCCCCTTTTATCTCTCCTTTATAGGCCCCGCCCGCACTGGGCGCTATAGCTAAAAACCGTCTGGACTTTTCCTGATAGGCTGCCCAGGGACTGGGGGCCTAATAGTTACAGACCTGGGTTCTACTGCAGCCTAGTGAAAACCCTAAACACAACCCCGAATTCAAAAAAATTTAAAAACCCCAAAAAAAACAGGAGAGGTTTAATGGGAGCGAGACAACCCTTAAAACCTTTCCCGGGGGCCCTTAAAGTGGGAAAAAAAATTTATTAAAGGGGCCCCCCCTTTTTTATTTTCCGCCTTTATTAATACTTGGGGAAAAATTTCCCCAAAGAGGGCCCGAGGGGTCCTTTTTGGGGCCCTTTTTTTAAGGGGCCCCAGGGGGCCCCCGGGCCGGAAACTGACTGCTTCTCCTGCACCCCCCTATAGCCATGCCCCCCGGGTTTGGGTCCCCTTTTTTTTGAAAGATTTGTGCTGCCTGGGGGCCTTTGTATATTTTTTTGGTATAACCCCTTTTTAGTTCCCCCCCGAAAGTGGGATCTGTGGGCTTTGGGCTCCATGAGGGAGGGGCCCCGGGCACAGAGCGAGAGCTTTAGAAGAGTCTTTTGTCCCTGTAGGAAAATGAAGGGCGTGTTGCAAAACCCAAACTTGCCCCGCCTCTTTTTTCAGTGAAAGATTTAAGCCACATGTCACAAAAAGAGCTGGTGTCCAATTTTTTCCAAGTGCCATTTTTAAAGACACAAGATTTCCCGCCCCCGCCCTGAAATGTTTTAGGGACTTGGCCCCAGTAAGGGGGGATTCCCAAGGAGATGTAAAAAGACAAACTTATCCCAAATTCCCTGGGGGGCAAATTAAAAGGGTAAAAATTGTAAGTTGCCCTTTAAACCGGGGTTTTTATTTTGGGGGGAACCCTTGTGCCAAACCCGCTATTTATGAAAAAAGAAAATTAAAAAGGGACAAATTTTATGCCCGTTTTTTTATGTCATATTCTTTGTGGGCCTCACAAAAACCGTTTCGGGACCGGGCCAGGAACTTTCTCGGGAAAAAAACCGGGGCGCATCAATGAAAACAATAATTTAAAAACGCCTTTTGTTTTTTAATTTTATTTTGATGTTTTTTAACTATTTCCTACCTCCCAACGTTCCCTATTTGAGAAGGGGCAAATCCAAAAAATTTTTAACCCTTGTCCCTCTCAGCGCCCATAAAAAATCCCTCTTTTTCATTTGGAAATTGGATTTTCATCAATTTAAAAGACTCTCTTTTCATTTTCAAAGTATCTTTATTGCCCTTTTTCCTTTCCCGTTATTTTCAAACTTCCTCAATATTTCCATCATTCCCACAATGCCCAAACCCCGAAAATTTTCTCCCTTTTTGGGAATCTAAAAAATTGGAAAATTTTACGTAAATTTGGGCCGTGGGTTTGGGGGGTGCCTTTGTGGAAAGTAAAATGTTTGGGTCGGTTGGAAAAGGGTGGCCAATCTGGCCCCTCTTTTTTCAAAATCTAAAAAGGTGGGAGGTTATGCCTTTTTAATTGAATTTGTTAATATCTATGAAATGTTGAAAATTTACAGTTTTTAAAAACCAAAGTTTCCCTAAAAAGCCCCCAAACTCCATGTTTTTTTCACTATCTGAAAACAGAATAACCTTCCCGCCTTTTGGGCAATTAGGGAAACCCAAAATTTTTTTTATATTTGCCAAAAAGCCGAATTTTAAAGAGAGACAATTTTTTAAGGAAATTTTTCTACTTTCGCAAAGTCAAAAGTTTTAAAATACACTAGGGATTTTAACCCGCCCCTTTTAAAACCCCCTTTAAAGGACCCACCAGGTTTTTGGCCCCCCTGACAAAAGCCAATTTTTTGAAAAACTGAGCCTTTTTATTTTTCTGGGTGGACCGAAGTTTTATTTGGGAAAATTTTGGCGTTTAGATGAACTTTTGATCGCTTTTTATTCCATTGATATGCTGCGGGATTAACAAAAAAACGGGAATTTGTTTATTTTAGTTTTTTTTTTTTCGGTGTTTAATTGGGGGGGGTTAATTAACAAGACAGAATTTTTTAGGGCAGGGCATTTTCGCATTGGCCCCGGGAAAACCAAATATGGCTTATTTTTTTTACATTTCCGTGTCAGTTATTCCCCGCTTGGCCCCAATATTTTGGGGAAACCAAGAAATCTTTCTCTACAGAACAGGGAAATGTAAGAATATTTTTAAGGCCCAGTGGCCCAAAGTGAAAACTGCAGGACTTAATTAAAAATTTTTTTAAAAAATACTGAAAGTGATATGGGGAGATGAAAAAAAAAGTATTTTTTACATAGCTTTTATTCTTTTTTATTTTTTTTCACACTCCTGAAACCTTTTATTTGCCTTATGGGAAAGGGTAATCCCTATTATGTGGGAAATATTTTTTTGTACAAAATAAACGTGTTTTTTTCCCAATTGTTTTAATTCCAGGTTTTTGTGTTTTTGTTTTTTTTTCCCCATTTTTTTTTAAAAATTTTAAAAAAAAATTTTTTGGTTTTATTTGGGTTTTTAAATTAAATTTTTTATAGCAATAAAATGGGACTTTGGCTATGGCAAATTGCAAAGAAGCTTTTATGCTACATAGCAATACAATAGCATAAAAACACACTTGAAAACACTAAGGATTTTTTCCCAAAGTGAACCCAAAGGGGCCCCGGCCCCTTCCTAACTTTCCCAAAGAGACTGTGATAAAACTTCTCAAAATGGCAGACCCTAGGACTATTTTAAAAGGGCCTTTTTAACTGTTCCCTGGCAACCATGGGCAAACCCCCCAATCCCCCTTTCCCTTTGGGCATAACTGCCTTTTGGGATCTAAGGTTTTTTTGGGAAAAACATGGTCAGACATTTTTTTCTGTTCCTTTACCCGTTTTGACAGCAGGAGCCTTTGGGTGTACAAATTCAGCTTACTACTGGGTTGGGGGGTGGGGGCGGGGGGCAACCTCCCGAGCCCGCAACATCCCAGCACCATAGTGCGGGCCCTGAAAAACTGTGAAACCTTTGGGGGAAAGCAAACAACCCCCCTATTCAACACATCTCCACACACACATATAAAATTTGGGTGAAAAATTTTCATTCCCCATTTCTGCTTTGACATTGAGCAAAATCACCGGGCGTATTTTCGGCAAAGCAACGGGGTGCCCCCCAAATACGGGCCCCGGGGGTTTTTTGAAGTAAAGCCCTTCTAGCCTTTGTACTTGTTTTAAAACCCGGGCACTTAAAAAGCCACGAAGAAGTTTACATACGCGGCCTTGTAAGCCGGGGGAGACGAATGTTAAAAATTTATAAAGCCCCCCTTTGAGAGCTATGAATTTAAAGTAATTGCGGGGCGCCAAATTTTTAGGGGCCCCTATTGGAAAAAAAAGGGAAATACGTGGCAAAATTCGCACCACTTTTACGCCGTTTTGACATTTAAACCCAACAGTTACAATAATTTTAGCACCTTTGCCTCAAGGGGAAAAATTCAATAATGGCCCAAGGGGCCATTTTCTATCTGATCTGTGGGTACACTTTAAGGGTATGTTCACACAGCTTATTTTGGGGGGCATTTTTTACGCCCAATACCCTGGAAATTTCGCCCCATAATTACGGGTTTTCCATACTCTCATAGAGAACTTTTGGATTAAGGCCCCCTCCTTTCCCCGCTTGTACAATCCGATGAAATTTTACCGGGAGGGGGGTAATGACCCTGTCAATTATTTTGGGGCGAATACCCCCCGTGATAAAAGAATGTATAGGGGCCGGGGGGCTCACGGGGTTGGGGGCCCCCCGCCCCCCCGCCACAGGAGTACGCGGCGTATTGGCGGGGACCCCCCGAAACACACGATTTTCCGTGACGGGATCGGGACGGCCCTCGCAATACATCGTTTTTTGAACATAGCCTAATTTTGCATTTTAGTGCAAATTTTTAAAAAAAATTCAATATACAACAACTCATTTTTTTAAAAAAAAGGGTTTTTATTCCTCCCCCTGCCATAGCCCCGGAAAAAAACACACCCGGGTTATTCAACTGGAATTGCGGAAGGGGAATTCCGGATTGGGGAAAAAGGGGGCCGGGGGGCCGGGGGGGGGCGGGGGGCCGGCCGGCCCCCCTAGACTTGATTAAAATTTTCCCCGGCGCGTATTGCGCCTGGATAAAAGTGGGATGGGCACTTTCTCCCCCCCCGGCGCCATTCCCCCCCAGCGGGGGGGGAGGGCGGAAACCACTATGAGAGCAGTGGGTTTAAATGTTTAAATTTCTGCGACGGATTGGTGCCAATGCAGCCAAAACCCTTTTGCCCCCCGCAGTACGGGCCCCCCAATCTGCCCGGCCAAATAAGCCAAAGTGAACGGCCCCTAAACTATAAAGGGTATGTCTACACAGCACTTTAAAACCGCTGAAAAAAAATTCCCCCCCCCCATCCAGCGCTGTGTAAGACTTCAAAAAGAAAAACCGTGCTGTAAATCTACAAAGCATTTATTTCTTAACCGATGTTTCCTAACCGAATATACAAAATGGTTATATATTTCACCGCACCGACATCGGGTTCCCCCAGCCCCCCGCCGGGGAAATTTTGGAATTTAAAACCCCATAAAAACCCAAAACATCGGGACGGCGCCCGTTTCCCGCGATGGGAAAAAGCCCGTCAGATTTTGGGCAGCATTTCCACTTTGCTGTAAAAGGGGCAAAAAGCCTAAATTTTTCCCCACTTAAACCCTTTTTATGTAGTTTTTCTTTTTCCTTTTAACCAAAAACATTTGTAAATTGCCCAAAAGGGGGGAGAAATAAAAAATTTTAAACCCCCTTTTTTGATCCATTAAAATTTTAATTTTCAAAATACAGCCAAAATGAATTAAAATTGCCCAAATTTAGCTGTAAGGAAGTTTTTTTTTGCCCCTTTCGAAACCTTTTTTGTGCCCTCCCCCAAAACCCAAACATTTCCTTTTGGGATAAAGGGGAGGAATGGTGGGAACCCGTTTTGTTCTTTTTGGAAATTTATTGTTCATTTTTCCCCCAAAACATTTAAAACTAAATATTGCCAGGGGTTACTAAAGAAATAAGTAAGGAATTTATTTTTCTACTTTTGTCCTGCTCTTTTCCCCACATAAAAAAACTCTGAAAAAATCAGGGGAAAAAGGCGCCCTGGTCATATTTTGGGAAAGGTTTTCACAGGGGGGTTTTAGGGTTCACATTTTTTGCAGAAAATTTTTAAAAGGGGGCCCCTAAAAAACTCAAAAAAATTTGGGGAGTTAAACCAATGTGGGTGGAAATTTTTAAGGAACCTTTTATTCATGCCCGGTATGGAAACAATCCACATGGAAAAATTAAATTTTTTGGGGGTTGTGGATTTTTTTAAAACCAAACAATCTGAAATTTGCTCCCTTTCCCGAAGAAATGAAACATTTTTTTACCAAACCCTTTTTTTGACAGCTGGGTTTTAGGATTCTTGCTCCCCCCCTCCCGTACCCGGGGTAAGGTTTCTAGTTTTACTTGGGAGAGATAATGTTGGTTTTTTTAGTGGGAAATTATGTACCCCATTAATTTCCAAAAACATTTCTCACTAGTGAACCAGCACCCTGCTCTATACTGAAGAGGGGAAGGGACCCTTTAAACCAAATGCTTACAATCCATAAAAAACCCTAAAAATTTTAAAAATTTAACTATTTTAAAAAAAGCTTTAAAAAGAAAGGGATTTTTCCCAAAAATTGATTTTGCTTTTTAACCGTGTAAATAAATAAAGAGTTACCAAATACATTGCTGTTCTGATTTTGCTTTCTTTCATTGTTTAGAGTAGTTTTTTTAATTTTCCTGCCCGCCCTAACCCGGTTTTCCTAGGTTTACGGACTCCCGGTCTTTTGCCCCAAGCAGTGGCCCGGATGGTTACATCATTCCCTAGTGTGTCTTATCAGCTTCACAGGAGCTTTTTTAAAATTTTTTTTTTTTTTGACAAATCTTTAATTTCTTTAAGGCCCCAAAATAGTCTTGTCCCCGTTGTTAAAACCCCTCCTCACCCCAAAGTACCGTTAACAGGTTCAAGTAGGAATAGCAAAGCAAAACATGGGCAGTCGCAACACCCACAAAACCTGAAAAGGGAAGGGCTTAACCTGGGAAACTTTGGGCCCGGGAAAGAGCAGGCCCCTTTTAAAACAAAAATGGGGTGAAAAAAACTCTTACCAATGCCCCCAAAACTCCCTTTCTGAATGGAGAAGTGACTATTGGGATAGTTTTTCCCGTCTCCCTTCATTTGGGGGGGGGAGTTCCAAGGCCGAATGTAAAAAGGCCCAAACCCGTAATCGGTTTCTCCTAATTTGAAATGAATTGAGAGGGGCTGTGCACTTCTCCGTTCAGAACTGGTGTTTCAGGGGCCTGTTTTGGAGATAGGTGCAGGTTTCCCATTTTGTTTCCCGGTACCCATCTGATTTCTTTGACATACAGGGAGTCTCTCCACTTAAATCTTCCCCTAGTTTCAAACAGAAAACCTTTTGGGGCTTTCTGGCAATTGTAGTTTTTCCCGTTCCCAAACGATAGTAGCCCGTGGGAATTTCAAGTTCCAGCAAAGCCCCAGGGAGCACATGAAGTGAAATCCTTTTTTTAAAATTTGGGCCCAGACACCCCAAAAAAAATGTAAAAACCCTTCCTTAACATTATCCAAAAACAAAAAAAAACAACCCTTTTTTGGGCCGGGATTTACATTTAATAAATATACCTGTTCCGACTTACATACAAAATTAAAATTTTAACCCAAACCCCACAGTCCCCTATCCCGTTCTAACCCAAGGGGCCTTTCCCCGTATTTCATTAATTTTTTTTTGTTCCCCCCCCTTTAAAGGTTTTTTTCCAAAAGATCTCATTAAATATACCCCCTGCAACCAGCTCTTTAAACCCCAAAGGGGGGAAAAAGGGGGGGGGGTGTGTGATTTTGTTTAAACAAAGTATCCCTGTGATCCAGCAGGATAAACATCACCAGGGGCCCTTTCCCCCCTCTCTATTCAAAAAAAGGTCTTTTTTTTTGTAAACATTGTGATAACCCGAGGGTAAAGTTTTTGCCTCCCGGTACAGGGGGCCTTGGTTTAAATTCCCCGCAGGAAACAAACCTTTGGGGTTTTTTTTCTTTAAACAAGCACATACAATGATTGAGGGTTTTTTTTTATTTTTTTTTTCACTGTTTGCTAATTACTGAGGAGTACAGGGATGGGGGGTAGGGGTGACAGCCCTGGAGTTTAACACTCATTGACCCGCCCCAAGGGGGAGATGATATTTTGAGCCCGTGGACCGCCCAAGGGGCTGAGGAGCTCTCAAACCCCCGGGCGTATCCCCTGGGGCGGGCCCCGTGTCCCAAAGGATCATAAAGGAAACCCGCTAAGACAAAAACCGGGCCCCAGAATTTTTTAAAAATGAAGGGGAAAAGTGAAATTTTGTTTTTTTGAATTTTCCAAAACCCTTTCCCCCCGTCAATTTTTTTCTTATGGCCCAAAAACCCCCTTTTAAAGTTTTTTTTTGATGAAAAAGCGCCCAATAAAAAATTTTTGTGATCAGGAAAAAGGAACATTTTTGATGTCAAAAGGCTTTCATGCCCCAAACCCAAAAAAAAAAGGTCAACCCAAAGGGAAAAATCATCTCCCTAAGGCAAAGGGTTTTAAAACAAGCTGTTCCTCCATTAAAGGGGGTTTTTTTCCCAAGATTTTCATTTTTATACCTTCCCGCAATTTTCCCGCCCCTTCAGCCTTTTGTGTGCTTTTGAAGGGGAGGGGTGTTTTTGGTTTTGTTTTTTAATTGGCCATATCATGGTTTACCCACCCGGAGACATCACCAGGCCTTTTTTTTCCCCTCTCTAGCCCAAAAAAAGATCCCGTTTTTAAAGTATAAAGTTGTTTAATAGCTTTTTCAAATGTAAATCAGAGGTAAAAGTTTTTGCCTCCGGGGGCCTAGGTTCAAAAACCCTGTAAGGGGAAACCAAACCCGTGGAATTTTTTTCTTTTATCAAGCCCCCAGACCTCATTTAGGTTTTTTTTTTATTTATTTGCCCCTGTGGCGGGTTTGAAATTTTCTAAGGAGTACCCTAGGACAGGAGTAGAGTACAGCACCCGGGGTTTGAAAACTCAAATAGCCCCGGGCCTTTTTGGGGGAAGAGGTGATGTCTGAGCAAAAAGTTTCGACCAAAGGGCTGGGGGAGCTCTCAGCCTTGGTCGTATCCCCTGGAGATGAGCTGTAAAAAATTATGATCACTAAAAAGGACAGATTAAAAAAAAAGCGGGTTGGGAGAAAATTTTTAAAAAAGAAAGAATGGTGAAAATGTTTATTATTTAATTTGCAAACTTCCCCCGTCAATTTTCTTTGTTGGCAAAACCCCCCTTTTAAAGTCCTGCCGAAAGACAAACGCGCTACAATTTTTAGGCATCAGGAAAAAGGGAAAATATTTTATTTTGCCCTGGCTTGCAAAGCCCCCTCCCATGGGGTCAACTTTTTTAAGACATCAAAATTTCCTAAGGCCAAACTTAATACAAAAAGCTCCTTCCCCTTAACAGGGCCCAAAGTACATGCCGAAAATTTCCAGTGCCCACATTTGCCCGCAACAGGAAAACAAAAAAGGGCCCAAATCCTTGATATTTTGCCCTGAAAACTTTCTTGATACAGTAAAAAAAGCCAACATCTGTTTTTATGGGGCTTCAAGTGAAGGAAAAAGACAAAAATCCCTGTTTTTATGGCTCCTGACATTTTACTTAACATTTCACATTGCCCAAAAACTTTTTTTCTTAATTTTTTCTAAAGCGTCTAAAGAAGAAGGGGTTGAATGCTTTGCCTTTTTTCCTTACCCAAAAAAGACGCCTTTGGGTGCAGGGTGGCCAAACCTGGGTTTTTTGCACCTTGGGTTTTTCTTCCCCGGGTAATGAAAAGTTGCCCCCAGTTTTACGGGGGTAATGTTTAAACCATTTTTTTAAAAATCTCTAAAACGGGTTTAAATCTGGGAAATCACCGTACAACCGATTTAAATGAACGTTCCCGGGGGGTTTTCCCCGGGTTTCCCCCAACCGTGAATGAAAATCAGTAACCGTAAAATTTTTGGGCCCCTTTCAGGTTTCAGCAGGGTTTAAAAACCGTACCCAAAAAGGGGCAGTTGTCCCACCCCCGCCCAGGTTTTCCAAATTTTTTTGAAGGAAGCCCAAAGCCGGGCTAACGAATAAACAAAAGTGAGTAGTTTTTTGATGTGTTGACATGAAATTTTTTAAAGTCCAGACCCCAAAACGCGTCCCCCGGGGTGTGCCCTATGATCAAAATAAGGCCCCAAGAAAGGGTTTTAAAAGGGGCTGAAACGCTTGTGATTTTCAGTCAAATATTGGCCGGGGTCCATAAGGACAAAGAATCATTAATTAGGCACAAGAGAAAAGTATTTCCACAAGGACGGTGGTCATCTGCTAAATGCAGGAGGCGACGGTGAAAACATCTTCTTTTTACATTGCTGGGTAGTTTGGAAAAAAAAGAAAAAAAATCATCATATTTTATAAAAGGGCCCAACAATTTTTACAGCACTGTAAAAATTTTTTTGAGGGATAAGAACAGACAAAAAGACAACATTTTCTTTTTAAAAAGCTTTCAATAAAAAATTTAACAAAAGGGGGGGGACAATTGGTTTAAAGAAGGGGGTTTTCCCCCTTTTTCTGGGTTTAAAAAACTTCCGCCTCACCGGCCCCCGAATTTCCCCTGGGCGGGACGCAAAGGGTGCAGTGGGTTTGGCGCAGCTTTTGCCCCTTTTTGGATGCGCTCCTCACATGAAGGGGCCGGGGTAATTTTGGGGGCGGTGTGGGGCGGGTTTTGGGGTAAAACGCGGGGTCCCTTCGAATACTCCGAAGCTTTTACGAAACGCGGGTCGGCAAAAGTTTAGGCCCAAATTTCAAACCGCTCGCCCGCTTTCCGACAGTCAACCTAGTTGATTTGGGCTTAAATGTTGGCCCCGGGGAGGCAAGTGGGGGCGAGAACGGAACAAGAAAAGGGAAACATTTTAGAAATGCAAAAGAAATCTTTGGCCCCTCAGCCCCCCGTGCCAATTGGGGTAAGATTCCCCCCAAAAAAACGCCTTTAAATTTGGGGGTAGAAAAATTTTCAGGAAAAAAGGAGCTCCCAAAACCTTTTTTTTAAAAAAAAAAAAAAAAAAAAACACTTTTTTTTAAAAAACCCGAACGGAAACCCCAAAAATTAGGAAATTAGGAAACTTTTGGGGAATTGCCAAACCGGGGGAAAAACAGTAATTCAAATTCTGTAAGCTCTTCCCCAATTGGGGTCGAGTTTTGGCATAAACCAACCCAAAAAAAACCCCAAAAAGGCGACAGTGACCCCTTTTAAAAAACCCATGGAAAAGTATTGACCCAAAACAAATTCAAAAGGGGGGACAGTTAAAAAAACAGTAAAAAGGCGAAAAGAGCTATTGGTTTTTGTAGCGGGGGGCATTGGGCAATCTTTTCCAATCAAAAATAGGATGACATTTAACCCCCTTTTAAAACCCATTTGGGGAATATGGAAACCAAAACAAATGCAAAAAGGGGGGGGCCGTTCAAAAAACAGTAAAAAAGGCAAAAAAAAAGAGCTGATTGGTTTAGCCCAGGGGGGGGGAAAAATAAATCCAAAAAATCATAGGGAGTGCGTCTATTTTTTAGTGGAAACAAAAAAGGGCGCGATTTAAAAAAGGGGACCCTAAAAGTTATTTTAACTATGGGAAAAAATTTTAAATAAATGTAAATTTGGGGGGGGAATTAAAGGGGGGTGCTCCTGCTTAGCCCCAAACACGGCCCGAGCTAAACCTTTTTCATAAATTCCCAAAGGGGAAAAAAGAAAAGCAGAGCGGGGGCTCTGTTTGTGGGTTTTTGGGCCAATGGGAGAGCGGGGGACAAATCCCCATTTGGGGGTTTTCCTAAAAGCAATCTTTTAATAAAAACTGAAAATGCCCGAAAAAAAAATGATAATACTCCCCCAAAAAATGGGGGTTGGACCAAACCCTCTATATAAAATGAAAAAAAATAAAACCATGTGGGGGGAACGAAAAAAAAAAAAATTAATTCAATAAATTCATTTTAATTTTTTTTATTTTGGGTTTCCAATATCAATAGGTTAAAGGGTGTTTAAAGGGGGCGTCCCGCACTTTCCCGGCTAAGTCCCCCCAAATGCCCCCTATACACTTTGGGAAAGGGGCGGCGGGAACCCCCTTTTCACAGGCATGTATGAGCGCCCTCGGGAACCCACATACATAGGCGGCCCAAAATTTTTTGCCGGAAAACGGGCGGAAACATGCGCTCCACCCCTCGACGAGATTCATACATGTCGGCCCCAAATTTTGAAAGGGGCCTTCCGCAAGAGCTTACAATTTTATGGGGGGTGTAAAAGGGTTTAGATGAAAGGTGAGAAGGGGCTTGGTTTTAAAAGGTTTTAAACAAAGTTTTATAATTATGGGGTTGGTTACTGAAAGTGGATGAATTGCCCATCGTATATCTAATCAGTAAGTGCCTGTGGTTCCCCAAGTTCATGGGAAAATGTACTAAAAGTGGGGGGTTAGCAATTGGGGCATGTCCCCAATTGCCGGGTTTTCGGCGGTTTTTCGGCAGCTTGCGGTTTTTGAGACCCCCCCTGAAAAACCCGGCCAAAAATTAGAGGTTTTTCGTCCGGCGGTTTTGCGCCCCGGTCCCCCCCCAAAACATTGTCCCTGCACATTCTTCCATCCGGTTTTCGGGGGGAAATCGTGAAAGTCAATGTAAAGGGGGAGGGCTTTTTCCGTTGCAGGAAAAGCGCCCCCCGCGGGGCTGGGGAGGGCCCCCAAAAAGTGAAAATAGCGGGTCGCAAAAACCGACGGTATTTGGCACTTGCCGTGGGAACGCACCTTAGGCTATTTCCCCCGGTTTATTTGGGGCTTTTTACGCACGAATTAGTCCGCAAAAGCCCCAAAATAGGTTTCAATAATGAAAAATTTTAGTTTTAGCTTGATTCAATGTAAAATACGCCTCGTCGTTAAACCCGGGCGATTTTCGCGATATTTGCGGGCGTAAATACGTCAAATTTAGATGTAAAATTAAGTCCTTGTACTTATTGGCGTATTTCGAAGTAATATCCGTAGAAAAGAATGGGGATTGATTCACACCCAAAATCGCGCCACCTTTGTGACACGTTTTGAAAAGTTTTGGGGACGTATTTGCGGAGAAAAACCCTCCGTAAATAGCCCCGAAATAACCCGTTGTGAACATAGCTTGGGGATCGGGCGGCCCCCTGAGAAGAAGGTGAGTCATTTTTTTTTTTTTTTATGACCCCTTTGAGCTTCCTTTCATTTTTGGGAAAATGCGCCCTTTAAGTTCAAAATTTGTAGATAAATCATTTTTCTTGTTAAAAATCTTTTTTAGAAAAATTTTGATACTCTTCGGCCTGGGAAGAAGCTCTGTGTCTTATATACGTGTGCAAAGCGGGGGGGGGGGGTTGTTCAATCGGCTTTCGGGGGCAGATTTTTAGGTTTTAGTAATGAAAAAAGGGTGGTGGATAATCTTGCAAAATGAATGAAGTACAGCGGCTGTGCACGCCGTCTAGTATACGCTTACATGCGGTGCATGAAGAAAAAGGGGTAAGCCTTTCAAAATTTGGGGGCTTGTGCATTTCGGATAATCTTAAAGTCTGAAAAAAAAAACATAGCAAGAGGTGATCCCTCTCTTTATGCCGGATGAAAAACCTTTTGTCGGCGGTGGAGGCTCACGCGCTTTGCTATCATTTTGCAGAGCACATCTCGTCATTGTGCTTGAGGTCATGGAAATTAACAGAGGATGTCATTTGTAATGTATTAATGAAACAGAGAAGAACTTATTTATGAGTTTCAATTATCATTCAAAAAAGGGGGTTAATTTCGGTTTTGGGCTACATTCCTCATTGATGAAAAAAATAAAACTTTTTTTTTTTATGTCCCAAACTGTAAAGTTGAAAGCTTGGATTAGCGTGATAGAACCGGAGTGAGGGGGAAAAAACTATTTTTTCACATGCGATAGTATACAACCCTTTGGGTTAATGATATATTGTATCGAATTTAAAGACCTGATACAATTTTATTTCTATATGTGTACTCATTTTTGCTCATCTTAAATTTTTTTTCCCATGGTTGTTACACAGGTTTTGCAAGGGGGAAAAATCTCTCCTTTGGGAGGGGAACCCAAAAATGGGCAGGTGAGAATTTACTTGCCATTCGACCTCATGATTGTTTTGCATAAAAGCAAAGGCTTATGGGAAAAGAGTGAGGGTCCACGCGCCCTCTTTGGATGTCTCTCCTCAGTTTACATGTAGCTCGCAGGAGCCCTAGCAATGTGAAAGGGGTTTTAGCCAAACCCGTTAAGTTAACTCAGCAGCTGTTTTCGGGGTATTTGCCCTCGTCAGTGCAGGTAGACTTATGGTTGGTGGGTGAGAAAAAAGAGTGGCTCGAAGGGGAAAATTCTTGAGGAGAAAAAAACCCTAAAATTGGGTCGGTGTGAGGATTTATTGTCATTCGACCTCATGACTGTTTTGCATAAAGAAAAGGCTTATGGGAAAAAGGTGGGGTCCACAGCGCAGTTGCAAAAAATTGGTTCTTAGAAAATGGGTATATCAAAAAATTAGTAGAGAATTGTACTCTCCTCTATTCTGTATGGGTGCCAGACACCGGTGATAATTCTACCAGTCCACCTGTCAAAAAGTAATTGTTTGAAGTGGTAGTCGGCGCCCCAAAAGACTTTAGGTGAAACGAAAATATGCTTTATTTAATAGATCCATGTCAAGTAAGGTACTCCATCGATATTGTATGTAATGAATATTGGTCGGGCCCATGCTGCTGCGGTTTATCATTGTAGGCACAAGATACAGAGCTCTAAAGGGTTTTAAAATTGTCATTAATTTAAATAAACAATCCTATGTACTGATAAAACTCAACAGGGTGACCTGTTTGTAACAATCGAGCAGAGTAACCCGGAAAAGGGGGTCGGTAACTAGAAAAACTTGCGTACCTGTTCCCCGAAAATAAGAATCCCCCCAAATAAAATAGTGCATTTTTTTTTTTTTTCAATTCAGGTTTGGCGCTTATGTATGTGTGGATGAAATCATACAGTATATTAATAAATGGAATTCTTGTTAGGGGAAAATAAGACATCCCCAAAAATAAGTTTAGCTGTCTTTAGGAGCAAAATTTAAATTTAAGACACTGTTTATTTTTGGGGAAAAAAGGTAAAAAAAATCTCTTTTTTATAAACAATGCAAACAAACAGAAGATTTGTAATAGAAAAATTTTTCTTTGTTACATTTTAAAAAAAAATTTTCTTCGATTTTTTTTAAAACAAAATGATAAAATGGGTTTTTCCCAAATACTTTTTTTTTGTTTTATTTTCCCAAATAAGTTTTTGTTGTTATGTGCCAGGTTTTTGGGTTAACCAAAATATCCCTTAGTTGGGGAAAAAAATTAAAGGGTTGCCCCGGTTGGGAGGGGCTGTTTCAAACCAAATAAACAGGTAAAGAGAAAAAAGGAAAACCAGTTTAAAAAACCCTTTATTTTAAACAATAAAAGGGAACAGAAGATTTAAAACAAATTTTATTTGTCACTTTTTTTTAAATTTTTTTTTTCGTAGTTAAAAAAAGGGGGCATAATTTAAGTTTTTTCCCAAAATCCCTTTTATTTTTTTGGGAAAAAAAAAATTTTTGTGCCTAGGCGGGTTTTTTGGGTTTAAAATCCATTAAAAAGGTTGGGGGAAAAAGGGGAAACCCAAAAAAAGGTGGGAAAAGGGTCCGGGAATTTAAAAAGGGGGGTTTTACTAAAACAAAAATGGGGGGTAAGGTTTCTTTAATTTTTTTTTTTGTGTTTTTATTTGTTTACCTGAGGCTTTTTTTCCCCCAAATTTTCCCGGGTCTTAAAAACTGTGCCCCATGCTTTTAGCCACATCAAAAGGAAATTCCCTATTAGGTTGGAGGGCCCACGGGTGGGAAAGGTGGGCCCCTAAATGGTAGTAAAGTTTTTTTTAATCTTTTTTTTCTAGAGGGGGGTATGGAGGGAAACTGTTTTTCTTTTTGAATGGGCCCCTAAAAAGTCCCCCTGGGTAAAAATTTCGGGTTTGGGTGGTAATTTGGGCCTGGGGGGGTGAATGTTGTTTGTTTTTTTAAGGGGGTTGCCCCGTTTTTTGGGGGGGGACCCCCGGAAAATTTGGAGAAGAAGACAAGAGGGCCCCTTGGGAAACCCCAAAATTTTTTTAGGGGAAAAACCCAGGAGGAAAAACCCCCCTAGGGGGAAAAGAAAGGAAAAAAAATTTATTTTTTTTTTTTTTTTAAAAAAAAAAAAAAATTTTAAAAATTTTCTATTTTTTTTTTTTCCCCAAACCCCCCCCCCCCAAAAACTAAGACCCAAAAAAAAGGGGGGGGAATTTGCCCGGGGTTTGAAGGGGCCAAACCCATTTTGGGGGGGAAATTTCAGAGGGGGTTCTGGAGGGGAAATCATTAGCGGACCGGTGGAATTTTGATTGGCAATTCCATGGAAAACTCAGGCCACTCTGTGAGTCACACAACCCGTGCCTCTCCAGCAACAGTAAGTTCTGTCTCCAACTTCTTTTCTTACAACAGATATAGATGTGAACAGACCATTGACCTTCTCCTTAGCAACTGCAAGTGTCAGAATAGGCTTCGTCTTGTTCGTTACGCGTTTCTCTCTGATAGCTAATGAGCACACATTTTTCCTTGGTAATTGTTTTCAGATGCTTGTCACCGTGGAGCTACTTGTCACTGATTGAACCACGTTTTCAGTACTTATAGAAATAAATACTCCTGGAGATCTTACAAATAGGTGATATTTCTCTCTTCCAATTTACGGTTCCTAGCATGCCCTGGATTAAAGAGACTTTCGTATTCTTCATGACTTTGATAAATTAGGAGCATATGGAAGCATAGGTAGAAGGAAGAGTTGACGAGATGCTACTGATTAAGGTGCAAATAGATCAGAACTGGAAATGTGTGATCATTAGTGGGGACCTTTAACACGGATAATGGGGAGTTGTGAAAGCTTAAAAAATGGGGGATGTGGCAGCAAGCGGTTTGCTGGTCAGAACTTTATGTGCAGGTGAATAGATGGTGACGAGACCACGTTGGAGCTCGGGTGAATAATGTCTTAGATAATATCTGAAAATTGTTCATTATTTTAACGTCTGTAAAATATTTTTCAAAATGTTTTACAATGCTTAAAGGGGTTGTCTCACTACAAGGATCGCTGCTTTTTATGTTAAAGATCTTGCAAAAAAAGCACTTTGAAAAAATTGGCCTTAAAAGGTGTTCTACCTTTCCGATATCCCCCCTGATGGGCTGTCGCTCCTCAGGTCGCTATAGCACAACCTGTTGATCTTTTGTAGGCCCCGTCAGCACTGGTTTTCTATGCTATGACCGTTTGATCTCTCCGATGGCTGCCCGCACTGGGGTTTCTTAGCACAGACTGGTTTACTGGTAGTGGAAGCCCGTAAAACCCGCTGAATTCAAAGTGAAATAGAAAAAAGGGGGAGAAAGATGAATCACTGTAGTGAGACAACCCCTTTAAAGGGTTGATCCCACCATAGCCAGTAATGACATCTAGATAGGATATGCCATTACCTCTGGGACCAGCACCTAACTTGGAAACAGGTCGCCAAAAGTGTAGGCTCAGAATGGAGAGTGGGTCACGCTTGCGCAAGACTCTCTATTCTGTTCTATGAAAAAAGTAGTGAGCCGTTGTTCAGCTCTATTAGAGATGAAAGGCACTAACGAACTACAATACATAAAAAAGTGCACTATTACAACTGACACTGCATTGTCACATAATACATAAAACAAACAAATAGTTAAAACACTTAGGCTATGTTCACACGGTGTATTTGCAGAGCGTAATTACGCCCCGCAATTACGCCGTGTGGCTGGGGGCGGGGCGGGAGCGGGGGAGTGAGCGGGGGGCCGGCACCTCGCCGGCCCATAGACTTGTATTACCAGCAGCGCGTAAACGCCGCTAGTAATTCACATGTCAATTATCTCCCCGCCCGGCGGATTCGCCGAGCAGGGAGAGGAGACGTAATCCATAGTTCTCTATGAGAACTGTGGATTACCGTAATGACTGGGACGTTTTCAGCCCGTAATTTGCGCACTCCGGCGCGTAATTACGGACTGAAATACGTCCTGGTTTAAGCCGTGTGAACATAGCCTTAGGGCGACATGTATGAACAGGGCTGTGCCAGAAGTCTGGCGTCTTTTCAGCCCGACATCTAGTGCAGCCCCGTTCGCTATATTTTTAATCAGGCGCACTCCGGTATCAGGCGCATTACAGAGCATCCGCGGCACTTTGTGATGCACCTGAGATCGGGGGGCGTGCTGGGGGCGGGTACACTAGTACCGTACGAAGCTACACATTTATGGCTTCAGTACAGCAAATCCAGGCCCATTACTGCTGGAACAGGTAGAGCACTTTAAAAGTGGTTTACCTGAGCCAAAACTGTCGCTTTGGAGCTAGAAAGTGTTAAATCTATGACCCGCAGTAGAACAGGTTCATAGATTCAGGTGCATTCTACGCTACAAAAAAATGGCGCCTGAGCGACAAAAATCACACATGTCGCCCTTAGGCTATGTTCACACGGCGTAATTGCGGCGCGTACAGTACAGCCGCAATTACGCCAGATGATTTTGGAGTCACGCTGTTACACGCGTACTCCTACAGCGTGGCCCCATTGACAGACACGTATTCGCTGCAAGTTATTGACATGTCACTTATCTCCCCGCTCGTACAATACGATCGTATTGTACGCGCGGGGAGAGGAGGCGTAATCCATAGTTCTCCATGAGAACTATGGATTACCGTAATTTTGGCGCACATCTCGCCCATATCAGAGCACAAATACGCGGCGAAATGCGCGCCACAATTAAGTCATGTGAACATACCGTTAGTGTTTCACATAAATCCATAATATGCTTTACTGCTGGAACACGTATACCACTTTCGAAGTGGTTTACCTGAGCCAGAATTGTCGTCTTAGCGCTAGAATGCGCCTGATTTATGACCCGCAGTAGAACAGGTTCATAAATCAGGCGCATTCTACACTATTTATATGCGCACAAAAATTGGCGTCTAAACGGCAAAATTCATATATGTCGCGCTAGGTGTGCACTTGTTTGTGCTTTTTCCTTTAGCACCCACAAAGTTTTATTGTGACCTATTGGAGTTCTGAGTATAGACGAATTGAACCTGCCCCATCCTTATGCCATCAAAGTCTATGGTGGGAACACCCCAATAACAAATTTAGATGGGACGATATACTGCAAATCCAACCGAAAATCCAACCCTTAAAACATAACCTTTAATCCATATATGTTTAAAATGCATAGCTAGTAAATAGTGACTATTACAGAACAATTCCTAGCACGGCAGTGATTGACCTACCAAATCAAATCAGTCCCATTATTCTCAAATTTCCAGAATACTTCAGTATCCAAACATGATATATGGCTAAAAGATATAAGGAAAAGGGAGTCCTACCAGTAGCTATCCCTATTCCATGATCCCTATTCTTCCCCTTGGTGGGTAGCCGTCCTGATTAGAAGTAGAACACTAGGTAAATACCACATGTAAATCACTGAAAGACTACCAAAAATGTATAGACCTTAGACTAGATAAATCTAAAAAATCACTTTTATTAATATTTGATAAAAAAAACTAGAAACCCCTACAAATTCCCTTACCAATCTACTAACTTCCTATCCATCAAATTTGGGGTAACCGCTCCAAGAAGGGCGACCCTGTCGGGGATTTATCTAGTTTAAGGTCTATACCTTTTTGGTAGTTTTTCAAGGTATACCACACACCAGATTTTTGATAAGTTCATTCAGGTGCACTATGTACTCATTTAGGGCAACATAAAATTTGGCGCTAACAGGCCAAATGTCCTGCGCATAATAATGGCATAGAATGCACCTGATTTATGAACCCACTCTATAGCAGGTCATAAATCGGGCACATTTTAGCGCTAGGGTGACATTCTGGCTCAGGTAAACCACTTTGAAAGTGCTCTACCTGCTCCAGCTGTATTGCGCCTAGAAATGCCGTACAGAAGCTATAAATATGTAGCTTCACTACGATTCTAGTGCTCCCTGCCGTGCGGGAGTTTTAAAAATGTATGAATGGGGCTGCGTCTGATATCGGGCTGAAAAGACGCCATATATCTGGCGCAGCCCCAGTCATACATGTCGCCCCTTAATGCGCTTTAAACTGGCGTGGCGGCGCCTTTTTTCTGACATGTCGCCCAGTATGTCCAGACTCTTCAGTAGGTAAGAGATCCCAGTGAGGAGGAGGTAAAGACAATATAGTAATGTGCCTCCATTCTGTCAGTATGGAGATTTACTAATGCAATTGCGACAGATTTCTAGCATAAGTTACACCCAAAAAAGGAAGTACATATATTGTACCAAATTTATTGCGTGTTTTAGACAATGTTTTAGAAAATGTTGCGCCTAGTCTAACAAGGTGCGTGGCGTTTCATTATAGAAGCATCAATTAGTGGCAAGGGGACATGACTGGTGAGGCAACATTGTCACCAAAAACTGCGCCAAAATTTTAGCACGTTGCAATGATTGGCTACTAAGCCAATGTAAAGTTACACTGCAACGTCTTACTTATCAAACAGTATAAATACTGTGATAAATTTGGAGCGGCTTTTTAGACTGTCTGGTCTAAGTTTGTGCAGTTTTAGTAAATCTGCCCTAATGCCTCTAATACAATAAAACAGGCAAAAGCTTTATGTTGGGGCATGCATGTGCCCATTTTTTTAATCTCATTAAAGGGGTTTTGCCACGATCTCATCTCATACCTCCTGCATCCAGCTCTTCAGCTCTGTGTGCTCAGAAGGGGGCGTGTGTGATTTGTTTGAATTGCATATTAAGTGACCCAGCAGGATGACATCACCAGGCCTTTCCTCTCTGTAGTCAAAGAAAGGTCTGTTTATGTAAAGCATTGTGAGTAGCTCAGAGGTAAAGTTTTTGCCTCCAGGCACAAGGGTCCTGGGTTCAAATCCCTGCAGGAACCAAACCGGTGTTTTTTTTTCTCTTTATCAATGCACAAACCTCATTGAGGTTTCTTTTTTATTTATTTGCACTGTTTGACTAATTACTAAGGAGTACAGAGGACGGGAGTAGAGTGACAGCACCTGGGGTTTGAACACTCAGTAGCTGCCTGAGAGGAGAAGTGATGTCTGAGCATGTGCGACCAGGACTGAGGAGCTCTCAGCCCTGGTCGTATCCCTGGAGACGAGCTGTAAACAATGGATCACTAAAGGAGCAGCTAAAACAAAAACGGTGCAGAATTTTTAATAATAATGAATGGTGAAAATGTTAATTTCATTTGCAAACTTCCCACGTCAATTTTACTTCGTGGCAAAACCCCTTTAAGAGTATTTGATGAGTATTAGGGCTCGTTCACACGGCTTATTTTGGGACTGATTTCAGCCGTATTGAGCGCCGTATTTGCGCTCCAATGCGGCTGAAATCAGTCCCAGGCATTACGGTAATCCACAGTTCTCATAGAGAACTATGGATTACGTCTCCTGTACCCGCTCGGCGAATCCGCCGGGCGGGGAGAAAGTGACATGCACATTATTTACGGCATGTACGCGCCGTGAATAATGAGTGTCTATGGGGCCAGCGAGCTGCCGACCCTCCACCCCAACCCCGCTGCCCGGCTGCCGGCGTTATTGCGGGGCGAAATCCGTCCCCGCAATTACGCCGGCAATAAGCCGTGTGAACATTGCCTTAGATGTTGCTTGCAGATTAACAAATGGCTCTACTGTTTGTAAAATATGGTGCAAGTCACTCGAGATGACTATTGGGAATTGTTTGTGATCATTTACTTGATACAGAGGTAAAAAACATATCCAATAATTTAGCAAAGATAAACTTGACAGAAAACGCACCATGATATCACGGCACAGAAAGATGGCGCAACTTCTTCCATGGTTTTCAATAGCTTTTGTTGTGATCTAAAAACACATAACACTGAGAGCTGTTGTATCTCCATTAAGTGTAAGGGTGAGTTCATACGGCATATAGCGACACATACCTGTACGTGCCACAATACGCCTGCTGTTGAAAGTACGCCCTGGTCAGCGCATACTTTCAGCTTTTCTATGGCCTCCTATTTATTTTTAATACACCAGCTTATCTTAGCATGCAATGAGTGCTATGATTTTACCGTATTGGTGGGGTGTACTTTGGCACATTGCAGTGCAATTACATGCCAAAATATGCCCCGCAAATATGTCGTGTGAACATACCCTAAGGGACTGTCCACTTCCTTTTTTATCTCATTCAAGTGGTTGTTTCACTGCATCGATTCATCTTCCCTCAGTCCTGTTTTCTTGGGGGCATGTTTAATGGCTTTATTGGCTTCTACTGGCCTGCAGTGATGACCTGCTAAGGACATCAGGTCTGTAACTATAGCGACCAGCACAAGTAGCCTATCAGGAGAGATCGATCAGGTCTTTAGCTATAGCTGAGGAGCTGATGCAGCCCATAAAGGAGGGGATATCTAGGAATAGGTAGGACATTGTTAATGGACACATATTGCAAAGTGACTTGTTTTTGCAAGATGTATAACATAAAAAGCAGCAATCCTTGTAGTGAGACAACCCCTTTAAGGACCACAATATGTCACGATATGATGGCAAATATGAGCTGCCATCAGTGCTGTGTGCTGGAGGAAGCAGGGACTCAGGTGTCTGATGACAACCTGGACCCTTCTCTAATGGCGAACAGTGGACGTACCTCAGATCTGAGCTGTCTAACCCCTTAGATTATTATTATTATTATTTATTTTAGAGCGCCATTGATTCCAGGGCGCTGTACATTCGAGGGGGGTTACATACATAACATAAGTCAAACGAGTACAATGATAAGTGATTAATGACAATTGGCACGACAGAGGGAGAGAGGACCCTACCCGCGAGGGCTTACAATCTACAAGGAGGGGGAAAGAGACAGGAGGTGAGGGGCAGACATGTCTGTGGAGGAAGTAGTGACAAGTTTAGTGAAGGTTATAGGCAAGCCTGAAGAAATGGGTTTTCAGGTTGCTTTTGAAGCTGGTGAAAGTGGAGGAGAGTCTGATGTGTTGGGGCAGTGAGTTCCAGAGTGTGGGTGAAGCACGGGAGAAGTCTTGGAGACGGTTGTGGGAGGAGCTGATAAGGGGAGAGCAGAGGAGAAGGTCCTGTGAGGAGCGGAGAGTGCGTGAGGGGAGATTTTTTGGAAATTAGTGCAGAGATGTATGGGGGGGAAAGGGTTTATGGAGACCCTTGTAGGTCAGGGTTTAGTAGCTTGAAAGAATTCGCTGGGCAATGGGACCAGTGAAGGGATTGGCAGAGGGGAGAGGCAGAGGAGTAGCGAGGAGAGAGGTGATAAGACGGGCAGCAGAGTTAAGGATGGATTGGAGGGGAGCGAGGGTGCTAGCGGGGAGGCCACGGGAGAAGGATGTTGCAGTAGATTGGTGGGAGATGACAAGGGCATGGACCAGCATTTTGTAGTGTCAGGAGTTGAGGAATGAGCGGATGCGAGAGATGTTTCTCAGGTGGAGGCGGCAGGCAGGGAGTGTGGGGTTTGGATGTGTGGTTTGGGTTTGGATGTGTGGCTTAGATGCCACAATGAATAGTGACCATTGCATTAAAGTGGATTTAGAGGGGGTGGTTCTCTCTCTCACCCCATTGGCACCTCCCCAATGTGTTCCCAGGGAGCTAATGGGTTTACATGGCAGCAGGGGAGGTAATGAAGACTTCCAGGTATGACTTCTGTGTATGATTCTTAGGCCCTGCAGGAGGTAGGGTCCAGTAGGATGCCAGGCAGTGTACACCGATATGTAGTGCATTTCATTATACCTAAGTAATGTGGGGTATTATATCAGCAATAAGATAAAATAAGATAAAAAAAGAAATTCCTGTGTTTTCCCTAACAAAATCCCTATCTATAGAAAATAAAAATAATAAATACAATCCATACATAACTGGCAACGCTGCAGCTGTAACAATCCAAACTACAAAATTATCACATTATTTATCTTACATGGTGAACAGCATAATAAAAATTAAAAAACTATGCCAAAATTGCAATTTTTTTATTAAGTTTCTTCCCAAAATACATAATAGAAAGTACTCAACAAGTCTTATGCATCCTACAATGATGCCAATAAAAACTAAAAGTTATCCTGCAAAAAAACAAGCCGAAAACAGAAAAATAAAAATGTTATAGGTCTTTGAATACAGAGACACAAACAAAACTTTTTTATTTAAAAAGTGTTTTCGTCGTGCAAAAGTAAAAAAAATAAAACCCTAAAAAATACTATATAATTATGGTATTGCCGTAATTGTACCCATATATTAAAGTTATTACAGTATGTTTACCAGTATGTTCACCTGTTCCGCAAGTCCGCTGCCTTGGGGTAATCCTCGACTCCGCTCTGTCCTTCAAAACCCCACATCCCAAAACCCCCACCCTGCCTGCCGCTTCCACCTGAAAAAAATCTCTGCATCTGGGTTTGTTCCTCAATTTCGGCCCACAAAAAATTTCTGGTACATGCCCTCGTCATCTCCCGCCTTGATTTACTGCAACATCCTTCTCTGGGGGCCTCCCATCTAGCACCCTCGCCCCCCTTCCCAAAATCCATCCTTAACTCTTGCTGCCGTCTTATCCGCCTCTCTCCCGTACTCCTCTGCCTCTCCCCTCTGCCAATCCCTTCATGGTACCAATAGCTCAGCGAATTCATTTCAAGTTACTAACTCTGACCTACAAGGCTCTCCATAAACCTTCCCCTCCATACATCTTGCCTTAATCTCCAGATACCTCCCCTCACGAAATTCTCCGTCCTCACAGGACTTCTTCTCTGTTCTCCTCTTACAGCTCTCACATAACCGTTTTCCAAGGGCTTCTCCGTGCCTCCCCCACACTCTGGAACTCACTGCCCCAACACTCAGACTCTCCCCACTTCACCAGCCTCAAAAGCAACCTGAAAAACCCCTCTCTTCAGGTTGCCTATAACCTACAAAAACCTGCCACTGTGCACCCAACAAACATGTCTTCCCCTCTCCTCCTGTCTTTCCCCCTTTCCCTTTTAGTTGTATAGCCTTGCGGGTAGGGTCCTTCTCCCTCTGTACCAGTTTACGTCTTTCATTGTATTTTGTAATCACTTGATATATCATGTTGTGACCCCTCAAATGTTTCATCGCCAAAGGAATCAATGGCGCTTTAAAATAAATGTTAATAATAAATAATAATAATAATGTCGTGATTTTAAAATCCAAAAAAAAACAGTGGCAGGATGACTAAGTTATTTCCCCTAGAAGAGTTAATAAAAGTTAATCAGTCAAGTTATATGTACCCCAAAATGGGGGCATTAAAAAATAAAACTCAATTCAAAAATGTCAAAAAATAAAAAAAATTACGACTTTTGTAATGCATTGATGACAAAATAAAAAAAATTAATCGCTTGGTCTTTAAGGGCTTAACTTTAACTCATTTCACACAAAGCAACCCATGATATTATGCCAGTCACATAGCATGCCATGACTACAACAGTGCCCACCCAAATGTGCCAGAGAATTGCCCATACATATTTGCCATTTAAACAAATGTGCCAGCCAGAGAATTTCCTTATGTATGTACCAACTATAGTAATACTCATTAAGATGTGCCAGAGAGAATTACCCATACACATGTACCAGCTAGAGAAGTACCCAAATATTCCCAGTGCCGCTATAGCACATAAACTTATCTACTCTATAGTCTCGCGCTGCCCTCTACCCCTCTAACAGGACCCTTCAGCGGCCACTCTTTGTATACTAGTGGTCCAAACTGAAAAAGTCCTTTAAAAGGAATGACAGAGGTTATTTATTTCTGAACTAAATCCTGGCCAATTATTTTGAAGAGGGTTAAAGGGGTTGTCTCACGACATCGATTCATCTCACCTCAGTCCTGTTTTCTCGGTTTCATTTTTTAATTCAGTGTATACCGGCTCCGGCTACTACTGGCCTGCAGTGATGAGCTGCTGAGGACACCAGGTCTGTAGCTATAGCGACCACTGCTGGCAGCCTAGGAGGATAGATCAAACAGGTCTGTAGCTATAGCGACCTGAGGAGCTGATGCAGCCCATACAAGAGGGGATATCTAGGAATAGATAGGACACTGTTAATGGACACATATTGCAAAGTGACTTGTTTTTGCAAGATCTTTAACGTAAAAAACAATCCTTGTAGGGAGACAACGCCTTTAATGGGTCAGAAATCACACCATAAAGGCCTACATGACCCATGTGTCTCCCACCCTCCATTCTACCATGTATAGATCTGTAGTTGCGGACTTTTATTCCTCTATAGCCACCAGCACAGGGTGTGATCTTTTGCTCTTAGGAGGTTAGATATAATTGTAGAAAACGAGCAATAAAATTCTTCATCCAGCCACGAATTGTGCAATAACACAAGCTCCGTCTTCTGCGCATTCTTAATCACGTTCTCTTACATCACTTTTAATCCAAGTTCCTTTAAGCCTGAGATTTTCCCCATACTATTAAATTATATAGAAGTCTCCAAATGAGCTCGATTACTCGCACCCCACCACACGGTGATAACCCATCTCCTTTTTTTTTTTTTCTTCCCGTACAGCAGAAGGTTAAATAAAGGATTATTGGATGGAAAAGGTCACCTTCCCAATTGATAGTAATAAGAAATGAATCTTGTTGTTGGTATAATGAAAAAAGGTTCTTTAAAGATGAATTGCATCAATGAATAAATATTCAGACTTATTACCTTAGAACCTAATTATGCCAAGGTTTAGTTCAAAATGTTCTTTAGTTTTTTTTTTTTTTTTTTACCTGTTATTATTTTACCGGTCTAAAATTAGGTCAACTTTTCTTAAAAGTTATTATAAAACTTACATTCACTCAATCTTTTGATACTCGTTAACATTAAGGACCAACTTGTTGTATTTTGAGTAACATAGTATTCTCTTAAAAAGGCAAAAGATTTGGGAAGATCTGATAGGTGAGTTTATCGTTAAAACCCATTATAGAACATACTAAAAAAAAAATTCTAGTAAAATATTAGGTAAATACCTTGCACTTCTTACCTTTAACTGATACGGTTGCAGAATTTATTATATCCAGGATCGAACTGGCCAACCAGAATACAAGAGGATCCTTTCGATGGGCTCAGGCTCTGTATACCCAATAAATTAAGGTCTTAAAGGGGTTGTCTCACTAAAAAGAATAGCTTTCAAAATGTAGGGAACACTAAATAAAGACGTTTCCCAAATATATTGTGTTGTTCATCTTTTTTTGTTATGGAGCTACAAATTATTTTATCACCTTCTGTGCTCTCTCTGGTTCCCCAAGTGACCGGCCTGTGGACCTGTGTACTCCTTATCCCCTGCTGTTTGTTCTATTTGACAGCAGGGAGTGACGTCATCACACAGGTCTGGACAGCAGTGTGAGAGCTTGTGTGTTATCTGATCTTTCAGACAAAAGACTAATTACTCTACTGTTTACATTAGCTCTGAAGCTTCTCCAGACCTCAGAGAAAATAACTTATTTAATCTAGACTGATAAACAGAAGTCTGAATACACAGAGCTCATATGCTAATTACAGACAGCTTGACCAGGAAGTGACAGAGCAAAGCAGCATTGTTTCATTAATGAATCCTATGAAACTTTGAGATGAGACAACCCCTTTAAGGTCTAACAGGTGGCAACCTTATTTGGGGCTTAATATAAAATATTAATTGCTTTTGGCAAATGCTTTTTATGTGGAGTTACAAAAAGTACAAAAAGGGGTTGTCCACTTAAAAAAAACAATTACATGACATTTGGGACAGGGTGTGCAAAAAGAGAAAAAAGGGATACTTGCCTATATGTCCCCCATTGCTGCCACTCTGGAGTTGGCCGGTGATCCTCTGCTCTTGACTTCCAGGTTCTTTTCCGTACACAGAGAAGAGGCTCGCACTCTGTTGCAAGTAAATGGAGCATGAGCCTCTCCTCTGTGTCGGGACGAGAACTTGAAAGTCAGATCACCAGGGAACTTCGGAGCAGCGGGGGAGTTTAGCTAGGTAAGTATCAGTTTTTTTCTTTTTTTCCCCATCCTGACCCCAATGTCAGTAATATTTTTAGTGGACAACAGCTTTAAAAGTAGGCACACACATATCCTATATAGAAGAGAGAAGCTGAGCTCTGTGATAATAAGGGTTATTTGATAGAGGGGAGAAGTTGACCATATAACTCTACAGTATATATCACATAGCTCTGCTTCTCTCCTCTATCATATAACCCTATATATCACAGAGCTCAGCTTCTCTCCTCTATTATATAACCCTATATATCAGAGAGCTCCGTTCTCTTCATGTATAACCCTATATATCCAAGCTCAGATTCTCTCCCTTTTTTTTAACCCTATAATCAAGAGCTAGTTTCTCCTCTATCATATAAACCCCTTTTATCCAGAGCTCACTTCTTCCTCTATAATAACCCCATATTCACAGAGCTCATCCTCTCCTTATCATATAACCTATATTCACAGGCTCAGCTTCTCTCCTCTATCATAAACCCTATTTAAACACAGAGCTCGCTTCTTCTTCCATCATATAACCCCAATTTTTAAGAGCTCGCTCCCCTCCTCTATCAATTTTCCCCATTATCAGAGCTCAGCTCCCTTTTTTTATAAACCCTTTAAAAATTTTACAGGTAGCTCTTCCTCTATCATTTTACCCATAGATCACAGAGTCAGCTTCTCTCCTCTTCAATAACCCTATATATCACAGATCTCGCTTTCTCCCCTATCATTTTAACCCATATATACAGAGCTCGCTTTTCTCCTGTATCAAATTTTAACCCCAAATCACAGAGCTCAGCCTTCCTCTATCATATAACCCTATATATCACGAGCTCACTCTCCCTCTTTTTATAACCCATATAATCACAGGCCCGCTTCTCTCCCCTATCATATAACCCTTAATCACAGACTCAGCTTCTCTCCCTTTCATATAAAACCCCGTACAGTGGTATGTATCAGCACCAATTGTGCAAGTTCTCCCACTTAAAAAGATTAGAGAGGCCTGTAATTGACATCATAGGTCAAAATCACATAAAAATCACATTGTCTGATTTAAAAATAATTTATTTGCAAATTAAGGTGGAAAAAATATATGATCACCTACAAACCATCAAGATTTCTGTCTCTCACAGACCTGTAACTTCTTTAAGAGTCTCCTCTGTCCTCCACTCATTACCTGTAGTAATGGCTCCTGTTTGAATTTGTATCAGTATAAAAGACACCTGTCCACAACCTCAAACAGTCACACTCCAAACTCCACTATGTGTGTGAGAGACCAAAGAGCTGTCGAAGGACACCAGAAACAAAATTGTAGCCCTGCAGACTGGGAAAGCCTGAATCTGCAATAGGCAAGCAGCTTATTGTGAAGAAATCAACTGTGGGAGCAATAATTAGAAAATGGAAGACATACAAGAGCACTGATAATCTGCTTCGATCTGGGGCTCCACGCAAGATCTCACCCCTGTGGGGTCAAAATGGATCACAGAAACGTGAGCAAAAAATCCAGAACCACACGGGGGGGACCTAGTGAAATGACCTGCAGAGATCTGGGACCAACGTAACAAAGGCTACCAATCAGTAACACACTACATCCGCCAGGGACTCAATCCACAGTGCCAGAACGTGTCCCCCTGGCTTTAAGCCAGTACATGTCCAGGCCCGTCTGCAAGATGCAGAGAGCATTTGTATGATCCAGAAGAGTACTAGAGAATGTCATATGGTCAGAATTGAAAACCAAAGTAGAACAGTTTGGAAGAATACATAACTCATCGTGTGGAGAGAAGAGAAAGCTAGTTGGCAATCCAAAGAACACCATACCTACTTTTAAGTATGGGGGGGCGGGTGGGCAACCTCATGCGTTGGGACTGTTTCTCTGCAAAGGGACCAGGACGATTGATCCGTGTACATGAAAGAATGAATGGGGCCATATATCATGAGATTTTGAGTGCAAACCTCCTTCCATTAGCAAGGGCAGTGAAGATGAAACGTAGCTGGGTCTTTCAGCATGCGCGACAATGATCCAAGCACGACCACCCAGGTGCAGATGAAGCATTGGCTGCGTGAGAAGTGCGCGTGCGCGTCTTCAAGTCCGATTGGCCTTGCCAGTGTCCAAGAGGGCGAGCGAGAGCGCGCGCATCTTAAAATCCCTTGCTGAGTGAGTGGGAAAAGTCCAGGTTGCTCTAGGACAGGCCCCATGTTTATGAGAGGGGCGCATTGGTGAGGATATGCAGGGTTATGGGGTTTGGCGGCGGAACATACCAGCAACAGGTGCGCCAACATAGTGAAAAAAAAGGAAAAAAAAACCCACCCCCCCCTTTTGTTTTACAGAAAAACGTTTTGACCTCTGTCATTGCAAACAACGATAGCGAGATATAACAAAGTATTGAATGACTTTGGTTATTGACCAAATACTTTTATTTTCCACCATAATCTGGCAAACACACACACACAATTATCTAAATCAGACAAGAGAGTGGGGGGAGAGTTTCTTCTAGATTTGTATCATATGCTCCATTTTGGGGGGGGGGGGGGGGTAGAGACAGGGGGGGAGGGGTGAAGGTCAATCCTGCGAGCGGAGCGTGAGTACAGCCCTCGCATCTTTTCTAAGTAGGGAGAACTCACAATTGGTGGCCTGACTAAATACTTTTTTCCCCAACTGTATACTCACAGACTCAGCATCTCTCCTCTATCATATAACCCAATATATCATAGAGCTCAGCTCCTCTCACACATCATAAAACGCCTATATTTCACGAGCTGCGAGCGAGCTTCTCCCCTCTATCAGATCTACCCTATACTCTACACACAGAGCGCGAGCTCCTCTCTCCACTATCTTACAGAGCGCGCGTCTCTTAACCAGAGGGTGGGGGGGGATTTGGGTGGGGGGGGGGGGGGGGGGGGGGGGGGCACACTCTCTATATCTCATCTACTTAGGATGAAAACATGTGGGGGGGGTTGTTGGGAGGGAGATGTGGAGGGGGGTGGTTTATATTTGAGGTATGAGATACGTTTATGTTTTAAAAAGTTTGATAGTTGTGATATGATTATATAATATATCATATATAAATATTTATATAAAGAGAGATGCTAATATATCATATATACATTTATATATCAGAGATCATCTATATAAAATACTTTAATAATAACAATTTATATAAGTAGAGCTCAGCTTCTCTACTCTATCATATAATCCTATATACACGGTAGGGGGGGTACTGGAGGCAAGCTCAGCTTCTCTTCTTCTATCATATAACCCTACTATATAACAGAGCTCAGCTCTCTCCTCTATCATATACCCTATATAACACAGAGCTCAGCTTCTCTCCTCCTATCATATAACCCTATATATCCAGAGCCAGCTCCGTCTCCTCATCATATACCCTATATAACACAAAGCTCAGCTTCCCTCCTCTATCATGTAACCCTAATATATACAGAGCTCACTCCTCACCTTATCATATAACCCTATATATCACAAAACTCAGCTTCTCTCCTGCTATCATATTACCCTATAAACACATAAAAATAGGGGGGGGGAAAAGGGGTAAGAGCTCTGCACCTCTCCTCTATCATATATCCCTATAATAACACAAAGCTAAGCTTCTGTCCTCTAATCATAAACCCTATATATCACAGAGCTCTGCTCATCTACCTCTATCATATCCTGATAGGGTGTCATAAACCACCTGAGGTTCGCCTTGAAGCAATTATCCAGCTTTACAACACTGATGGTCTATCCCCAGTATAGGCTATGGATATTAGATCAGTGGGGGGGTCTGACTCCCGACTCTCCCATAAATAAGCTGATTAAAGGGGGCCACAGTGCTTATGTGAGTCCTACAGCCTTTTCAGTATTTCCATGTACTCAGGCTTATAATCACTTTTAATGCATTTTTTTTTTTCAACAGAGTTGAACCCCTTTCAGCTGTAACAAAAGCAATTTACCACATCAATATCTGTGTTGTGTCATTTTTCATAGAGCACAAAAGAAATAAGTTGACTAATAGTGGCTCCGAGAAGGATATATTTCCAAACCAATAACACATCATTCTGTCAGACCTTACTAGAAAAATGAGGATTTCTAATACATATACATTTATGCAAGACCTAAAAAGCCCAGATTGACAGCACCTTTCTAATGTCCGCATGTTTCATGATCACTGTCTAGTGAAGAAGTGATTATTTCTGCCAGGCTAAAAATAGTCGGAAGTATTCAGAGCAAGGCCTTACTGGCAGCATTTTAGTGTCAAGCCGGTAAGCAGTGCAAAGCCTTGTCAAGCTTACAAAAACTGCTCTGTAACACTGTCCTTTTTCCCTTCCCTTTCACTCTCGTTGAGTTACCTGTCTGATAACCTATTACTTTAGCCCACGCTCCTCTCCCCTTCCATGTCTATTCTGTCAAAACACAAGTAGTGGAAGCCGAGGCGAGGTGACACCGAGCATCATCTGGTAATGCTTCACAGACACCGCTCAACCCTTTCATCACTTCCCACTTTCTTAAATTCAGCTTCATGTTATACCTACTTCCCATGTCAATTGTGTTCATATAATTCAGTTAAATATAGGCTATGTTGGGCACAGAGGAGCTGGAAATCGCCATATTAACGATGTGGTGTATGAGAAATTCACCTGCAAATTTTCCTTTACCGATCAAGCCTGAAAACTTGCATGGACCCTTATTAGGCTACACCGACACTTATTAGGCACTTTCCACACTTGTGCGTGCAGTGTCCATCATAGCTGTACTTCACGGTAGTCCCCGACATAACGCTTCAACATATATCTATGATGGATGTCATTCTGTGGCACCCATCAGAAATAAGCTTCATTTAAAAAAAAAAAAAGTATATTATATGGTAAACTTCTATTTACTGCATCACACTAAATGGAATAATGGAGCGGTCTGTGCTAATACATCCAACAAACCAGGACAGATATTGCCCGAACATAGGCCAAAATGGCACACCACGCATATAAGTGCTGTAGCTCTCTGTGCTATCCCCGACGACACCATCAGAATGGAGGTCAAAATTACACACACATAGTAGTACTGTAGCTCTGTGTTATCCCACCCAACAAACCCCAACAGACACCATCAGAATGGAGGTCAAAATTACACACACATAGTAGTGCTGTAGGTCTCTGTGTTATCCCACCCAACAAACCTCTAAAGACTCCATCAGAATGGAGGTCAAAATTATACAATACATTTAGTAGTGTTGTAGTTTTCTGTGCTATCCCACTGACCAAACTCCAGAGGACACCATCAGAATGGAGGTCAATATTACACTTAGTAGTACTGTAGCTCTCTGTGTTATTGCACCCATCAACCCCTGACAGACACCATCAGAATGGAGGTCAAAATTACACACACTAGACTGCCAGTCACTGCATGCACCTCACTAATACATGTAAGAGCAGCACAGGACATGTAGTACCGCACTGTACTGTAGAGAGGCGCTATAGACCTCCAGTCACTCATGCACCTCACTAATATATGTAAGAGCAGTACAGGACATGTAGTACCGCACTGTACTGTAGAGAGCGCTATAGACAAACAATCACTGCATGCACCTCACTATACATGTAATGAGCAAGCACAGGACATGTTAGACCGCACTGTACTGTAGAGAGGCGCTATAGACCCCAGTCACTACATGCACCTCACTAATACATGTAAGAGCAGTACAGATATGTAGTACCGCACTGTACTGTAGAGAGGCGCTATAGACCAACAATCACTGCAAACACCTCAGTAATACATGTAAGAGCAGTACAGGACATGCAGTACCACACTGCACTGTAGAGAGCCGCTAGTACACCACCAATCACTGCATGCACTAAAAACATGGTAAGACAGTGAACAGACATGAAGTACGCACTGTAACTGTAGAGAGGCCGCTATAGACCACCAGTCACTCAAGCACCTCACTATACATGTAAGAGTCAGCACAGGACATTAGTACCGCACTGAACTGAAGTGGAGCTCTATAGACCGCCAGTCACTCATGCACCTCACTAATACAATGTAAGAGCAGTACAGGACATGATAGTAACCGCACTGTACTGTAGAGAGGCGCTATAGAGAACCCCCCCCCCCCCTCCAATCACTGCATGCACCTCACTATAATACTTGTAATAGCAGTACAGTACATGTAGTACTGCACTGTACTGTAGAGATGCGTTAAAAAACCGCCAATCACTGAATTCACTCACAATACATTGTAAAGCAGTACACGGACATGTAGTAACCGCACTGAACTGAATAGAGGCCTATAGACCTCCAATCACTGCTGCACCTCACTAATACATGTAAGAGCATACAGGACATGTAGTACTGCCCCCTGTACTGTAGGGGCGTATAGACCGCCATCTCATAAACCCACAAATTTCATGTAAGAGCAGTACAGGACATGTAGTACCACTGTACTTAAGAGGGCTTAAACCCCAATCACTGAATGTACCTCACTAATACAGGGGTTTTACAAGTAAAATGTTCCTGATAATTGGTTGGATCTTCCATCAATCACAGATCAGCAGTGTCTGGGACATTGTATGGTGAGGGTAGTTTCAAGATATAGTATCCCAGGAAAGACCATTGTAGGGTTAGAACTTGAATCCGCAGGCCATTGTAACTTGAGGGAGCTCCGTAAACGATGGTTGTCCAGACAGACTCTAGGTGCGTTATTTTATAAACTGCACCTTATCATGTTGAGCAGCTTGTAGGTGTGTAAAATTGTAAAAATGTCCTTATTGTTTGTAAGAACTTCCTAAAATGATCTTAAATATTGTTTCTGCCAATGCAAAGGAAGTCCCTGATTACATACTGGAAATGGCACCATCTATTGGAGGTAGCATTCTTTAAAAACATATCTAACCTACCAAAGAGCCTTGAAACATCACTAGGAGTTTAATACCAAGCTAGTTACCCATCTGCACACCGATGTTTCGGACTTGCTCCTCTTCAGTGCAAAGCAATTTTCAGGGTGCCTGAGTAAAAGGCTTAATATGTAGCTCAAAAGGGGTAATGTTCCTCATTAGGGAGAGGCACCATAAAGGAGTATGGAGACTTACAAGCCATGAATACTCCACTAAACTGTCAATGTATTCAAGTAAGTTTATTCAAAACCCTGTTTGTTTCTGAAATATGAAGCTATTCCTTCAGACTGACATATAGTATGCGCAGCATTATCTTCTGTTTACTTTCATCACTTGTTTCTAAGTTTAGTGTTCCTTTAACCCCTTAACAACCTCCCACTGTCTTTTGACGGATCGTGTTCTCTGTCGGCAACGACTCCAAAACATTTGTGGTTCCCAGAGGCGCAACTGCACTAGGAATGCAGCTGTAGTTAACAGCACCAATCCTAGAGCAGTCTCTGCACGGCAGGGGCCACAGAGCGTGGCATAATCAAAAGGGATTCCCCTGCTCCATCGGGTCATGTGGGGTTCCTAGTGCCCGATGGAGCCCGGGGAATGTCTTTACAGTCAGCCCTGGAGACCTAGCGTAGCCCCACGGCTGTCTGTATAGTAATCCTGCTGTCAGGACACACTGTGTGCTGCCCTGACATACTGACACAGAGTGTAATACAGGAGTATGCTAATAATACATTATTAAGTGTAAAAAAAAAAGTTAAATAGTTATCCCTTCATATAATTAGAAAAGAAAAAGTGTGGAAAAAATTAATAAAATAAATAATAAAATAAATATTTAATAAAAAAATTATTGTGTGCACATAAGACACAAAAAACAAAAACCTACACATATTAGGTATCCACATGACCATGATAACCAATAGTACTAATCTAATTATTGTGGAATGTGACCGGTGTAAAATATAATTTAAAAAAAACATATGCAGAAAAATTGCAAAAAAAAATGTAATTTTAAAATAATAATGTAGTAATTTATATTTTAACTCAAACTATGCCTTCAAAAAATGTAACTTCTCCCGTATAAAGCAATTCCTCATACAGCTGCGACATTGAAAAAATAAAAAAGTTATGACCGTTGAAACGGCAAGAAGGCAAAAACTAAAAAAATTAGCTGATCATTGAGGGCTTTTCAGGCTTGGTGCTTAAAGGGGTTTTGCCAATAAGTAAGTTCCTTACCTAACTGGCTGATACTCCCCTCTTAAGGCTTGAAAAAAGGGTGTTGTGTTTCTGTGTTTAAAAAAACAAGTACCTCCTCTGTGATGTCATTGCTCCACCTCCCATGCACGTTCCTGATACTCAGTCTCTGTACTTGAGTAAACATTGTTTGGCTAATCCACAGGGGATAACTGTATTGCGCACAGGAGAGAAGACAAGCTCTGAGCAGGCAGTGTTCTTTCATTTGTTCACAAACTGATGGGAGGGGGAGGGCTGAGCAGGGAGTGTCTGCATGTTTACTCAGATAATTACATTACAACCAGTGGATTCTCTATACAAAAGACACTGGATCTTTTCTCCCCGGTCCCTCCAGAGCTTGTTCATGTTCCCTGCCATCAGATAAGAAGTGCAAACAACGCAAGCGCGGCCAGATCAGCTCTTGTCAGCTCCTGGTTGTATCTAATGTAAACTGTCAGGAAACTAAGGGCATGTAAGGAAGGCTGTCGATCTCACAAGCTTCACTTTTTCTAATGACATATATTTAGAAAAGTGATTAAATACCCATTTTGGACGATCCCACGTCAACATTAGATCGTGACGAAACCCCTTTAAGGGGTTTAGAAAGTCATAACCTCTTCAGAAACTAGCAGGGCCTCGTTTTTCAGGCACGTCAGGTCCGGTGGGTAAACTGTTCATACACCACACGCCGGTAAATTATGATCAAGTGAACTCACCTTGTTGATTCCCTTTCTCGTTCACGTAACCTGGTTCTGGTTTTATTTCTGTTATTGGGGGCTCCTTCTTTCTTTGATTTGGTGGTGGGTGCAAGGGTAATGAAATGCATGTTATCTGTCTTTTGTTTCTTTGTATTTGTGGAGAGCAGTTTATTCATGTCGGAGGTAAAATGTAAATGTCGGTTAATTATGCTTTTGCTTTTTAATGCTATCTCGTCTTGAGCCTGTTTTCAATGACATCTATTATCAGATTGAAATGGCGATTGAGACACTTCAAAAGTCTGACGGCCTTTCAAGTCACAGAAGCTCTCTTCTCAACAGCCATGTAAGTCCCTCCTTTTAATACCCTATCTCTTCTGCATGTCTTTTGCTAGCTTTTTTTTTTCCAGTTCTTTATTTCCTCCTTGTTTTGAAAGCACAGGTTCCTTTCTAATTGGCATTTGGTAAACTAAAAATGGCCGTGGCCATCTGCAGCCACTCGATATCCTGGTGATCCTTCTCTGTAAGCCACACACCTGTTTTATGGATTATGTTCACGGGACCTATGCTTTCATGACCTCTTCTGAAATCACTGCAAAGTACTACTTATTTTCTATGATTTTGGTATATCAGGTTACTGTTCACACTGGCTTTTCTCAGTAAATCTCCCATTGTATACTATATACCATGCACAAACTGTACACCATTGCTCGATGCATTGGCACAAATTCATTGCAAAGAGAACAACAGAAAACAATAAATTTTGAAATACAAATTGAAATTTGACTCATCAAAGCCAATGTTTCATTTTTCCCATACAAGTTTGCAGAGAGTCTATGGTCACTACATCAGCAAATAAGATGACACATTTGCTGTTCAAGGTGACATGCCGCCCCCTGGACTTTGCAGTTATCTGCTTGGTATCAACAAGGCCACGGATAAAAATCTTAGGCACCTGTCATTGTAAGCTGGATAAATGAGTCCTTTTTTTGATATAACAGGTTAAGTCGGTGCAACTTCTGATATCACACCACAGATGATATTGGATTTAATGAGATGCATGCTTTCACCTGTTTGTTTGATTGCATCCATTATATGAGATATATAATAATAATAATAATAATAATAATAAAATGTATTATTATTAATAATCATAATAATAATAATAATAATTAATAATAATAAAAATAATAAAAATAAATTATTATTATTTATATAGGCCAATATATTTTGCAGCACTTTACACTATAGAGGGTATAAGCACAGACAAACCAGACATTACATTATAAAAGCAGGACCCTGCTTCCAAGAGCTTACAATCTATTAGGGTGTATGGGTGAAACAAAGGGTGAGAAGTGCTTGGTTTATAATGGTACAGTCATGTTACATAAATATGGGGTAGTACACATAAAAAAGTGGATGAGCCTGCCATCCCAACCATACATCTATATACAGATAAGTGCCTGTATCTCTATATACAGAGATGTGATGTAGTCAATTCTATATACAGAGATGTGATGCAGTCATCATTTAGACTGACTTCTTATGGTATAGATTGTTGTTGGGTCCTGGAAAATTATTGTCCTACATTATTAAAATTACCGAATAATGGAAATTAGGTTAGTTGGGTAGTCATTATTGGAGTGACCTTTCTGCCACTTATACAAATTGGGGACCTATAGGATAAAGCAACGTGAGGCATGGAGTAAATCAACCTTAAAAATATATATCATTTTTTGATGTTGAATCAGTATATTTGTACCACATTGGACATCTCTGACGTGAATGTTTGCAAGCTGCTTCTGAAAATTGGCCAAATTTTAGTATCGGTCTTGGGTGATTTTGACTTTTTTTGTATTTATATAAATAAATAAATTATTGAAGACTATTCCTATCTCAAATATATTTGACATGTTCAAAGAATGTGACATAAATATCTTCTAAGTGAGAGTTTAACCCGTCAACCTCAACCAGTGGCTCCACCAAAGCAACTCGGGACTGGCGACTCGGTCATGTCTTGCTATTAGCTTTTATAGTCCAAGGTCACGTTCAGACAAAGGATGTACAGTGATAATCCAGCACCAAAACATTAAAAATTCCAAACTTTTTTCCACTTCATTAAAATCATAGTAACATCGGTGTTCGTCTTTAGATGTTATTGTGATTTTAATAAAGTTTGCAATTTTTGGCATTTTTGGTGCTGGATTAAGCAAATTTCCCCTTGCAGGTTTTGAGCCACCCTATTTATTTTTGCTAAATAAGCATAAGAACTGTTTGCTATATCTGTGTTGGAGATTCCGCCCGAGCCTCCATGACAAAGGTAAAATTGGATCCATTTCATGAGGGACCCTAATGCACGATGGAAAGGACAGACCTACTGACTGCAGTAGCGTCCATTGGGTTTCTGTCGTGGTGGTTGTTTCAAATGAAAAAAAATTGCACAAAATTCTATGCTATTTGTTTATGCCATAAGTTTTTATGGAATCTCTGATGAATGCTCCGAACCTCCAATGCAGATATGAACCAGGCCTAATTATTTCAGCGGTAAGTTTCCTCCAGAAGGTTTACACAGTGAAATAGCTCTTAGGGCCCGTTCACACGGCTTATTTGCCGACGGATTGGCGCCGTATTCCGGCAGGATTTGCGCTTCAATACCGCCAGATCGATCGGAGTCATTACGGTAATCATGCTCTCATAGAGAACAGTGGATTCCGTCGCTTCCCCGCTCGGCAAATCCGCGCGGGGGAGAGAAAGTGACATGTCACATTATTTAGGCGGCGGCGACAGCGCCTGTAAAAATGCATTGCATGGGGCCGGGTACGGCGCCCCCGCCGCGCTCCGGCCACCTGCCCCGTCGCACCGTATTACGGCGAGATTTGTGCGCCTCAATACGGCGCACAAATCTTCGCGTGAATAAGCCGTGAAACACGGCCTTAGGGTATGTTCAACATGGTGCATTTTCACGCTGTATTTCAGAGCATAATTGCGCTTCATCTCCCGAAGTACAGACCGAAAATTCACTAATTCAAAGTTCTCATTGAGAGCTTTGATTACCTGCCGTTTTCCCCAGCGCACAGTATGCACCAGGAGAAAATGACATGTTACTTCTTCTTGGCACATACGTGGAAGTTAATGAGGGCTGGCACAGAGCGCTTCAGAAGTATGCACTGGCCAGCGTGTACTTCTGAAGCAGCAGCCGTATAGCGACGCGCACAGTACATGCCTGCAAGACACTGTGTGAACATGCCCCCCCCCCACCCATCGGACAACTTCTTTACTGTCTGGTTTTAAAAACTGCAAAAATCCGACTGTAAAAGCATCCCCATAGATCTCAATTCAAAATCTGAATTGTAGTTTACGCGGCCCCTTTCATTATGTCGGAATGCAAAAACTGCGTTTTTGCAAAAATCTTGTTCATTCTTTCCTCCAGATTTGCAGTCAAAAAATGCGTCCTAGCATCTCTATGTCAAAAACCCCATAAAGATGAATGGGACTTGTTTTCTGACTGCAAATCCGGTGGAAAAAAAACAACCAAAAAACTGTCTGTGTTGAAAAACCATTGTTGTGTGGACGAAGCCTTAGGCTATGTTCACACGGCTTAACTGCGGGACGTAATTACGCCGTGTGGCCGGGGGCAGGAGCGGGGAGGGGGCACGGCACTTCGCCGGCCCATAGACAATCATTAAAAGCGGCGCATATATGCCGCTGGTAATTCACATGTCACTTATCTCCCCCTGCGGTGGATTCGCCGAGCAGGGAGAGGGACGTAATCCATAGTTCTCTATGAGAACTGTGGATTACCGTAATGACTGGGACGGATTCAACCCGTAATTGGCGCACTCCGGCGCGTGATTACGGACTGAATTACGTCCCGCAGTTAGCCGTGTGAACATGGCCTTACTCTGCAGCCTGGGAATTCTTACCACTAGATACTGAAGGCACTTCATAGAGCACCATGGTGGTCAGCCATCTAGAAATGACTGCCTTAGCATACCTACCAACAACTGTTGGGGTCAAACAGGGACTTGCAAGTTTTATTGTGAGAAAGATGCTGGTCCATATTCTTTAACAGATTTTTAGTTTTACATTATTTAAAAAATGGCTGATTGTACAAACATATTGGACACAGATAGCAAAAAATTACAAGATGAAATATATGTTGGAGAAGCTACGGTGCAGGATGAAGAAACACTTTCCAGAGCAATAATGTATTTATAAGTACAAATCTGATCTGTTAAAAAAGTGGTACATTTCAGGAACACCACTGTATAGAAGGGAGGGGTGTAGGTGAGATATATTTATATTCCTAATGCTTGGTAAAAAAAAAAATATATCAACCTAAGCATGTTTGTATTATCAGTTTGGTGTATGTCCTTATTCCCATGATAAATTCAGTTTTATTCTTTATTAAAAGGGTTTCCCCATCAGGCTGTTTCACAGATCCAGCTCTTCACAGCCAGCTTCAGGCTCCCATTTCCTGTTCAGGCTGTGGGCAGTAGCTGAGCCTGTTAGAGGGACATTGGTGATGGAGCAGTTTTAGCAGCAGGGCTGAATACTGCAGAGCTCTAAAGGGTTAAGGTTTGTTAGTAAGAAAGATAAACAAGCTCCTATGCTGCTGATGAGACACAGAATAGAGTCACCATCTCTAGCCATGGCTACTAGAGCAGAGAGAGTTGGTCAGTAACCTAGGAAACCTTCTGTAAACAAACAGGAAATAAAAACTGCTCTAACTCTGTACGCAAGCAAAAACTGCATGGTGAAGGACATGAATTTACATGCCATTTTTGTCACAGTTTTGACACAATTGTGGTTGTGGCTTCGAAGAGAAAAATTAGTTTTTTAGACCTTTTCTAAAATTTTGAATGAGAACGGTGTGCCGTTAAATGTGTGACTACAAGTGAAGCAAAACCACAACAATATAGAGGAATACACTTTTTTTTTCAGCGCTGTAGTGATGTAACCTTTTCTGCCCTTTCTGAATTCAACTTAATTTATTTTTAGCAAGAAATAGCTTTTTCCAGATTACCGGTATGTTTTATTTTACTTTGTTTTATATTATAGGGTTATACTCGGGAACATTCATTTTGTTGCCTTAAAAGTTGGAAACGTTTTTGAGTTTGTTTAAAGGGGTTGTCTCGCTACAAGGATTGCTGCTTTTTATGTTAAAGATCTTGCAAAAATAAGTCACTTTGCAATATGTGTCCATTAACAGTATCCTACCTATTCTGAGATATTCCCCTCTTGTTATGGGCTGCATCAGCTCCTCAGATTGCTATTCTACGACTGTTTTAGTCTCTCCTAATAGGCTGCCATAAAAGGTTGCTATAAATACAGACTGGCTTCTATGCAGCCAAGTAGAACCAGTAAACATTCACTCCTGTATTCAATAATTTAATCAAGGAACAACAGTTGCACTTAAAGTAAGACGATCATGTTAGTGAGTCAACGTTTAAGGAGTTAATTCTGAAAGTGACCCCTGTTTTCCCCTATCAGCTCTAGTTTTGGAGATCCGGCATTGCCCCCTTACCAAGTATCTGCTGCTGGAAGTAGTGGTCATTCAATATTGTACTAAAGAAATGTGAGAAATTCATGTGGAACAGAAAAGACATAAATTTTAGAAAATGTAAAGAACACAAGCAAATAAAACCCATGAATGTGCCGAGCAAATCCAATTCTATTCATTTGCACTTAATGCCCTGAAAGAGGGCATACCCCTTTGGTCACCTGATCTCCTGGACTCAACACAGATATGTTTCCAACACAAAACTTCTGAGCTTCCTGTCATCAAACAGCTGATGTAGGACTTCAGGAAACCCATAGAATATTTAATGAAAGGACATTACAATGGTAACTAACTATGGGAGAGACATTATTTTGAAAAGAAAATTCCACTAGACAAACGCTTCAAGTTTTATATATAAATTAATCACAAGCACAATGTAGAATCATGGAATCCACATCTCAGACACTAGAGCTCCTGGAAGAACATGGACGGGATTTCCGGTCTCAGCAGCTCTCACATACCCAGAATAAGGTCAAAGCTTCTAGGCACCAAAAATTAATTTTTTTTTGTTCTCCAGTGTTATATATGTTACATTACATCATATTCGGCATGCAGCGTTTTTGAAGCTTTGCTTTATATCTATCGTGTATCTGTATATTTTTCTGGCATTGTGCTATTTTTAGATGGTCTAGATGTCTGTATATATGTGCTAGAAACAAGTTCACAGTAATCTGGTTGACAACGCTCAAAATGTTGTACATTAAGCTAATTAGTAAAAGCATCAGTTACATAAAAATATGGTATGGAAAAATATACCTATATAGCTATAAGCCCAAATAGCTTGTTATGGATATAGAATGAACAAATTCAAAGGGGTCATTCAGCATTTCAAAAAAAAAAAAAAAACAATTTCTCAAATTGCTTGTCTGAGTTTTTATTAATTTCCTTATGATATTTTGTGTGTAACGTGTGCTTTTTCTGTGCTGTATGTAGCCTCCCTTCTCTTCAGTGCAGCAGCAGCAGCGTTGCCTGTTCAAAATCTATTCTCCTTTGCCATGAAAACTACAAGCCCCAGATTATTTTACTCTGCTTTGTCTATCTTACTACCTCCCAATCTCTCAAAGTCTCAATGTCCACCCCATGTTTCCTACCTCATGTCTTGGGTGGCAGGACAAAAGCAGTGTAGCTTCAAATGTTGCCCTGAAAGAGGGCATACCCCTTTGGTCACCTGATCTCCTGCGCTCAACACAGAGCTGTTTCTAACACAATACTTCTGAGCTTCCTGTCATCAAACAGCCGATGTATGACTTCAGGAAACCCATAGAATATTTAATGAAAGGAGATTACAAAGGTAACTAACTAGGGGAGAGACATTATTTTGAAAAAAAAAAAAATTCCACTAGACAATCGCTTCAAGTTTTTAGTTTTAAATATATTTCAGCACCAATAATATTGACCCAATAACTATTAGAAATTACTCATTTATAAAGAGTAGTGCAGCCTAAATGTGTTAATATTGCCCAGAGCAACCAACAAGATGTAGGACTTCAGGAAACCCATAGAATATTTAATGAAATGACATTACAAAAGTGCCTAACTATGGGAGAGATATTATTTTGGAAAAAAAAATTTTCCACTAGACAACCACTTCGTTTTTTTGTAAATTTATTTCAGCACTAATAATATTGAACCATTAACTATTAGAAAATACTCATTTATAAAGAGTAGTGCAGCCCAAATGTGGCAATATTGCCCTGAGCAACTAAAAAGATCATGCTTTCCATATTAAGGGGGTTGTCCAATAAATGTTTTTATTGTTATAATAGGGTACTGCTGCCAGGGCTGCCATCAGTCATCTATTAACCGTTTCAGGACCCCATACAGCCAAATCAAATAGGGCTCCCATCCATTACTAGTTCCTATTTTTTAACATATCAGTGGGCCCCTTTTTGATTAGGGCCCCTGACAGAGGAGCACTGCCCATACTGCCCAATTAGCACCCCTGACTGCTGCAATTTAAAAAAAATGTATTATCCCCTTTCCTTTTATCCAGCGCTGCTGCTCTGTCACTTTCCGACGCTCTTCTGATATCTTCTGGTCTTCTTTCCAATGGTACACCACTGCTGCAGCAGATGATTGGCTGCAGAGGTCACGTGCCATTGGCTGACATCACCAATTTGAAGAACTCTGAAAGGTGATTTACGTGACCACGGCAGACAATCAGCTGCTGCAGTGGTGGTGTCCCATTGGAAAGAAGACCAGAAGATATCAGAAGACCGGTGTAAAGTGAGGATGGCGCAGCGGTGGATCCGAGGTGAGAGGAAAGCTGAGCATAGGTTTTTCTTATAAATGAGCTAGAGTTCAATCAACCTATATAGATGACTTTATTTCTGGAGACTAAGGTTACGTTCACATTGTGTAATTGCGGGGACGTATTTCGCCCACAATTACGCCGTGTGCTCGGGAGCGGGGGTTGGGCAGCCTGCCGGCCCCATAGACATTCATTGTTCTCAGCGCATATACGCCGTGAATAATTGACATGTCACTTCTCTCCCCGCTTGGCGCATTGTGCGAGTGGGGAGAGGAGATGTAATCCATAGTTCTCTATGAGAACTGTGGATTACCGTAATGACTGGGACGTATCTCGCCCAGTATTTAGCGCAGTACGGTGAGAATTATGGGTCGAGATACGTCCCATTTTAAGCCGTGTGAGCATAGCCTGAGGACGACATGCATGAACAGGGCTGCGCCAGAAATCTGGCTTTTTTTCAGCCCGATACCAGACACAGCCCTGTTCGCTATATTTTTACATCGCCTGTATACCAGTATCAGGTGCATTACAGAGCGCCCGCAGCACTTTGTACTGCGCCTGATTTCCGGGGGTGTGCAGGAGGCGGGGCGCACTACAACCGTACGAAGCTACAGATTTATAGCTTCAGTGCGGCAATTCCAGGCGCATTACTGCTGGAACAGGTAGAGCACTTTCGAAGTGGTTTACCTGAGCCAGAATTGTCATCTTTGCACTAGAATGCATCTGATTTATGACCCGCTGTAGAGCGGGTTCATCAGGCGCATTTGATACTATTGTTATAAGCATAAAAATTGGCGTTTAGACGCCAAAAATCATACATGTCGCCCTAAATACTTGAAATTGATGATTATATATTTGTAGAGCGGCGTTTGCACGTGACACATCATTTTCCAGTTTTTTTTCCATATTTATATACTCTGCAGAATCTATGAGCCTTAATCCTAGGAATTTTAACAAGAGCAGACCCTGTTCCAAGTACACTGTACCTCATTACTAGTGACTAATTAGACATAGGACATAATCCATCCTTTGTGTAGCGAATCTTCGGCTGTTAGACCTGCTTTTGGGGTAGTCAAGGCACTGCTCACCTTTTAAATTGCATGCGTAGTCTAATTAACATGGACAACATGCAAAGGTCAGCGAATATAATTGCCCTTAATCTTACCATCACTTTTGCTTTTTTACAATACATAATAAATAATAGTCTGCAAACCATAGACACGGGTTAATAGTTCAAATGGCTGATTTTATTTTTTTTCATTGTATGCCGCAAGAACAATACGCTCGCTGAAAAGTGAATTGAAATGCTCATATAATTCCAACCAGCCTTGAGCAATGTTATTATGTGTCATTTATAAAGCACTCAGAGGCGACAGAAACATTTTTGTTTTGGTAATCATTAATTCTCTTGCATGAACAATATTTTGCCATTAGGATTATTATTCATGTTACTTTAATATTTTAATTACAATTTACAACATCTTTTTCTCTGCATGTGAATTTCCAATGTAAAAGCAATTTATTAGGCTTTAAAGGGTTTGTAGAACCATATGACAACATTAATAGCATTTGCAATCATTACCATCGACCATTCAGAAGCTGTTCATAACATGTAAAAATATGTCAAAGTTTCTAAAAGTTTATTGCTTTTTCCCCTATTTTTAAATATTTTCCACACTAAAAGATGTCTGATTTTTAAAGCGGATCGGTGCCCATTCCTGACAGGTCTGTTGTAATAAATCCTTGTGTTACTCATGAAATAGCAATTGTGGAACAACTTGTCTTGTAACTCTGTGTTGTGTGGTTTCTCGATTATTCTTTCTGGAAATGTTTTACTGAATCTGTCAGCTGGGTGTTTCCAGTTAATGCATCTGAACAATCATTGGTGACAGAGTCAGTGTGTGCAGAGGCACACCCTTCCAACTGGAATGGTTACACCCACCTGACAGATTCAGTAATACATTTCTAGAAGGATTAAGAGAGGAACAGCACAACACAGAGTTATAAGGGTATGTTCAAACGGCATATCTCTGGGACCTACTTTGGGGCGTAATTGTGGTACAATACGCCCCTGAAATATGCCCCCCAAAAATACGGTAAAATCATTGCACTCATTGAGTGCTATGATCTGCAACGTATTCTGCGGTGTGCACTGAGCGCTTAGAGAAAGAAGTGACAAATGAATGGGAGCCGGCCGGTAGCGTTTTAGAAGTACGTGTTGGCCAGTGCCTACTTCTAAAACAGCAGGCACATAGTGGCGCGCACAGTACGCACCACTATACGCCGTGTGAACATATCCTAAGAGAAGAATTGTTATTTCACAGGGAGCACAAGAATTTGACATGTCTGGAGATGTCACAGGTCCGTCTGCACTAGGTACTGCTGGTAGAGATTCCTATATGACGTGCTTTTAAGACTTTTGACCAACATCAAGTATAGTATAGTATCAGTTCATGTCAGCGGGGTTGCAGGTTATTGATAATAAAACTGCACAACCACTTGCTGGTATGTTTGGAAAGACTTGAATGAATCCTAGGGGCTTACAGACGACCTGTGACCTCTCCTGACAGGTCTGTTTTAATTAAACCCTTGTGTTCCCTGTGTAATAACAATTGTGTAGCATCTTCTCTTATAACTCTGTGTTGTGTGGTTCCTCCATTGATCTTTCTGGAAATGTTTTGCTGAATCTGTCAGCCGGGTGTTTCCAGTTGAGGATATGTTTCTGTACTATCTGATATAAACCAATCATTGGTGACATAGTCAGTGTTTGCAGAGACACGCCCTTCCAATGGAATTGTTACACCTACCTGACTGATTCAGTAATACATTTCTAGAAGGAATAAGAGAGGAACAGCACAACATTGAATTATAAGGGTATGTTCAAACAGCATGTCTGTGGGACATACTTTGGGGCGTAATTATGCTGCAATACCTGAAGTACGCCCCCCAAAAGTACAGTAAAATCATAGCACTCGTTGAGTTCTAAGATCTGCTGTGTATACCACAGTGTGCACTGAGCGCTTGGAGAAAGAAGTGACAAGTGAATGGGGGCCGGCTGGGAGCGCTTTAGGAGTAAGTGCTGGCCAGCGCCTATTTCTAAAACAGCAGGCACATAGCAGCGCGCACAGTACATGCCACTATACGCCGTGTGAACATATCCTAAGAGAAGAATTGTTATTTCATAGGGACCACAAGAATTTACTAAAACAGACATGTCAGCCGATGTCATAGGTCCGCCTGCACTAAGGGATTTTAAGATTTTTGACCAACATCAAATACCATATAGTATCAGTTCATGTCAGCGGGGTTGCAGGTTATTGATAATAAAACTGCACAGTCACTTGCTGGTATGTTTGGAAAGACTTGAATGAATCCTAGGGGCTTACAGACGACCTGTGACCTCTCCTGACAGGTCTGTTTTAGAAAAATTCTTGTGTTCCCTGTGAAACAACAATTCTGGAGCCTCTCCTCTTATAACTCTGGTTGTGGTGTCCCTTTGTTATTCCTCCTAAAAATGTATTACTGAATCTGTCAGCTGGGTGTTACCATTTGATTTTACAAGGGTCAGCAGTAATTGGACACTTTCAGACACACACCCAACTGGAAACACCCAACGGATAGATTCAGGAATACATTCCTAGAACAAAAAGTGGATTTTATTATTTTATTTTTATTAGCTTTAGGGGGCTCTACCTGGCAAACAGAGAGGGCAACTACCTGGCAACAAAGGGGGCACTACCTGGCAACAAAGGGGGCACTACCTGGCAACAATGGGGGCACTACCTGGCAACAAAGGGGGCACTACCTGGCAACAGAGGGGGCTCTACCTGGCTAACAGATGGGGGCACTACCTGGCTAACAGATGGGGGCACTACCTGGCAACAGAGGGGGCACTACCTGGCAAACAGGGGGCACTACCTGGCAACAGAGGGGGGCACTACCTGGCAACAATGGGGGCACTACCGGCTACAAAAGGGGGCACTACCTGGCTAACAGATGGGGGCACTACCTGGCTAACAGATGGGGGCACTACCTGGCAACAGAGGGGGCACTACCTGGCACAAAGGGGACATCTACTGGCAACAGAGGGGACATCTACCTGGCAAACAGATGGGGGCACTACCTGGCTAACAGATGGGGGCACTACCTGGCTAACAGATGGGGACATCTACCTGGCAACAGAGGGGACATCTACCTGGCAACAGAGGGGACATCTACCTGGCAACCAATGGGGGCACTACCTGGCAACAATGGGGGCACTACCTGGCTAACAATGGGGGCACCTACCTGGCTAACAATGGGGGCACCTACCTGGCTAACAAGGGGGGCACCTACCTGGCTAACAAAGGGGGGCATCTACCTGGCTACAAATTTGGCTCTACCTGGCTACAGAGGGGGGGCATCTACTGGCTACAAGGGGGCATCTACCGGCCTGAAAGGGGCACTACTGGTTATGGGGGGCTACTTACCTGGCTAAAAGGGCATCTCCCTGGCTTTCTTCCAAACCCGTTATGCAGTTAGGTGGAGTGGGTGTGGCTTTTTGAAGGGGCGTGGCATACCAACAAGATGGGCGTGTCCATGCAAATTTTTGCCGCGGCGCGCTACGCGCGCCGCCCACTACGCGCGCCGCCCACTACAGTCTCCTGCTTTTTCACTTTCAAAAGTTGGCAACTATGGTGTAAGGGCATGTTCACACGACGGATTTGGCCGCCGGTTCGGCCGCGGCCAAACCTCGTCCTAGCCTCGCAGCGAACTCGCGTCTCCCGACACGGGTTTGCGGCGCGGTCGCGGCGCAAGTGGGGCATGGTTTGGCGCGCGCGGCTTGTGGCGAAGGTTTGCCCCCATGTAAATTAGTAGCCAGGGGGAAAACCGTGCCGCCAGCGGCGGCCCAGCTGTAGTGAGCCCCGTGGCAACACCGCGCGGCTGCTCCGCTGAGGACTCCCGGTCAAGAATTGATAGGAGAGTTCTCAAACACGCGCGGCAAGGTCGCGGCCAAACCCGCGGCGTGTGAATATTAACGCGGTTTCCCATAGGAAACCATGTTAATAAAGTGGGCGCGATTTGGATGCAGTTTTAGCCGCGGAAACCGTGTCAGAACCCGTGGCCATAACCTCGTTCAAATCCGGCGTGTGAACGAGGCCTAAATCATAGGTGGTTATAATGAGGATGTCTGTCCCTGTTTAATGCTGTCTGTGCTGCAGGCTACATTAACGTGATGTCAGGTTTCCAATAATTATTCCCTTCTCCACAGGTGACCAGCCAGTACTAGATTCAGATCTTGGAGTTTTAAAGATCATGGTACATAAAAGCGACCCATTGACTGAAACATTGCACACCTTTTACTTTTTCCTTATCAAGTATACTTACCTGTGTTTTTGCTTAGGCCTTCAGGATAGAAATTGATTTCAAGAAGTGGTGAGATTCCATTCCCTTTGGGCAGATCTGGCTGTCTGTGGTTTCTCACTACTGTATTTAAAGGGGTTGTCTCACTACAAAGATTAGCTTTCAACATGTAGGGAACACTAAATTTAGACGTTTTCCAAATATATTGCTTTATTCATTTTTTTTTTGTTGAGTAGCTACAATTGATTTTATCACCTTCTGAGGGTTTTTTTTCCCCAAGTGAATACCTATGAAACTATTTCCCTGCGTTTGTTCTATGGATAGCAGGGAGTTAATGTCATCACACAGGTCCTGCAAGAACTGCCAGCAGCCTGGAACTTGTGTGTTATTATCTTTCAGACAAAAGACACTAATTATACTGTTTACTTTAGCCTTCTCTGGACTGAATTGTTTATCTAAGCTAGACTATTAGCAGACATCGAATACCTGAGCTCATATGCTAATTACAGACAGCTTGACCAGGAAGTGACAGGATGCATGAATGAAAGAATGCTCCTGGCTCTATGAAACAGTGAGATGAGACAACCCCTTTAATTACTCAAGAGCAACTCTTTGGTTTCATCTTCCTTAGAGTCATACCAATCTAATCCTGTAGGAGAACACTGGATCTGAACCAAGGCCCACTATTTTCCACTAACCTTTTTGTTGTGACTGTCTTCACACGTGGACAATCTTGTTATTCCTCTTCTGTTAAAGAAAGAAAAACCCACAATAGTCACTGAAATAACTTGAAACTGACAATAATAGTAATAATACAGTAATAGTACAGTAATACAGTAATACAGTAATAATAAATTTAAATATACTGAAAATCAACTAATGAAAATCAGACATTGTGTTTGAATTGTGGTTCAACCAAAAAATCCTGAAAGGAGTTGTCTCATTAATAGTTTCAGCCTTCTGTCGTGAATGGGAGGTTGAATTGAGGGCGTGCTAGCTTGTCTGTCTCTTTCTCCTCCCTCTTTCCCCCCCCCCTCAGCACCAAAGGGAGCTATCTGCCCATAATTCTATACAGCAGGGGGAGGGGCAAGGGGGTTTGATGCCAGAGTTAACCCTGTGTGTGCCTGCCTAGAGAGGTCTATGATTGCTAATAGCAGAGGGGCTGCAAGTGTTCCTATACCCTCTGCTAAGCTTACATATCTCCACATCTCCAGCAACAGCAAACAAACCCTCTCAGAACAGAGGCGGAAAGTCGCAAAGTGTTACTCAGGATGTGTCCCCAGATACAGGACAAACATAAAGTATTCACATGCCTGTCCTGCTATAGTATTAGTATAGTCACAGTTTTCCCCAGGACATATCATTTATTATAGTAACCACAGGGGTCACTGCCCGTCAAATTATCTGGTAGGGGAGCAGGAGGAAGCAGGCACACACAGGGTTAATCCAGGCAGCAAGGACACAGATGCCAGAGTCCTCCCTCCCCCCCTCCCTGCACTACGAAGCTTCTGTGAGGGGGGCCTTTGCTCTACCTGAGTGAGTCATAAAACCTGACACCAGTAAGTAAGGATCAAAAGGTTTTTGCTGCATAAAAACTTGAAAAGCGTGTAAAATATAACAGGGCTAGCCAAAAAATCAGTAGGAATTTGAAATGGAAAAATTCAAAGCTGCTTTTTTTTTAAAATTTTTTAATTTAAACCCCCAAAATCATTGTAGCGAGACAACCCCTTTAATTTAATATTTGTTGCACAACCTTTTGAGGCAATCACTCAAACAAAAAGTGTGAAAACTTCAATGAGGTTCACCTGAAAAAATTTTTGGTCCACCCCTCGGTGGCTGAGATGTCTCAGATGTGAAGGTGTCTTCTCCAGACTGCAAGTTGCAGCTCCCAGATGTTCAACATGATTTAGATAAGGGCGATAAACGACCCTTAAAGAGGACCTATCACCTCAAGGGAAACCTCAAAAGTAATGAAAAAAATAAAAACCTTTTCCCAAAAATTTTGCTTCATTAGGCAAATGAAAGCATTTCCCTATAATTCATTTTTTTTTAAAAAAGCGCTCCCCTTTTTAAAAAGGGGGACTTAAAAGGATTGTCTCACTAAGGTTTGTTTTTATGTTAAAGACCTTGAAAAAACAAGTCTTTTAAAAATGTATTCCCTTAACAGTGTCTACCATTCCAGATATCCCTTTTGTATGGGAGCATTAGTCCAAAGGTCGTATGCTACAGGCCCCTTCTATCCCTGATAGGTCCATGCTGGTTGCTATAGCTACAGACTTATATCCTCAGCAGCTCATCACTGCAGGACAGTAAATGCGCCCTTGAATTAAAAAATTAAACAGAAAACAGGACTGAGGTAAGATGAATCGATGTAGTGAGACAGCCACTTTAAGTGGGGCCAAGTCGGCACCTGACAGTTTCACAGAGCTGTCAACATAGTGATCCATCAAGCTAACTGATTCTGAGCTGGGAGAGTCCACTGTGAAAGGGGTAGCCAGGAACTCTTCATCATGAGCATACTGGTAAGCTCTGGGCTGCTATTTTTGTGCTGGATATAACACTAGCAGCAGTGTAATTTACATGCCTATGTCCTCAGTGTGCTTTGCCTGCTGCAGTGTATGTAGTGAGAGACTCAGATTATCCTGTACAAGCAGTTATATCCTCAGCTCCCCCTGCACAGTTGGTATCTCCCAACAGAAAGAATCCTGTTAGATAAGGATCTATGTCTCAGAAAGTGAAACTGAAACCTGTGTCCCTGTAATACTGAGGTAAATCTTCTGGATTGCTAATGACGTGCATTGGAAAAAAGTCTTATAATTTCATCTACTACTATTTTTTGTGTGTTTGTGTGCAGTTGATAGATACTTTTTTAAGTATAGTCCAATGCTTTGCTTTTAGCTATTCTTAGATATTTTTATCTGTGTGTTTTGCATCATTATCCTGCTGGAGGCTCGATTATCTGTGACCTAGACCAGGCTTTCTGACACTGGGCAACACATTGCACTTCAGAAAGTTTTGATATTTCATTGTACCCTGCAAAAATTTAAGACGCCCTGTACTAGATGCAGCAAAGCGGCCCTAAAATATACGAGGCCTTCTTCATGTTTCACAGTAGGTACAGTGTTTTTTCTTTGTATGCTTCATTTTTGCGTCTGTGTACACAGAGCTGATGTAATTTGCCAAAAGGCTCCAGTTTTGTCTCATCTGTCCAATGGACTTTTTCCCAGAAGCTTTGTGGCTTGTCAATATGCATTTTGGAAAATTCCAGTCTTGCTTTTTTTATGATTTACTTTCAACACTGGTTTTCTTCTTGGTGGTCTCCCATTAGGTCCATTTTGGCAAAGACAGCGACAGATGGTGCAATCTGACACTGATGTACCTTCACCTTGATGTTCATTTCTAATCTCTTTGGAAGTTGTTCTGGGCTATTTGGTTATCATTTGTATTATATTCGTATTATGGCCATGTGGAGGAATGAATAATATCTGCAACTATAATAACAGGAACATCACACTGTTTGGAGATGGTATTATACTGTAGCCTTTACCTTTAACATTTTTTTCTTTCTAATCTCCTGAGACAACTCTCTCCTTAGCTTCCTTTGTACAGACCATGATATCAAACAGCATAGTGATTACTTTTCACTCTTCAAATAGGCAGACTAACCGATTACAGATTATAGGTTTGAAGACACCTGTGATGCTGATTTTATTTTTCAGTTAAACCACGATTTACAAGCAATGTCTGATTTTCATTAGCTGATTTTCAGCAAATTTGAATTTATTTTGTATTTAATACTTTTGTTAGTTATTTCAGTGACTATTGTGGCTTTTTCTTTCTTTGACGGCAGAGTACTAACATATTTGTCCTTGAGTGTTCATATCAAATAGCACAAACCTAGACGTGAAAAAAAAGTTTTCCTCCCTTATCTAATTAGACTCATACTACTGTTCATTTCTGTTTTTTACTTCAAGGGGTATTTCCGTTTCATTAATTAGCTTTAAACATGTAGGCAAAAGTAAATAAAGACTGTTACCAAATACATTGCTTTTCTGAATTTGCTTCTCTTTAGAGCTAAAAGCAGATCTTATCTTTGTACACAAGCTTCCCTAGTCATCTGCCGCCTCTCTCTGCTCTGATAGGCTGCAGTAGTGGCAGGAAAGGGGACACCACTCCCTGCTGTGTTCCTTATCTGGAACATAGGATATTAGTCAAATTACTTACTGACAAGCTTTAGGACTTGTCCCCATGGCACCGGTTACTTGTCGTTTTTTCAGATGATTTGCACTTTTACAAACTCCCCTATAGGCTTCTATGGAAAATCCGTGCAGCAGCCCCCACTGCACGGATTTTCCATCGGACGGAACTTAGAATATGTTCATTCTTCTGCCCAGTTTTCGGGCGGAACATGAACAGGTGGGTGCGAAGCTGGCCGGCTTGAATCTGAAAATCGCTGAGAAAAGCCGGCCAGCATTTCTGACCGGTATTTGGTCTTTACCATGTACACGCACTCTTAATCTTTTAGAGCTCTGTAGCTTTGTGCCCTACTGTTTACAAACCTCTAGCATTCATGATACTCGATCAGACTCAGCGAGGAACCCCAGAGCTGTTATGTCAATCACTACTACTGACCCACCCACAGTCTAACCAGAAAGTGTGAGTCAGAAGCTGCCTGTGGCTCAGTAAAACAGCATAGTAAGACAACCCCTTTAAGTTGCAATTTTAATCATGCACTGGGTTTCTCTGCCGATCTTCTGTTTTCTTCTGGTTTTCGCTGAATGGAACGTCACTGCTGCAGTCTGTGATTGGGTGCAACAGTCACGTGACATCACCATTTGGAAGTCAACACTCTGAACAGTGATTGGCTGCAACAACGATGTTCCATTTGACCAAAGCCAAAAGAAAACAGGAGACTGGCAAAGAGGACTAGGAGGAGCAATAGAACTAGCGATGTGTCAGAGGTGAGTATGGTTTGGATTTTTTTTTCTTTCTACCTCAGCGACATAATTTGGTTTAAAAAAGGGGAGATGTACAACCCCTTTAAGTTTAGGTGTCCTTTTAAGTAACCTAAATACCCTTCCCTCAAGTCAGCTATGGATAACTGCAAGTTCCTTGTGCTACTAATTTAGAAGTACACAACAAAACTGTTGAACGGGTTCCTATATGCTAGCTATATTTAGGGATTTCAGAAGTCAAAAAAAAAAATCCATGTTGGCAACCTTTCACAACAAGTCAGACCCCCATGTTTATAGCAAGAATAATACCAATGTAGAAAAGAATAGAAAAGAACATGCTCTCCACTCCGTCCTTTAGCCTAGTAAAGCTCTTTGCCATATTAATATCGAGCCTAAGCTGCATTGTGTTTTTTTGTAGAAAACAACAAAAAATCTAAATGCAGAAGCCAAGACTGTTTGATCTTGATGTTCTGTTCTTTTGTGCTCCAGTTTTGTACACCTGGGACCAGAGCTTTTTGGTAGCTAAAGAATAACTGAGCAACTATATTATTTTTTGTTTGGTCATAATTGATTTCCCTTCAGCATTCAGGCAGGATTTTCTCATTGCATCTTTCTTGGTAGACCCTTTTTTCTTCTTATACTCTTATAAAGTGCACAGTGAAAACCCCTTCTTTACTCCACTGCAATATATAATGTATGAAGTACCATAATATACATACAGTGGGGAAAATAAGTATTTGATACACTGGCGATTTTACAAGTTTTCCCACCTACAGAGAATGGAGAGGTCTGTAATTTTATCGTAGGAGAGACAGAATCTAAAATAAAATCCAGAAAATCACATTGTATGATTTTTAAATAATTAATTTGTATTTTATTGTATGAAATAAGGATTTGATACAATAGAAAACAGAACTTAATGTTTGCAATTACAGAAATCTTTGTTTGCAATTAAAGAGGTCAGACATTTCTTGTAGTTCTTGATCAAGTTTCCACACACTGCACCAGGGATTTTGGCCCACTCCTCTATATGGATCTCTCAGGTTTTGGCGCTGTCGCTGGGCTACATTGAGTTTTAGCTCCCTCCAAAGATTTTCGATTGGGTTCAGGTCTGGAGACTGGCTATGCCACTCCAGGACCAGTTGTCCTGGCTGTATGTTTTGGGTCATTGTCCTGCTGGAAGACCCAGCCATGACCCATCTTCAAGGCTCTTACTGAGGGAATGAGGTTGTTGGCCAAAATCTCACGTTATATGGCCCCATCCATCCTCACTTCCATACAATGTAGTCGTCTTGTCCTCATTGCTGAAAAGCACCCCCAAATTATGATGTTTCCACCCCCATGCTTCACGGTTGGGGTGTGTTCTTGGGGTTGTACTCATCCTTCTTCTTCTTCCAAACACAGCGAGTGAAGTTGATACCGAAAAGTTCTATTTGGTCTCATCTGACCACATGCCTCCTTTTTATCATCCAGACAATCATTGGTAAACTTAAAACGGGCCTGGACATGTGCTGGTGTGTGTAGGGGGACCTTGTGTGCCCTGCAGGATTTTAATCCATGATGGTGTAGTCTGTTACGGTAATTTTTGAGTCAGTGGTCCCAGCTCTATTCAGGTCATTGACCACGTCCTCCCGTGTAGTTCTGGGCTGATTCCTTACCATTCTCAGAATCATACTTACCCCACGAGGCGAGATCTTGCATGAAGCCCCAGACCGAGGAAGCTTGACAGTCAACTTGTGTTTCTTCCATTTTCTAATAATTGTGCCAACAGTTGTTGCCTTCTAACCAAGTTGTTTGTCTATTGTCCTGTAGCCCATCCCAGCCTTGTGCAGGTCTACAATTTTGTCCCTGTGTCCTTAAACAGCTCTTTGGTCCTGGCCGTGGTGGAGAGGTTGGGGTGTGATTGATTGTGTGGACAGTTGTCTTTTACACAGGTAATGAGTTCAAACAGGTGCGATTAATACAGGTAATGAGTGCAGAGTAGGAGGGCTTCTTAAGCCCTTAACGACCCTGGGCGTATGAGTATGTCCCAGGGCCGCTAAGGGGCTTTGCAGGGGGATCGCTCCGCGACCCCCCGCACAGTCGCCGGGTGTTAGCGGCTAATCGCCGCTAACACCCGGCAGTAACAGCGCCGGCAGGTGGCTCCACCCGCTGGCGCTGTTTAAACCATCAGACACCGCGGAAAAGATGGCTGCGGCGTCTGAAAGAACGGCGATCGGTGCCGCGCACCGATCGTCACGGCCATCGGCATCAGCGCAGCTATGCTGCGCCGATCCGACAACCGGACACGGTGGTGGGGAGCCCTGTGAAGGCTCCGTCACTTACACTGGCCGGTTTGCCCCACTTCCGTCCGCAGACAGGAAGTGGGGAAACGCCATCTTTGTACACCCTAATGCATTGCCTATGCAATGCATTAGGTTGTATTAACAATCGGGCCCCCTAGTGGTCAAGCACCATAGAGGAACTAAATGTTACAGTAAAAAAAATAAATAAATAAAGTTTTAAAGTACAAAAAAAAAGTATTAAAGGTTCAAATCACCTCCCTTTCCCCATTTTACAAATAAAATCATTAAAATAATAAAAAAGTTATACATACTTGGTATTGCCGCGTCCGAAAAAGTCCGATCTATAAAAATATAACATCACTTATCCCGTACGCTGAACACCGTAGAAGAAAAAAAAATTCCAAACGCCAAAATTGCGTTTTTTGGTCATTTTACGTCACTCAAAAAATGAAATAAAAATGATCAAAAAAGTCGCATGCATTCCAAACTGCTAGTGATAAAAAGTAAACTTCAGCCCGCAAAAAATGCCGCCTCACTGATGTCCGTAGGTGTCAGTACAAAAAAGTTATTGGTCGCACAAAATGGCGCCATGGCGCAAATTTCAAAATAGAAAATATTTGGAATTTTTTTTTACGGTACCAAAACATAAGGAAAACCCTAATTGTTTGGTATTGCCGGATGCGTATCAACCTGTAGAATACAAATAACACATGATATTTACCGAAGATTGAACGCAGTAAAAGCAAAACCCCCGCAAACATGGCGAAAATACTTTTTTCACAATTTGTCCCACTTGGAATTTTTTTTTGCGATTTCCCAGTATATTCTATAGTATAGTGAATAACACCATTAGAAAGTACATCTTGTCCCGCAATATAAAAGCCCTCATGTGTCTATGTAGGTGGAAAAATAAAAAAGTTATGGCTTTCAGAAGGCGAGGAGGGAAAAACGAACGTGTCACCAAAAAAAAACGCCGGGTCCTTAAGGCCTCGTTCACACGGCTTATTTCAGAACGTATTTACAACGGATTGCCGATGTAAATACGTTCTGAAATCAGTTGAAAATCAGTTGCAAAGAAGGGTCACTAAGTGTGGCACGTATTTGTAACTGATTTCCCGACGGATTCACCATCTACAATCAGTGTAGGTGGTGAATCCGTCCGGAAATAATTGACATGTCAATTGTTTTTCCGTCCGGATTGTCGTCGTCAATCCGCGGCGGCAATCCGGAACGGAATTTTGCGTCGTGTGAACGACGAGCCGTATTTTCTATTGAAATCAATAGAAAATAGGCTGTGCCTTAGAACGCACGCATTTGCCCACGGATTGCCGAACGTCAATCCGTCGGCAAATCCGTCCGAAATAAGCCGTGTGAACGAGGCCTAAGGGGTTAAAGAAAAACTAGCGGGTCTGTGGGAGCTGGCATTCTTGCTGCTTGGTAGGTGATTAAATAATTATTTCATGCAATAAAATGATAATTAATTATTTAAAACTCTTTCTGGATTCTTTTTTAGATTTTGTCTCTCCCAGTTGAAGTTCACCTATGATAAAAATTCAAGACCTCTCCATTCTCTGTAGGATGGAACTTGCAAAAACCGCCAGTGTCTCAAATACTTATTTTCCCCATTGCATATATGTGTTGACTGAATGAAAGAAACCCGCACAGCTTCTGTAAAGATCTTCCATTATTCACATATTATTAAATCAAAGCAACAAACCATTGTGTATCTGTTCCTCGTGTTTTTCTCTAAAGGTGAACTAAAACCTTGATTTTCTGCTTTTGATTAGGATTGTATTTACTAAATGTCCAGGCTTTAAAAAAAAAAAAAAAAATCAAATGTTCAAATTATCTGTTGCTTATCACTTGCTATCATCCACCCACAGCCACTTATGAAGCTCCCTCTCCTTGGAACATTGGGTCAGTGTAAATACAAATTATTGCAAAAGCATAAGAAAAGTGTAAATTTAGTAGAGTAGGAGTTTTTCACGTTGTGTGTGGGCGTGTAGTTGAAAGTCGTTGGAAATCATTAATACATATTTATTACTTTTTTAGTTTGTAGCAAACACTATTCAAGGCAGCATTGGTGTTTATTTGTAAGACTATACTATAATATATAATACAATATACAGATTGGTTTAAAGTTAAAAAAAAGTATGCTTCCTACCGTCAGTATTGTAATATACAAAACTATTGGTGCAGTTTATGCTGCTATTATAATTTTGTATTCTGCTATGATATATAATAAGGTATCCTCTGAAACTGTCAGGTAGTTTATGCTGAGAGCGGGATATGATAGAGGAGAGAAACTGAGCTCTGTGATATATAGGGTTATATGATAGAGGAAAGAAGATGAGCTCTGTGATATATAGGGTTATATGATAGAGGAGAGAAGCTGAGCTCTGTGATATATAGGGGTATATGATAGAGGTGGTGAAGCTGAGTTCTGTGATATATAGGGTTATATGATAGAGGGAGAAGCTGAGCTCTGTGATATATAGGGTTATATGATAGAGGGAGAGAAGCTGAGCTCTGTGAAAATATAGGGATATGATAGAGGAGAGAAGCTGAGCTCTGTGATATATAGGGTTATATGATAGAGGGAGAGGAGCTGAGCTCTGTGATATATAGGTTTATATGATAGAGGAGCTGAGCTCTGTGATATATAGGGTTATATGATAGAGGAGAGAAGCTGAGCTCTGTGATATATAGGGTTATATGATAGAGGGAGAGAAGCTGAGCTCTGTGATTACATAGGGTTTTTATGATAGAGGGAGTATGCTCAGCTCCTTCCTCTATCATATAACCCTATATATCACAGAGCTCAGCTTCTCGCCCCTTCATATAACCCTATATATCACAGAGTTTCAGCTTCTTCCCTCTATCATATAACCCTATCTATGACAGAGCTCAGCTCCTTTTCTTTATCATATAACCCTATATATTCACAGAGCTCAGTTCTCTCCTCTTCATATAACCCTATATTATGACAAAGCTCAGCTTCTCTCCTCTATAATATAACCCTATATATCACAGAGCTCAGCTACTCTCCTTAACCCTATTTTATCAAAGAGCTCAAGCTTCTCTCCTTTATAATAAAACCCCTATATATCACAGAGCTCACTCCTCTCCCTTTTATCATGTAACCCTTTTAATCACAGAGCTCAGCTTTCTCCTCTATCATATAACCCTATATATATCAGAGCTCAGCTTCTCTCCTCTTCATATAACCCTATATATCAACAGAGCTCGCTTCTCTCTTCTATCTTTATAACCCTATATACACAGAGCTCAGCTTCTCCCCTCTATCATAAAACCCCTATTATCACAGAGCTCAGCTTCTCTCCTCTATCATTAACCCTTTATATCACAGAGCTCAGCTCCTCTCCTCTATCATATAACCTTATATATCACAGAGCTCAGCTTCTCCCCTCTATCATATGACCCTATATATCACAGAGCTCAGCTTCTCTCCTCTATCATTTCACCCTATATATCACAGAGCTCAGCTTCTCTCCCTCTGTTATTTAACCCTATATATCACTGAGCTCTGCTCCTCTCCTGCTCTCAATATAACCCACCTGAAGCATAGTAGTGCATTTCAGAGGGAATTTAAGAATGAAGACAGAGCTAAAGTAATAAAATAAAAAACATACTTACCTTACCACTCCGCTCTGTTCCAGCAATCACACTGCCATCCGCCTCCCTAGTTCTTCTTTTTATTTCTGGCTGCAGGAAGTCAGCCCACAAGTGAGGCAACCACTGATTTGGCTTCACAGGTCACACGACATTTCCTGACGTCACCGTTCTGAAGTGAGGTGGTTGCCCGGAGTTAGACGTATACAGAGGAAATAAGCAGGGTGGTGGGGAGGGGGCGGCTGGCGGTGTTATTGTTGGAGCAGAGCTGAGTGAGGAGGTACAGTAAGTATGTTTTCTTTAATTTTATTACTGCAGCCCTTTCCTAATTTTAGTTAAAAACAAAAAAAATGGACAACCCCTGTAGAGTGGTTGTCTGATTCTTCCAAAATATTGATAGGAAGCTCCTGGAGGCCCAATAGAAAACTGGGACTTCCAAATGGGGACGTCAATGCTGCAACAGCTGATTGGCTGCTGTGTTCATGTGTCACTTCCCTCCCTTCATCCTTCGGAAGGGAACAGCTCCGAATGGTGATGTAAGCAGAGGCATATAATTGCTGCAGGCAGTCAGTGACATCCCCATTCAGGAGTGGAAGAAGGGAAACAGAACCGTGAAGACCCAGCACTGGAACAGAGGATCGGGTGAGTATAGGGTTTTTTTTTTTATTAGACCACCAGGAGCTCTCTACTAGCTTACATAGTAACATAGGCCGAAAAAAACAGTTCAGCCCATTGTCCTATAGTGTTGATCCACAGGAAAGCTAAAACTCCCATGAGGTAGAAGCCAATTGTCCTCATTTTAGGGAAAAAATTCCTTCCCGACTCCAATCTGGCAATTGGAATAAATCCCTGGATCAACGACCCTTCTCCAGAATCCTGGTCACTATAACTTGTTATATTACATCTAGAAATGTATCCAGACCCTTCTCCAGAATCCTGGTCACTATAACTTGTTATATTATTACATCTAGAAATGTATCCAGACCCTTCTCCAGAATCCTGGTCACTATAGTTTGTTATATTATCACATCTAGAAATGTATCCAGACCCTTCTCCAGAATCCTGGTCATTATAACTTGTTATATTATTACATCTAGAAATGTATCCAGACCCTTCTCCAGAATCCTGGTCATTATAACTTGTTATATTATTACATCTAGAAATGTATCCAGACCCTTCTCCAGAATCCTGGTCACTATCGTTTGTTATATTATCACATCTAGAAATGTATCCAGACCCTTCTCCAGAATCCTGGTCATTATAACTTGTTATATTATTACATCTAGAAATGTATCCAGACCCTTCTCCAGAATCCCGGTCACTATAACTTGTTATATTATTACATCTAGAAATGTATCCAGACCCTTCTCCAGAATCCTGGTCACTATAACTTGTTATATTATTACATCTAGAAATGTATCCAGACCCTTCTCCAGAATCCTGGCACATAACTTGTTATATTATTACATCTGAAATGTATCCAGATCATTCTCCAAATCCTGGTCACTAAAAGGTTGTTCACACGGCGTTTGGATCCTTTTTACGGATCCTTTTTTGGCACTTGAAAAGGGGATCCGGAAAGGGGATCCGCAAAACGCAAAATTGATACTTTATTTGGATCCTTTTTCACTTGCTGTTTAGCATCCCCGCTTTCCCCGGATCGTTTTTTGAAAGAAAAAGGAAAAAAAAAAACCTCTGTCTCTCTCCCTCCCCCCTCCGTTCATTAAAAACCCCCCGCCCTCCTTCTTTAAAAACCCCCGCTCCTCCGTTCATTTAAAACCCCCTGCTCCCCCTTTTCTTTTAAAAGCCCCCAGTCCTCCACTGTCACCGCCGCTCACCTGCGCCCCCCGCCCCGTGCTGCCGCCCCCCCCTGGCTCCCGCCGCCCGCTCTGCCCCCCCCGCTGCTCCCTGCCGGGGGCCGCCGCTCGCTGCTCCCCTTTGGGCTGCCGCCGCTCACCTGCGCGCCGCCGCTCACCCTGCGTGCCGCCGCACCCCCTCCCCAGCGATCCCCGTCCACTCCCAGTCCCCTTTTCGCATCCCGCTTTTTCAGGATGAAAAGCGCAGCTAAAATGGGCCCCCGGAGTGGGGAGGGCGCTTTTGGACAGGTCCCAAAAGGGGGACCCATTATCCCTCCTATGGGCTTTCACTTGCGTAAACCGCAAAAAGAATTGAATTCAATTCTTTAAACGATGGGGAAAAGCGCAGGGAGCTCTCAAAAGCGCCTCGCTGATCTCCCGTGGGAAGGGGATGCGTTTTTTGCCATTAAACTCTTTAAATCACACTGCAATTGTTTGATCAGTTTTCGGTCCTAAAAAGGTCCTAAAACGGGTCATAAAAACCCCTGTGAACAAGCCCAAAATTTTTATATTATAAATTTAGAAATGTATCCAGACCCTTTTCCAAATCCTGGTCACTATAACTTTTTATTAAAAACATCTAGAAAATTTTCCGCCCTTTCCAAATCCTGGTCACTATAACTTGTTTTTTAAAATTTTTACATTAAAATGATCCAGACCCTTCTCCAGAATCCCGGTCACTATAAATTGTACTAAAAAACACTCCCGAAAGTACCAGACCCTTTCCAGAATCCTGGCACCATAACTTTTTCATTTTTACATCTAGAAATTCTCCAGAATCCTGGCACTATAAAATTGTTTTTATTATTACTCCAGAAAAGCACCAAAACCCCTTTTTAACTCTTTGTAATTCACCATGACAGTTCCTCTGGGAGAGAGTTCCACATCTCATGCCTAACGGGGAAAGAATCCCTTTCTATGTCTAGTAGAAACTTCTTTCCTGTGCGTAAGGGGAAAGTGTTTGTATTTTTGCTTCTGTACTTTATGAGGTTTTTTTTGAAGGGGAAGGTCCTCTTTAAAAATAAATAATAAACTTAAAGATTTTGACCGATCGTAGTAAATACTTGTATCCCCCATGAAATAACAATTCTAGAACCTCTTTTATTATAACTCTGCACTGTGCCAGTCCTCCCTTATTCCTTATGCATATTTATGAGAAAATTGATCACAGCATGTTACCATTTCCCCTTCAAAAGGGTTAGCCTCACATTCAGCACTTATTTGGGTAGTGTCACGGTGTAGAGACCAACTAAGCTGAAGAAAAAGGCAACGTCAATGCCTATAATTTCACGAATACAAATTGCTAGTTAAAGGGTTATTTTCCCTCTCGGGGCATTTTTGGGGATATCCACAGGGGCTGGGGGGGGGGATCCCCATTCTGGGCAGAGGTGGTACTCACACCTATGAGACATTTATGGCTAGTCCAAAAGATATGCATTAGATGGGAATATGCTTTAGATGGGGAAAAGCAGCCGGTAGGTACAGAACAAATTTCTCCCCAAATGATATAGCAAAACACAATTGTTTGGATTAAATTTTAGATAATATTATAAAAATAAATTTTTATTTTTTTGGGGAATTTCTTAATTTTTTTTTAAATAGAAAAAAATGCATACAAGCAAAACCAAAAATTTACTAAAATGTTACCAATATAACAATTTCCAGCACAAGCAGTTCTCCAGTGGGTCTAATTATAAAGCTAATGCCTACTAAGGGAAATTGGAAGCACTGCCTGATAACTGGAGCAAAGAGATGAAATTGCCGATTTCCAGCTGTTTTTAAATGAACTCAATTGCACTTTCAAGTATCATTTTAATTTAAAGGGTGAGCTTGTATAATAGCAAAAGAGATCAAATGCTACTATTAGCCGTTTTATTACTTCTGTTAGTTAGGTTTATTGAGGAGCTGCATTATGCATGTTTAAGAGAATGCTTTTCACAATATTGGGTGGCTTGTTTAAAGTCTTGAAATAAGAACTTAAAAATTTAGAAGACGGGCTTGAATGTTCTGTGTTTGATGCACCAGTGATCACTCTCAGGGAAATGTGTATGTTAAGGATGTGTACACCTTTTTTCTATTCTAGCTCCAGTGGCTGTTGGATAATTATGAGACAGCAGAAGGTGTGAGTCTCCCCAGAAGTTCTCTTTACAACCACTACCTTCGGCACTGTCAGGAGCACAAGCTAGACCCAGTCAATGCTGCATCCTTTGGAAAACTTATCCGCTCCATATTCATGGGACTCCGAACAAGAAGACTGGGGACCAGGTTTGTATGGGGAAAAAAAAAAGGATTTAACTTAAATAGTCAAAAAATCCTTCATTTTTGGTAACGTAAAAAGTGCTGCATGTTAGGCTGTTTTCACATTGTATCTTGTAGAGTGTTTAAACTATACCTCAAGGTAGTCCCCAAAATATAGCTCTGATATATAACTACATATGTAGCAAATGTTAACTTGACATTTAAGCATTTTGATGACTCAACAACAGTGTTCAGTAATATTATAATGTCATGCACATGGCTAGACAGTATAGGTGCTAGTGAAAAGGAGTATTTCAACTCCTCTAACTAATATTGAAGAAAAATGTCGCTGCACACTCGGGTAGAATGCATTTCAAGAAATACGAATATTTCAAGAAATACGAATATTATTTGCTTATGGAAAATATGATCATATGAGCCTGCCCATATGATCACATATTCCATAGGCAAATGATATTCCTATATTGAGGCACTGTACTGTATTGATCCTCTCTAACTGACTTGTATGATCTTGAAAAATCTTCAATACAAACTTTTGATTTCCTTAAATGCATTTTACCTTAGTGTGCAGTGAAATTTTTCTTCAACGACAGTGTTATCTTCATCGGTGGTCTCTCGAAACAAGAATCATGCTCATTAAGATTACTTAAGCAAGACGGCCAAGAAGTCCAGTCCTCGATTAATGATCTTCCAACAGTGGGGGCAAGAGATTTTGTTTGGGAGTTGATTTTCCAAATCTGGGTTCTTCTTTCTCACCTTTTATCGTCGTCTTTTGTCTGTCTCATTGAAGAGGCGGTCAATCTCAAAATTTACAACCACTTGATTGGTCATATGATATTATAAAGGGCGATCTGTGGCTAGAATTTCCAAGTTGGCAATGTCAATTTGGCCTTTTTTAACGTAGATTTTGATGGTGTCTTGGAATTGTTTCTTTTGACCACCCTGGGCTTTCTGGACTTGGTTTAGTTGGGAGAAGAGAACTTGTCTGGGGAAGCAAATGTCATGCAATCTAAAGCAGTGGCCCATCCAGCGGAGTTGGTTTTGCAAGATCATAGCTTTCATATTGGTCATTGTTGCCTCATTTTAGCTAGGTTCACACTATGGGCCACATGTATGAACCTGTTTAGGTCTAAAACTCATTTTTTTGTCCCTAGGTTACCATAGGCAAAAGAGTGAGTTTTAGACTTAAACAGTTTCATACATGTGGCCCTATGTTTTTAACACAGAGTATAGGGAAACTTTTTTGTTCAAAACATATGCCTAAAAAATGTATCAATACGTACACTTTTTATTGTGCATGTCTATGTTTTTTTTAATGTATACCGTATTTTTTGGACTATAAGGCGCACCGGATTATAAGGCGCATTATCGATGAGCGCCTGCTAAGTCGTTTTGGTTCATATATAAGGCGCACCGGATTCTAAGGCGCGGCACATTAAATGAAACAAAGCTCAGACCGCAAGCCAAACTTTATTCAACACTTTCACAATAACTCTCAACTTGTAAAGTTGTAACAAAAATCAATATTGCCGCCGGGGATTGCGGACGCAAGACGGTCGGATTTTCTAATGGCCATATTTCGCGTCGGAATCACCCCATGTAAAGAATGGGGATTGTAATTCTGTCGCGAAATACGTGCCACACTTAGTGACACTTATTTGCAACTGATTTGTAACTGATTTCAGAACGTATTTACGATCGGAAATCAGTTACAAATCAGTTGCAAATAAGTGTCCCTAAATGAGCTTTACCTAAGATGTTCTGAACAAAGCCTAAAAACCCACGTGAAGAATTGATTCATCTATAAGGCGCATCGGACTATAAGGCCCCGTTCACACGGCTTATTCACGCCGCATGTGCGAGCCGGATTGCGCTCGCAAATCCGGCGTGAATAAGGGGCAGGATGGGGGGGGCCGGAGTGCGGCAGGGGCGCCGCTCCCCAGCCCCATAGACATTGCATTATCTATGGCGCTTACGCGCCGTAAATAATGTGCATGTCACTTTCTCCCCGCCCGGCGGATTCGCCAAGCGGGAAGGAGCGGCAGAATCCACTGTTCTCTATGAGAGCAGTGGATTACCGTAATTACCCCGACGGATTGGCGCCATACTGCAGCTCAAATCCGTCGCGGAGTACGGCGCCAATCCGCGGCAAAATAAGCCGTGTGAACACGGCCTAAGGCTATGTTCACACGGGTTAACTGCGGGACGTAATTACGCCCCGCAGTTACGCCATGTGGCCGGGGGCGGCAGCGGGGGAGGGTACGGGGGGCCGGCACCTCGCCGGCCCATAGACAATCATTGCTAGCAGCGCGTATACGCCGCTAGAAAATGACATGTCAATTATCTCCCCCCTCGGCGTATTCACCGAGCAGGGAGAGGAGACGTAATCCATAGTTCTCTATGAGAACTGTGGATTACCGTAATGAATGGGCCGTTTTCAGCCCGTAATTTGCGCACTTCGGCGCGTAATTACGGACCGAAATACGGCCCATTTTAAGCCGTGTGAACATGGCCTAAGGTGCATCAAACGTATAGGGGTATGTGACAACGCATACAAAAACGTATCCATTTGAAGCATGTAAATGTCTACTATTATGTTTGCATATATTGCTTACAAACAATGTTAAAAAAAAGCCCATTATCATAGCATATTCATTTTTTTGCAGGACAGAATAGCATAGTACACTTTGCTTTTCTGAGTCTGAAAAAAACAGAGTAAGAACACAAACATTATCAAAATTACACTCATTCGACTTTACATTTGACCCATTATAGTCTATCGATACGTCAAACAATATTTTTGGGGGGGTATTAAACCACAAGACATAAAACGTAGTGTTAACTGGCCCTAAGGGTGGTGGATTTGGTGTGGTGATCTTCCCAGTATGTACAATACAACTGCAATTGTGCAAATAGATTTATCTATCATGATACGTCAGTCTCGTGAACTATTGCTTCATCCCTATGACGCATGGCACTCAATGGCATCCATAGTACTGTCGATAGGGTCTAATTTTTAAAAAGTACACTGCAGAGTATATGTTGTTATACTCCTGCGTCCAGTTCTATGAACAAGCATAGTGCTCTGCTTCAGATTTTAGTGTTGCAGAATGTTTCCCCCGTAATGAGTCTCTGGAGTTTAGTAAGAGCTAATGCAACTCTTGATTTTCTAAATCCATCTTTTCCTGCTGATATAAAGATTAATGTATCTGGAAAACAAACATTTTTTTTTAGATGAGATGACAGAAATGGATTACATGCTTCATTTGGTATATAAACTATCTTACTGATTTTACTCCTTGTTTGTTCCATTTCGACAGTAATGAATTGATATTTATTTTGGAAACAAGTTAAAGCAGTTTTCTGGTTCTTTCAAATTAGATCCAACTTTCATTACCCCCACTGATCAGCTGTTTGTAGGGCTCTGGTTCCCTACTGAATGTTCTGTCTTCTTTATTGCTTACATTGCTCCATACAAGACAGATCTATAATTTTAGTAGCAGCTGCGTGCTATATTACAGCCCAGTCCCATTCACTAAGGGCTTGTCCCCACGGCACAGGCTTTCAGCCGGATTTACAGATGTTTTTTGAATTTGAAAGCCATCTGTAAACCGGCTGTCAACCTTATACATGCACGGATTTTCCACCTGATGGTTTTTTAGACGTCCAGCAGTCCAAAAAACTTAGAACATGTTCATTCTTCCACCCATTTTTTGGGCGAAACATGAACATGTCAGTGCGATGGGGAACGCTTGAATCCGCAAACCGCAGAGAAAAGCCGCCCCCTCTGCATGCCAAAAACAGACCAAATACTGATTTGGTTCGTGCCATGTAAACGCGACCTTAAAGGGGTTTTGCCACCTCGAAAAACCTCTTTCAAGGCTGGCTTGTGCCTCATTACGAACCAGCCTTAGAAGGAATTCTGCAAAGGGACAAAACCCATTTTAAGGAGTTTTTCCACCATAGACAGGTGGACAGGAAAAGAATATGGATCAGGGGCTTGATTTAATAAGTAAAAAAAAAAAATTGGCAACAGATTCCCTTTAAAATATCATGCCTGACCTCCCCAACATGTTTCACCAGCTAAGTGGCTTCATCAGGGAATAGAGGTCCAGACTGCGCCTGACTAAAAATATAGCGAACGGGGCTGAATTAGTCTTTGGGCTGAAAAAACGCCAGACTTCTGGTGCAGCCCCATTAACACATGTCCCCACGTTACCCATATTGTGGATAGGTGATAAATTTCTATGGTAAGAAAAACCCTTTAATAGGACAAATTTGTGACACCAGACGCTGCCCCTTATGGAAGTACAGAACTATGTGTGAAGGAAACTCACATGGCCGATTGGTAGGGTGCCGAGATTCAGATCATCATCATCAATCTATCCATCAATTTTAAAGACCCTAAAACCATTTAGGACAACTAGAAAATATCTTATAATTCAGACAAATCACAGATTGCTAAAGACAATAAATTACTAAATTACTATAAACCTATAACTTGCGGAAGAATTATCAGCGCTAACACTATTACTACTAAGAAATATTCCCATATTTTTATAACATAACTACTATCCTGGGGTCGGCTAATTCTAATTCATTTGCTTTTTTAATAGGCTTTCATGCGGATAGTCCGTTTCTTAGAAGATTATGAGACTTGTGACTTCTCGTCCTCGTATATTATCTAGTAATTCACCTCACACTTTAATCTTCACGTATATAACGATATTGATAATGTCCTGCTCTGAGAGCCATAAAGCAACAGGTTGATTATTTCATAATTTCCTGATGAAGTGCTCATATTGGATAGAAGTGGACATCAAGAATAGGGTTTGGATGTTGTGATGGGCTGTTTTTTTTCAGGCCATATAATTGATCCATTACGTTAAGGTCAGGGGAAGTTGCAGAAATAGAAAACCTCTTTCTAGAAGAAATGATTAGCTGTTGCTACCAGCAGGTGATACATTAAGGTAGAACTACCGCAGTGCATTGCAAAATCGGTTGCCATCAACTTATAGCATAACAGCATAGCATGTCTCCGTACTATGTGGCAGATACAGTGCCTTGCGAAAGTATTCGGAACCCTTGATCTTTTCAACCTTTTGTCACATTTCAGGCTTCAAACATAAAGATATAAAATTTTAATTTTTTTGTGAAAGATCAACAACAAGTGGGACACAATTGTGAAGTGGAACGAAATTTATTGGATATTTTAAACTTTTGTAAAAAATAAAAAACTGAAAAGTGGGGCGTGCAAAATTATTCGGCCCCCTTAAGTTAATACTTTGTAGCGCCACCTTTTGCTGCGATTACAGCTGCAAGTCGCTTGGGGTTTGTCTCTATCAGTTTTGCACATTGAGAGACTGAAATTCTTGTCCCTTCTTCCTTGGAAAACAGCTGGAGCTCAGTGAGGTTGGATGGAGAGCGTTTGTGAGCAGCTGGAGCTCAGTGAGGTTGGATGGAGAGCGTTTGTGAGCAGCTGGAGCTCAGTGGGGTTGGATGGAGAGCGTTTGTGAGCAGCTGGAGCTCAGTGAGGTTGGATGGAGAGCGTTTGTGAGCAGCTGGAGCTCAGTGAGGTTGGATGGAGAGCGTTTGTGAACAGCTGGAGCTCAGTGAGGTTGGATGGAGAGCGTTTGTGAACAGCTGGAGCTCAGTGAGGTTGGATGGAGAGCGTTTGTGAACAGCTGGAGCTCAGTGAGGTTGGATGGAGAGCGTTTGTGAGCAGCTGGAGCTCAGTGAGGTTGTATGGAGAGCGTTTGTGAACAGTTGGAGCTCAGTGAGGTTGGATGCAGAGCGTTTGTGAGCAGCTGGAGCTCAGTGAGGTTGGATGGAGGGTTTGTGTGCAGCTGGAGCTCAGTGCGGTTGGATGGAGAGCGTTTGTGACCAGCTGGAGCTCAGTGAGGTTGGATGGAGAGCGTTTGTGAGCAGCTGGAGCTCAGTGAGGTTGGATGGAGAGCGTTTGTGAGCAGCTGGAGCTCAGTGAGGTTGGATGGAGAGCGTTTATGAGCAGCTGGAGCTCAGTGAGGTTGGAGGGAGAGCGTTTGTGAACAGCTGGAGCTCATTGAGGTTTGATGGAGAGCGTTTGTGAACAGCTGGAGCTCAGTGAGGTTGGATGGAGAGCGTTTGTGAACAGCTGGAGCCAGTGAGGTTGGAGGGAGAGCGTTTGTGAGCAGCTTGGGAGCTCAGTGAGGTTGGATGGAGAGCGTTTGTGAACAGCTGGAGCTCAGTGAGGTTGGATGGAGGCGTTTGTGAGCAGCTGGAGCTCAGTGAGGTTGGATGGAGAGCGTTTGTGAGCAGCTGGAGCTCTGTGAGGTTGGATGGAGAGCGTTCATGAACAGCAGTTTTCAGCTCTTTCCACAGGTTCTCGATTGGATTCAGCTCTGGACTGTGACTTGACCATTCTAACACCTGGATACGGTTATTTGTGAATCTTCCATTGTAGATTTTGCTTTATGTTTGGGATCATTGTCTTGTTGGACGATAAATCTCCGTCCCAGTCTCAGGTCTCAGACTCCAACAGGTTTTCTTCCAGAATGGTCCTGTATTTGGCTCCATCCATCTTCCCATCAATTTTTAACCATTTTCCTTGTCCCTGCTGAAGAAAAGCCCAAACCATGATGCTGCCCCCACCATGTCTGACAGTGGGGATGGTGTGTTCAGGGGGTGAGCTGTGTTGCTTTTACGCCAAACATATCGTTTTGCATTGTGGCCAAAAAGTTTGATTTTGGTTTCATCTGAGCAGAGCCCTTTCTCCCACATGTTTGGTGTCTCCCAGGCGGCTTGTGGCAAACTGTAAACCAGACTTTTTATGGATATCTTTGAGAAATGGCTTCTTCTTGCCACTCTTCCATAAAGGCCAGATTTGTGCAGTGTATGACTGATTGTTGTCCTATGGACAGACTCTCCCACCTCAGCTGTAGATCTCTGCAGTTCATCCAGAGTGATCATAGACCTCTTGGCTGCATCTCTGATCAGTCTTCTCCTTGCTTGAGATGAACGTTTAGAGGGACGGCCGGGTCTTGGTAGATTTGCAGTGGTCTGATACTCCTTCCATTTCAATATGATCGCTTGCACAGTGCTCCTTGGATATTTTTTTTTTCTTTAACTGTGTTTTTTATTAGAGTTCAACATATTTCAAATTACAAGCATTCGAATAAAGGCATATGAGAATAATGAACAAGAATCATAATAGCTATGAAATAAGTCAATATACATCTGTTGGTCAGGCCTATTGCATCGGAAAACAGAAATTCTCAGTTTTCAACCATGCGAGATATATTGTTAAGTATCACAGTAGCCAATATTCATAGTGCATATATTCAGTGTACTAAGAGAGTGGAAAGTATTCTAAGGACATTACAACACAAGACAAGACACAGGAGGTAGGAGGGGGAGATATGAAAAATAAATCTTGCGGTTTGACAAAATAAATTCCTAGTATGAATCAAACAGTCATCAGGTCTCAATTCATATGTCGTTGATAGTGACATATGTGTCCCACGGCGACCAGACAGCCTCAAAATTATCTATAGTATTATTGATTGTTGCCGTTAAGTATTACATTCTTCTTATAGACTTAAGCCTCTGATAGACATCCCATATACTCGGGGGGTCTGCACGCTTCCAGAAAGATGCTATCCCTTGGGATGTTTAAAGTTTGAGAAATCTTTTTGTATCCAAATCCAGCTTTAGACTTCTCCACAACAGTATCACGGACCTGCCTGGTATGTTCCTTGGTCTTCATGATGCTCTCTGCGCTTTAAACAGAACCCTGAGACTATCACAGAGCAGGTGCATTTATACGGAGACTTGATTACACACAGGTGGATTATATTTATCACCATCAGTCATTTAGGACAACATTGGATCATGCAGAGATCCTCACTGAACTTCTGGAGTGAGTTTGCTGCACTGAAAGTAAAGGGGCCGAATAATTTTGCACGCCCACTTTTCAGTTTTTTGGGGTTTTTTTTACCAAAGTTTAAAATGTCCAATAAATTTCATTCCACTTCACAGTTGTGGCCCACTTGTTGTTGATTCTTCACAAAAAAATTTAAATTTTATATCTTTATGTTTGAAGCCTGAAATGTGGCAAAAGGTTGAAAAGTTCAAGGGGAGCAAATACTTTCGCAAGGCACTGTACTTTAACAGTAAAGCTTAGGTGAAAATACCCCAAACTTTTCATTGACCATCCAGTTTTGGAAGTAGTGGAGCAACAAAGATTAACGGAAATAAGAAATAGGTTTCATCATTCTGTTATAGGTTTATTTTGTCCTAATTTCTCTCTTACTTGTTTCTTTCTAAAGGGGTAACTCCAAATACCACTACTATGGGATTCGTGTCAAGCCAGATTCCCCTCTTAATAGGTTACAAGAGGACATGCAATATATGGCTATGAGACAGCAACCCATGCAGCAGAAACAAAGGTGTGTTGAGAGCATTCTATGTACCATATATATCATCGATCGGCTATACTAAGCTTTGTGTTGATTTTTTTCCCAATCTGATGAGTGGTTTTGTTCCTGCTTCAAAAAATAGAAGACGATATCTTAAAGGAAATGAAGAGTATACAGTTTTATTCATACTTTTGAATGAATCATATGGAATAAGTGCATTTTGGGTAAATGTCTTGTCTGAGTTTGTAAACCTTTATAGAATTGCATGCTATAAATGTATGGATGTGTCACCACTTGGATCTTCTGAACAATATTCTCGCTGGAGTTGGCCGCCTATAAGAAGAGGTACAAAAACGTTTTCATGCTTATATAGGACATAGTATACACCGCCCTGCCACTGTCCGTGCAGCTTCAGCTCTTGGGATAATTGACTACAGCTTGAGACTTTAATGGGAACCCAGATCACCACATGTGCTCAATTATTTCCAACAATTCTTTCATCTAATTCTTTGTAATTCCATCTCATCTGGACAGTGACACAATTTGTAGCATTTAGTTTTTTATGCAGCACCACAATGGATCTGAAACAAAAGCCATCGATATGTGATTGAAGTCTAGACTTTCAAGGGGTTTAACAAAAAAAAAAAAAAAAATTACATCAACCGTTTAGAAATTACAGCCATCTTTTTACATTTAAGGATTACTTTTAATAGCTGGATGCAAATCTTTGCAGTCATCAAAGTCTGCAGTCAAAATCTGCAGGCCCCACAGCACCTACCTTGCAAAGTCTCTGTAGAAAAAGGAGAGTCGGTCAAAGGGGTTTTTCCATCATAGACTTTGATGGCATGTTGATAGGAAATGCATTCAAAGTCTGAAAAGTGTGGGTCCCCACGAGCACTACCAATACGGAAAAAATCCTCTAGCAGAAAAAGGAGATAGTTAGGTCATAGAGTGGTTTTGTCCACCCATATGACGTTGATCACATGTTGATACGATATGCATACTCAAAGGACTGAAAGTGGTGTAGTACTCACAGACATTACCTTGCGGAAAGTATCTGTATATGAAAAGAGAGATAGGCTCACAAGGTTTTTCCACCAAGACTTTGATGGCATGTTGATAGGATATGCATTCAAAGTCTGAAAGGTGTGGGTCCCACAGCACCTACCTCGGAAAGTCTCTGTAGAAAAAGGAGAGTAGGTCAAAGGGTTTTTTCCACCATAGACTTTGATGGCATGTTGATAGGATATGCATTCAAAGTCTGAAAAGTGTGGGTCACACCTCTGGGTTATAAACTAGCACACCAAAAGTTATACAGAGTGTGAAAAACAAATAAACCTCTAGACCAAGAAAATTGAAATACGCTCCCATCAGCATCCTGACCCTAGACACGCTGGCCCTGAACTAACCCTATGGTCCCATCCCAACATGTTTCGATCATCCAAACAGTTTATACTGATCGCATCAGGGGACAATACGGAAAAAGAGACCAATAAGGGGCCAAAGTGGTGTTAGTTACTCAATAGAAATACCACATGTGCAGTAAAGAAAGAGGAAAAAATATCTGATATACTGCAATGAAGAAAATATACTCACAGATGTCAAGATGGTCAAAACTAATGTGGAAGATATATTATGATAAATCTGCAGCATACCTATAAGTCTTAGTGGTACCCGGGCATCATAAAGGTAGTTAGAGATTGATTAAGCCGTCCCTCACTCTGTTAGAGTAAGCCAGAATCGGCTGGAAAGGAGAGAGGTCAGGCTGTTGACGGGAACGCCCTTATCGGGGCGATTCTCCTGTCTTTTTGTTAGGTTAGGGTACAATAGCCCCCTTCCCTAGGGCCACTTAGGACTTCTTAGTTGGTCCCTTTCTACATATGACATCCTCATTAGGGTGTTTTTGACATTGAGATGCCTATAGTGTTGCATTGTGTTTTTAATTAATAATTGTTCTATTAAAAGTTACGTTTTATGACCTATATTCCTCTCTTTGGTATTTCACACCTCTGGGACCTGCACCTATCTGAACAGGTCCCCGTAAGTGTCAGCTAAGAATAGAGATCCAGTCACGCTTGCACACAACTCTCCATTCTGTTTTATGGGGGTTTCGGGTAAAGCCAAACACATCGCTCACTTGTACTCGAAACGCCCATTAAACAGTATGGAGAGTTGTGTGCAAGCGTGACTGGATCTCTATTCTTAGCTGACACTGACGGGGACCTGTTCAGATAGGTGCAGGTCCCAGAGGTGTGATCCACACCTTTCAGACTTTGAATGCATATCCTATCAATGTGCCATCAAAGTTTATGGTGGAAATACATCAACTTGAAAAGGTACTGGGTAGTTCGTGCTTATATATAAAGTCACATTTACTTAGAAATTCACAGTTACAAACTATAAAACGTTACAAACTGGTTAATTGCGCTTTGTTGCGAACAGTATCGTGGCCGAAAATTCAACAATGTAATCCAGCATCATGGAAACACCCCTTTAAGTCTAGAATTCATCAACAACTCCAAATACTGAGTTTTATACCATGATATGCTTTTCCATGCTTTTGCTACCACCATCTTCTTCTGGCATTTTTGGGTTTTTCTGCTTTCAGTTTTGTCTTCTGCAAGCAAAAAGCATGCCCAATCTGGTTGAGCTCAGGTGACCAAATTGACCAATAGAGAATATTCCATTCCCTCTGCCACTTACCATAAGAAGCTCCTGGGTTGCATTTGTGGTATGTTTTGGGTTGTTATTCATCTAGAACTTTTTGTATCATTTGGTCTGATATAAGCAGAAGGTTTAACTCTATTCATTAAAAAAACACCCTGCTACATCTGTTCACAGTTACATCATCCATAACCAGCAGTTACCTACTTTCATTGGTGCCATATATGCCCATGCCACAGCACCGCCTCCATCATGTGTGATGATGATGTGTGATGCTCTGGATTATGAGCCCTTCCTTTGCTTCATCATACTCTTCTCTTCCTATCATTCTGGTCCAAGTTAAAGGATTTTTCACACTATATTTCACAGAGCTACAGCCAGCTTTAGAATCACACATGCTATTTAGGCTGTGGACAGGTCTATAGCAGCGGTTGACAGAACAGTTATGTTGTTTCTAGCCATTCCTTTTATACTTTATAAATCTCTTGCACTCATGTCAGTGTATTTCACAGGCTGGAAAGCTCTAAAGAGTGTTTACTAAGCTAAATGAGAAGCTTTCAAAGATAGTAGCTAGAGGTAAGACTCTGCAGGAGGTGACTCATCATCCATGGACTGAGTGACTGACAACAGCTTAGAGTAATGAGAGATAAGAGACAGAGAATAAAGAGGTGGGAAGAGCTGGTTGTAACTGTGTGATCTAAGAGGAGTTACAATCTTCTTTATCTCCTGACCAAGGAAAAATAAACAAAGCAATGTCTTTAGAAAAAGTCTTCATTTACCTTTCCCTACATGTTAAAAGTTAATCTTTGAAATGAGAAAAGCCCTTTCATCTTGGTTTCATCCATCCAGAGAATCTATGTAGTAGAGTTTTATATGACCTTTCTGTTGTAGCGTGATCTTGAGATAGACCCTTTGTATTTACAATTATGTAGGTTTCTCTCGACTTTGACAATGATAGGTTGACTTCCTTGCAAATTTTCTTGACTTAGCTAGATGTTTGTTTTTTTTTCAACCAAAGAAAGAATTCTGAAATCCTCCACTTTGATTACTTTCTTCTTCTTCCCCCCTTTTGATGTTGCTGAGGTTGCTGGTGCTTTCCTTCTTTTTGAGACTTTACCAATAGTTGGCTTGGTCGCCCATAAAGTTTTTCCTTTCTGCTAATGTGGGGTAAAAAATTTTTTTAGTCAGCCACCAATTGTGCAAGTTCTCCCTCTTAAAAAGATGAGAGAAGACTGTAATTGACATCATAGGGCTAGTCATGTTTGGACGAGAGAGAGAGTTGCATCCTAAAAGCACCATACTTATTGTGAAGCATGGGGGGGGGGGGGCAACAACATGCTTCGGGGCAGTTGCTCTGCAAAGGGACCAGGACGACTGATCTGTGTACATGAAAGAATGAATGGGGCCATGTATGGAGAGATTTTGAGTGCAAACCTCCTTCCATCAGCAAGGGCATTGAAGGTGAAACGTGGCTGGGTCTTTCAGCATGACAATGATCCCAAGCTCACCGCCAGGGCAACGAAGGAGTGGCTTCGTAAGAAGCATTTCAAGGTCCTGGAGTGGCCTATCCAGTCTCCAGATCTCAACCCCATAGAAAACCTTTGAAGGGAGTTGAAAGTCTGTGTTGCCCAGCGACAGCCCCAAAACATCACTGCTCTAGAGGAGATCTGCATGGAGGAATGGGCCAACATACCAGCAACAGAGTGCGCCAACCTTGTGAAGACTTACAGGAAACATTTGACCTCTGTCATTGCCAACAAAGGAGATAGAACAAAGGACTGAGATGAACTTTTGTTATTGACCAAATACTTATTTTCCACCATAATTTGCAAATAAATTCTTTCCAAATCAGACAATGTGATTTTCGGGATTTGTTTTCTCATTTTGTCTCTCATAGTTGAGGTCGACCTATGATGTCAGTTACAGGCCTATCATCTTTTTAAGTGGGAGAACTTGCACAATTGGTGGCTGACTAAATACTTTTTTTCCCCACCGTAGACTTATTTTTTTCAGTGTGCTGATAACATCCTTCACTTTCGTTGATGGACAGCATATTGGGAGTTTGATGGACGTTGACCATATGCTGAACTGTCTACACTTCAATCGTGAATGGATGACTTTTGTTTCACGACCATTGTGGTGGTGTACCGGTACTAAATGATGAAAATCATGTCACTCCCAAATACTTTTGGATCCAACAGCGTCTAGTAAAAACTTAATGGCTGTTCTAGTGTAACTGATCTAATGATTCCATAAAATTACCTGCATTTCCATTTTTTTTTCCATTCTGTTTCATAGGTACAAGCCTATGCAGAAGGTGGATGGAGTGGGGGATGGATTTGCCGGGAGTGGAGCTCAGACTGGCGCATCTGTAGAGCAAACCGTCATTGCTCAAAGTCAACACCACCAACAGTTCTTAGGTAACAACCTGGACTACAGAGACTCATACTAATATAAAGCAGCTTGCGTCAACCCTTCACGCACATAATTATATTTACAGATATAGTAAAACTTGTGATTTGACCGTATGAATGTAATTCCAGAGTTTAGTATTTTCAGAACTCATTTTAATCCACATGGAAATCGGGCTCTTTTCACACAGTGATTTTTTCGTTATATGCAAATCTCTAGTATTGCCCTTCTAGGTAATAGTCAGTGATTTCACACTGTGTTTAGCAATTATGTTTATTAGGTGAATATGTGAAATGTATGCAGAGAACCCGATAGAGCTAGATGCACATATGGTATACTTTTTCTTAACATGGGATGCTATGTATAGTAGATCTATCATAGCTGTTTGTTGGAGATATATGTCAGTGACAGCCTCAACACATAGCTCTAACAGACATTTTGCGGCACAGTGTGAAAGTGAAAACAGAAAAAAATATCCCCCTTAAAACATAACCTTTAATAATATGCAATCAAATATATTCAAACTCAAATGGACTTACCAATCTTCAATGGTGATTGATCAAAACGGGGTCCAATTGTGAATTTCCAAAACAGGACTTGTGTTTTGCAAACTAAAGGGAATCGGGAGACAAAAAGCCTCTACACAATCCCTATCCACAACCCCGTTCTGCCCCTTAGCAGGATGAGCGCCCTGAAAAAGGCCGGTCCCACAGGTCTATACCTGTATGTACCCTGAACTAACCCTATTCCAATATCAAAATAGGGAAAAAGGTTACAAACAATATCTCCCAGCTATTTAAAGGCAAGCCTAGACGCGTTTCATTCAATAAGAAATCCTCAGTGGTCACCAAGAGTAAATAACTAATGTATCACTCTAAAAGGGAGTAGCAAAAAAGGCTAATGTGCCTATGGGGTAACAGCAGGCTCTTGGTGCCCACTGAGGATTTCTTATTGAATGAAACGCGTCAGGGCTTGACTTTAAATAGCTGGGAGATATTGTTTGTAACCTTTTTCCCTATTTTGTATATATATTAGAATAGGGTTAGTATAGGGTACACTCAGGTATAGAACTGTGGGATCGCCCTTTTTCAGGGCGCTCATCCTTCTAAGGGGCAGAACAGGGTAGAGGATAGGGATGGTGTAGAGGCGTTTGGCTCCCTATTCCCTTTAGCCTACAAATCACAAGTCCTGTTCTGGAAATTCATAATTGGACCCCGTTTTGATCACTCACCAATGAAGATTGGTAAGTCCATTTGAGCTTGAATAGATTTTATTGCATATCATTAAAGGTTATGTTTTAAAAGGGGATATTTTTTTCTGTTTTTTCTTTGATTTTGGATATTCCTGAATTTTTGGTATTTCCTTATTCACAGTGTGAAAGTAGCCTAATACGGATTGCTTTCTTGAATTCACTTCCAATCTTTAGTTGTCAAACATGAGGCCAAATTGATTTATCATTTTAATTATTACCTTAGTATTGATGGCCTATTTTTAGGCAGCAGGACCTTAATTGTTTAAGGATCTGCTATCAAAGCCTAAGGCTATGTTCACACGATGTACTGCGGCGCGTACAGTACGCGCCGCAGTACATCGTGTGTTTCGGGAGCTCGCGTTAAGGGTATGTTCACACGGGCAAATTTCGACGCACATTTCGCATCGTATTTGGTCTCTATTACAGGCGAGATGCGCGCTGCAACTACGGTAATCCATAGCTCTCATAGAGAACTATGGATTACGCCTCCTCTCCCTGCACGTAAAATACGATCGTATTGTACGTGCGGGGAGATAAGTGACATGTCAGTACTGGCCGTACTGTACACGCTGCAATTACGCCGTGTGAACATAGCCTAACACATGCGTACTCCCGCGGCGCAGGGGGAGAGGGGGAGCCCGCAGGCCCCATTGACATGTCACTTATCTCCCCGCGTGCACAATATAGTTGTATCGTACGTGCGGGGGGACGAGGTGTAATCCATAGTTCTCTATGAGAGCTATGGATTATCATAATTTCTGCACGCATCTCGCCCGTATTAAGCGCAAATACGCACCGAAATGTACGCCAAAATTACGCCGTGTGAACATACCCTGGATCCGCACCTATCTTGATAACCGGCCTCTGAAAGTGTCGGCGACCACCTCTCCATTTAGGGGTCTCTTCCCTAGATAGGTGCAGATTTCAGAGGTGAAACCTGCACCTCTTAGACTTTGACGGCAAATCCTGTCAATAGTCTATGGTGGGAACAGCCCTTTAACTACTCAATCAAATACATTAAAGAGACTTTCTGGTCTTGCTCATAGGAGTAGGTCCTGTCCTGGGTAAATCTGGGGTCACATCGCATACGTCCTACATCAGTGGTATCCTATTTGGACCATGTTTGCTCTATTTCCCAGCGACATACGTTTAAAAGTGTGCAGTACACAACGCTTTTGTGTCCTGCATGGAATGCGTTTATGTCTGGCAAATAGAGCAAATGTAGTTCATATGATTTTACATATTGATTTTTATTGGGCTACTTCGCAATATCTGTCAAGGTGCCTTTTTCATGGTTTGCCAACAGACGGCCATGTAACGCCATGTGAACCCAGCCTAAGGAAGGAGAATGTTACGTACTTTTTTTGGTTTGTTTAAACTCATCTGTGATATAAATGTGTATGAGGATTACAGCAGCCATACAGATCCTTTTAATGAAGTATATGGCAACTGTTCAGGGTAGTGTGCGCTCTGATCTATATCTTTAACTTGGTGGTGTACTCTAAGAAAGTTGCAAATAACCTTGAAGTAACCAAGGAGCTTGGCATCTGAAAATCCCATATCTCCAAGTATCTTAGTCTAAGCTTTCTTTTATGTTGTTTCATCACACTCTGTTGTCTTCTTTATTCTGTGCATTTTTCTTTGTGTCTCTTCTAGACGCACAGTCTAGTCAGTGAATATATCCTTTTGCACTTTTATCTCCCTATAGCCGTTGACTTTCTCGTGGCTGCCTTCACTAACCACCTACTGTGTCATTCTTTGGTCCTCTTCTTACCTTGTTTAGTTCTCTGTCCTTGCCAAACCCTGAGTTCACAGCCTATGAGCCTTCCATTTGTGTTGGCCTGCAGGGAGCTAGAACAATGGGATAGGAAATCCCTTGCTGTAAACGTGACAACCTCTTCTGACACTTACTATGATAGTTCTCTACATCAAGGGGTAAATCCATAGTGGATGGAAAAATTCAGTTGAAGATGTTGCTGCAAATTTCGCATTAAATCCACATATCTAAGAAATATTTCTCAGATTTGCGGTGGATTTTTGCGTGTATTGCAAAGGTTGAAATAAATGGTGAAAATTAGCAAAAAAATTGCTTAGATCTAACTTAAGGATGGTTTATGCATTTCTGTCTGAGAGCAGAATATGATTGAGGGACAAAAACTAAGCTGTGATACACAGGTCTGTGTAATTTACAGCAGGGTTTTGGGGTAAAAAGTAGAGTAAATACTGAAAGACAAAGTCCTGCTTATCCCATGCCCACGTACCGTGATTGATAGTTTGCTCTGTACACACACTGATACATGTAAAGCTGACAACCACGGTGTATGTCGGCAGGCACAGCAGGACTTTCACTGTCTCTTAAGGAGTTCTACAGGATTTACTCTGCTTTTTACTCAGACATTCTGCTCCATATCATATAAACTTATATCCATGATGTTGTAGTGTGTTACTATCGGTAATCTTTGAGTCTATGGTCCCAGCTCTACTCAGGTCATTGACCAGGTCATCCTGTGTAGTTCTTGGCTGATTCCTGACCTTTTTCAGAATCATCCGTACCCCACGAGATCTTGCATGGAGCCCCAAACTGAGGAAGAATGACAGTCATCTTGTGTTTATTCCAACTTTTAATAATTGCACCAACAGTTGTTGCCTTCTCACCAAGCTGCTCTCCTATTGTCCTGTAGCCCATCCCAGACTTGTATAGGTCTACAATTTTGTCCCTGGTGTCCTTAGACAGCTCTTTGGTCTTGGCCATGGTGGAGAGGTTGGAGTGTGATTGATTATGTGGACAGGTGTGTTATATACAGGTAACAAGTTCAAACAGGTGCTATTTATACAGCTAATGAGTGCAGAGTAGGAGGCTTCTTAAAGAAAAACTAACAGGTCTGTGAGAGCCAGAATTCTCGCTGGTTGGTCGTTGATCAAATACTTATTTCATGCAATAAAATGCTAATTAATAATTAAAAATTCATACAGTGTGATTTTCTGTGAGTTCCAGACCTATCCATTCTTTGTAGGTAGGAAAACTTGCAAAATCATCAGTGTATCTAATACTTATTTATTTATTTATATATATATATATATATATATATATATATATATATATATATATATATTATATATATATATACACACACACACAATTGGTATTATTGTATTCTTATATTGTTATGGGCAAATTAAAAAACCCTATTCTGGAGGAAACACATGGCCAAATAGGCAGTAGCTTGTCAAAGCAGATAAATACCATTGGAATGTATCAGTGTCAGTCCGAAGTTTCATGGGCCCCACCAGAGAAAATTATTTGAAGAGGCCACTCTCTTTCACTATAGGAAGTGTGCATGTCCACTTCACAGTAATTAGTGTATATGTCGAGTTTAATGAGATATTAGGTGATTGATTCTAAAGTCAAGTTCGAAGGGGGTTATCTTCCGCTAGCATTTTGTGGCTCTGATGTAATGGGGTTACCTAGGGTTGTATCATAGCTTCAGTCCACCAGATGAACCTTTGGTACTTTGGTGGGCCAGTCTGACCCTGCAGTATAAAGCATACTCGATGCTAGATGTGGTTGTATTGCTATACCGTATTACCTTAACCATTGCCTATATTGGTACGCTTTGTTTTTGGGTTGGCCCACACTGAATTTCACCAGAATTTGTTGTCGTACCACAACCAGTTTGTGTCATACTGGCAAAACGAGGAGTGTTATTCATCTTAGATGATAGCAGAAGTCTATTTGATGTCTCATTGAGGTGAAGAGGCTCGGGTCAGTTTAGTTCAGGCTGATCCGAATCCAAAGCGCAACATTTTAATGGGATATTAGGTAATTGATTCTAAAGTCAAGTTCAAAGGGGGTTATCTTCCGCTAGAATTTTGGGGCTTTGATGTAATAGGGTTACCTAGGGTTGTATCATAGCTTCAGTCCACCAGATGAGCCTTTGGTACTTTGGTGGGCCAGTCCGACCTTGGAGTATAAAGCATACTTGATGCTAGATGTGGTTGTATTACTATAATGTATTGCCTTAAAGGGGTTTTGCCAGGACAAGCCTTATCTGCTAAGAAGGAAATGTAAACAAGACACGGAGCTGAGAGAGAGAAAGAGAAACACAGCCAGAGGCAGACCTGCATAAGGGATCATGTGACATGTTCACTGAAATAATCAAACTACAAATTGTGGATTCTGTATACAAAAGACAACAGCTTTCTCCACAGCAGCTTCTTCATGTTCTCTGTCATCAGATAAAGCAGGGATCTACTCAGATAATCACACTACAACTAGTTTATTCTGTATACAAAAGAAAACATCTTTCTACCCGGTGCCTTGAAAACTTCTGCAGCTCAGTCTCATCAGATAAGAAGCTTTCTCTGCGCAAGCCCGGCCAGCAGCTCTTGTCAGGCCGTATCTAATACAAACTTTGAAGTAACCAAGGGCATGTAAGGAAGGCTGTAGCTCTCTCAGGCTGCAATATTTGTAATCAAATATATTTAGAAAAGTGATTAAAAACCCATTTTGGAGGTTCCCACGTCAACATTACATCGTGGCAAAACCCCTTTAACCATTGCCTATAGTGGTACGCTTTGTTTTTGGGTTGGCCCACACTGAATTTCACCAGAATTCTTCTGCAACCAGTTTATCATACTGGCAAAACGAGGAGTGTTATTCATCTTAGATGAACTAAGAAGAAAAACACCTAGCAATAATAGAAATAATAAAAAACACCTCTTGACCAACCAATGCAGCAAATATAGAAACAGGAAAAAAATGGTCCTAAAATATAACTTTTATTAAATTAAAGTTTAAAAACGAATATCTCATGTGATACACAAACCTCCAAGCAATGTGGGAGAACAGGAGAAATAAATTCCACAAATAGGACCAATAACGATTGACACCTATATGGCCCTAATGCACTATTGCACCCTTGCCTATATCACAGGTACAGGATAATCGCCCCTATAAGGGCGTACCTGTCCGCAACCTGACCCTGGAGATATTCATTTTTAAACTTTATTTAATAAAATTTATATTTAAGGACCATTTTTTTTTAATCTTAGATGAAGGCAAAAGTCTATTGGATGTCTCATTAAGGTGAAGAGGCTCGGGTCAGTTCAGTTCAGGCTGATCCGAATCTAAAGCGCAACATTTTAATGGGATATTAGGTAATTGATTCTAAATTCACGTTCGAAGAGGGTTATCTTCCGCTAGCATTTTGTGGCTCTGATTGTATCAGAGCTTCAGTCCACCAGATGAGCCTTTAGTACGTTGATGAGCCAGTCCGACCCTGGAGTATAAAGCATACCTGATGCTACTGTAGATGTGGTTGTATTGCTATAATGTATTATCTTAAAGGGGTTTTGTCAAGAAGAGAGTTCCTTACCTAATAGGCTGATACTCCCCTCAAGGAGCATTGTGTTTCTGTGCTTAAAAAAACAAGTACCTCCTCTGTGATGTCATTACTCCACCTCCCATGCACGCTCCTGATATTCAGTCTCTGTAGTTGATCAAACATTGTTTTGCTAATCCACAGAGGAGAACTGTATTGTGCACAAGCTATATGCGTTTTATTTCTCCCTCGTTTTATTTCTTACCTTGCTCAGGAGAGAAGGTAAGCTCAGCAGGCAGCCTTCTTTCATTCCTTCAGGAATGCTGCAGGAGGAGAGGGAGGGGGGCTGACCAGAGAGCTAGGGAGCGTCTGCATGTTTACTCAGATAATTACATTACAACCAGTGGATTCTCTATACAAAAGATACAAGATCTTTCTCCCCAGTCCCTTCAAAGCTCGTTCATGTTCCCTGCCATCAGATAAGAAGTGCAAACAACGCAAGCGCGGCCAGATCAGCTCCTGGTCGTGTCTAATGTAAACTGTCAGGAAACCAAGGGCATGTAAGGAAGGCTGTAGCTCTCAGAGGCTTCACTTTTTTTTGATGACATATATTTGGAAAAGTGATTAAATACCCATTTTGGAGGATCCCATGTCAACATTAGATTGTGGCAAAACCCCTTTAACCATTGCCTATAGGGGTACGCTTTGTTTTTGGGTTGGCCGGAACTGAATTTCCCCAGAATTCTTCAGCAACCAGTTTATCATACTGGCAAAACGAGGAGTGTTATTCGTCTTAGATGAAGGCAGAAGTCTATTAGATGTCTCATTGAGGTGAAGAAGCTCAGTTCAGGCTGATCCGAATCCAAGCGCAACAGTAATTGCCTGTAATGCTACATTTATACATTGATATAGTGGAGCTGCTCTTGTATGTTTGTTTTATGTTTCTTCTTTATCACATTTGCTACCAGATAACAAAGCATGAATAATTTTGAATGGATTTGGTAATCAACGTCATCTATTGACATACATTAGTTACATCGATCACATATAGCGTAGCCTTGTGCTATGTACAATTAGCTACATACAGAAGATGGTTGTATCTGAAAGTGTTTTCCTTTGGTACACATCTCTCATCCCAGCATTTGTGTAAAAATATTATCTCTTTTTTTATAACAACATTAATAAAAGAAGAAAAATAAAATCTTGCCAGCCTCTGCTCATTAAGTAATGTGACCTTTCAGAATGTCTGTCTTGCTATGCTTCTTAAATATTTTCCTAATGAAGCTGTAATTGGCACAATCCACAATATCTTTCTTCCATTATGTTGTTATGGTAACAGATGCATCTCGAGCACTTCCAGAGTTTGGAGAAGTTGAAATCTCTTCTCTGCCAGATGGTACTACCTTTGAAGATATCAAGTCACTGCAGACTCTTTATCGGGAGCACTGTGAGGTAAGGCGGCAGAGTCTTTGTGATAATTACTATTCCCTTATTTACTTTCGTGCTTTCTCTTGATTATTCTAGATAAGGCTCTTCTGGTGGCTTGTTGACTGGTGGATGGGTAGAGAAATCAAATCTCATTGAATTAAAGTATACTCCTCTTCAGATTGCTCATAATACCTTCTAAACGGTTGACGCTGCTTGCAGAGAACCTGATTTGTCTACTTTAGTAAATCCTTGTGTAAATCCCTGTGAAATAACAATTCTGGAGCCTCTTCTCTTATACCTCTGTGTTGTGTTGTGTTTGTCATTCAAGAAATTTAATACTGAATCTGTCAACTGGGTGTTATCAGTTGGGGGCGCGTATCCCTGACATTGTCCAATCAGTGCTGACAGTCAGTGAGTGCAAGGACACTCTAGTTTGGAAACTTAAAGAGAACCTGTCCCATAGATTATTCCTTCCTTACTAAAGGCAGCAAAAGCTAGTGACAGACATGCTGTTTCCAGCGCTGTGTCCCTTTTTAGGGTGTCCCACGGCACAGGTTTTCTGTCGGTTTTACAGACGGTTTTTGGATTTGAAAGCCGTCTGTAAACTGACTGTCAACCTTTTACATTGACATTAATAGAAAATCCGTGCAGCAGTCTTCCATCCGGTTTTCGGGCACAAGATGAACATGTGGGTGCGAAGGGGGACAGCTTGAACCTGCAAACTGCAGACAAAAGGCATCCCCTTGTGTGCCAAAAAAAGACCAAATACCGATCAGGATTTCCTGACCGGTGTTTGCTGTGTAAACGCATCCTTAGAGTATTTATTGCTGAAATCTGGCAGTGGTCAGCCAAAAAAGAGTCCAGCTTATTCATCAAAAGAGTCCGTTTAATTCATGACCCGCCCACCTGTCACTAGCCCCGCCCGCCTCACAGCTGATGTAGTTTGAATAGGTAGAAACGTAAATAACTGTCAGGTGGGTGGGGCTAACCTTGGGTGGGCGGGACTTACACCTGCTCATGAATAAGCTGGACTCTTTTCTGGCTGAAAACTGCCAGATTTGAGCATTAAATACTCTGAAACTACCGCATAGTACAGAATAAGGAACACAGCGCTGGAAACAGCAGGTCTGACACTGGCTTGTGCTGTCCTCAGCAAAGGAGGCATAATCTATGTGACAGGTTCCCTTTTAGTGGTAACATCCAGGTGACTGATTCAGTAATACATTTCTAGGAGGAATCATAGAGAAACAACACAACACAGAGTTATAAGAGAAGATGCAAAGATTCACTAAAACAGACAAGTCAGGAGATTTCACATGGCCTGTTTAAAACCAAAGTGAGTCCCATGTGTTATTGTAAACACCTATATCAAGGTTATACCATTTGCATGGTAGCTCGTTGATCTTAATAGTTAGCTTCTTAGTTCATATGTAGCTACAATGTAACATGCCTTATCTAGACTCATTGATATCGGTACCCTTACCTAACTGTGCTGTTTTGGAGCACAATTCCTGTATTGCACCTATTGCTAAATATTTAACTTCTTACTAATTTAGATTTGGCTACCACTGATATACTATTCATAATGTATACAAAACAACAATATTTATACTAGATAACATTTACAGGTAGTCCTCGAATTACACCGTTCCGACTTACATCTGTCCCCTAGTTATAAACTAAGAAATGCTGGCAATTGTAGTTCCATGTCCCACAGCAGATAGTAGCAATGGAACGACAAGTTCCAGCATGCCGCAGCAGCACATGAGGTGAAAATGAGGTGAAATCTTCTTAACAGGGGCACAGACAGCAAAACAAAATGTAAAACCCCTTCCCTGCACATCTAAACTGAAAAAAAAAAAACTTTTGTGCTGGAGTTACATGTAATAAATATACCTGTTCCGACTTGCATACAAATTCAACTTAAGAACAAACCAACAGTTTCTATCCCGTTTATAACCTGGGGACTGCCTGTACTATACAACATATTTGCTATACTATAACATATGACACTGTATTTAAAGGGGTTGTCTCATCTCAAAGTTTCATAGGATGCATGAATGAAATAATGCTGCTTTGCTCTGTCACTTCCTGGTCAAGCTGTCTGTAATTAGCATATGAGCTCCGTGTATTCAGACTTCTCTGTTTATCAGTCTAGATTAGCTAAATTACCTTCTCTGAGGTCCTGAGAAGCTTCTGAGCTAATGTAAACAGTAGAGTAATTAGTCTTTTGTCTGAAAGATCAGATAACAAACAAGCTCTCACACTCCCGGCCATGACCTGTGTGATGACATCACTCCCTGCTATCAGATAGAACAAACAGCAGGGGAGAAGGAGTACACAGGTCGGTCACTTGGGAAACCTGAGAGCCCTCAGAAGGTGATAAAATCATTTGTAGCTCCTTAACAAAAAAAGATGAACAACGCAATATATTTGGAAAACGTCTTCATTTAGTGTTCCCTACATTTTGAAAGCTATTCTTTGTAGTGAGACGACCCCTTTAAAGGTAACCTGTAAGCTGTTTAGTCCAGCATGAACCATGGGACATCATGAGATATCCTCAGACTGCCTCATTGTGGCACCATGTCTCGTATTACTAACAAACGAGATAATCACTTGCAAGCTAGCACTCCAAGGAATTCATATGCAGATTATTTTTAATGTTTGTAATCCAGCCGTCTATGCACCAATACAATTTAAACCTTTGTTGCGATGTTTCAGGCCCTTTGTCATACTAGGTTAGGTACACTGTGTTTTATTCTGAAATGCTATAGTTTAGGAGAGGTGTGCCGGCACAGAAAGAGGGGTCCGATAGGCGGCTTCTTCCTGTTGGGAGCGGGGTGGGTAGAAGTCGTCTATCAGATTCCTTTCATTTTTCTGGTATGCTTCTACCCAAGTTTTCTAAAACTCTATCGTGTTTCATATTAAAACTGTGTACTTCTATTAGGTAAGCTGCTGCTGTTTCGTGCTGCCCATGGTTATTTTTAAGCCCTTACTAACATTTGACGTACATTTATGTCATTAATGGAGTATGGAGCTGGCTCACTCGCTGAGCCCTCTCCATACTTGGCAGGCGCCGGCTGTGGGAAAAAAAATACTGAATGCCAAAATTGTATTCTTTTGGTCATTTCGCCTCCCCCCAAAAATTGGAATAGAAAGTGATAAAAAATTTGCAGGTATTCCAAAACAGTGCCAAAATAAGCTATAGTTTAGCCAGCAAAAAAAGAGCCCTCTTACATGATCCGCACACACAAAAAATATATGTTATTGGTCTCAGAAAATTGTTCTGCAAAGCAAACTCAAAAAACTATGTATATAATGAAAAAAAAAATATTAAAACACAATGAAAATTAAAAAATGTGGTATCTCTGGAATCATACCAACCTATAGAAAACACATAACATGTCATTTATACCATACAGTGAGCTCCATAAAAAAGAATCCACCCACCCCCCAATAGGGCGTAATCACTTTTTACATTTTCCACACAACAAATATAATACAAGTCTCGGAAGGCGAGGAGAATAAAAAGAATACAATATAAGCAAAAATCTCTCTGGTTGGAAGGGGTAAAATGAATGAATTTCTTACAAATTGGTTAAAATAAAAATATATAGCATTTGCAATGTAGAGATCAGTGGAGAGATTTATCCACTTTGAGAGGCAATAGGGAAATTTTATGCCAAAACAACAGGGAGCTTGGCTAAATAAGGGTGGCCATGGCAAATGTTCTGACTAGTGCATGTTATATTATAGCTAAAAAACACAATTGTGGAGAAAATACAAATGGACTGAGGTCACCCAGTAAGATCAATACGCTAGCGAGCAAATGGAGATGTTTTTATAGTAACCTTACTACAATAACCTGGCCACATGGGACTCGCTATTGATTTTAAGCAACATCAACAATTTAGAGGGTATTAGAAGCATCTGAAGAAGGACGTAGCTCAATGTTGACAGGTTCCCTTTAAGTTAAGGATCCTGAAGAAGAGCTGAACATGTGGCAGCAGTAAATAAATCACACTTTTAAGGATGGATTCACACGTTCAGCTTTTCAGCTGCAGTTTTGAAAGCCAAAACCAGGAATGGATCTTAATTCGAGGACACATATTAAAGGGGTTGTCTCGCTACAAAGATTAGCTTTCAACATGTTGGGATCACTAAATGAAGACGTTTTCCAAATATATTGTATTTTTTTTGTTAAGGAGCTAGAAGTGATTTTATCACCTTCTGTGCTCTCTCTGGTTCCCCAAGTGACTGACCTGTGTACTTCTCCCCCCCCTGCTGTTTGTTCTATCTGATAGCAGGGAGGGACATCATCACACAGGTCGGCGGTGGCACAGAACTCCAGACAGTGAGAGCTTGTTTGTTATCTGATTTTTCAGACAAAAGACCGTAATTACTACTGTTTACTTTACCTCAGAAGCTTCTCTGGTCCTGACAGCATGAGATTTATCTAATTAGCAGGTCTGAATACATGGAGCTCAAATGCTAATTACAGACAGCTTGACCAGGAAGTGACAAGCAGCATTATTTCATTCATGCATTATATGAAACTTAGAAATGAGACAACCCCTTTAAGGAAAGACTGAGATTTTGCCTTGTTTTAAATCCATTCTTGGTTTTGGTTTCAAATACTGCATCTAAAAATCTGGTCCTACCCTTAAGGACCCTTTTAAAGAGTATCTATTTATATTGTAACAATTCGAGAATAAGGAATAAAAATGCTAAAAATTAGTAGACTAAAGAGAAGCTGGGCTCTGTGATATGTAGGCTTATATGATTTGAAGCAGGATTTCTGAGTAAAAAGCAGAGTAAATCTTAAAAGAGAACATGAAAGTATTGCTTATCCTGCTCATTTACACACACAAATACAGGGAAAGCTGTCAATCACTAACCAGGACTTCGTTTAAGGAGTCCTATCGAATTTTTGTCTGCTTTTTGCTCAGAAATGCTGCTTCAGTGATTTAAACCTATGTATTATAAAGCAGGGTTTCTCTACCTCTATCACAACCTTCTGTCATATAGGGTAGCATAAACTACCTGACAAGTTTATTTAAAATAAAAATAAAAATCTGTTTGTAGCTGTAGCTCTTATTTACTTATTATGAAGTCCCCTTTTGATCTTCGAACATCCACCTAAATTGTCTACTGCCGGTGAGTAGAAGCCTCTTTGAGAGCACTGATTGCTTTTACCTGGCCTGCACAATAACAATTATCACTCGGGCACCTAAGAACCAGAGGATCCAGTGGTGAAGCTGAGCTACTGAGCATGTGTGACCGCCAACACTTAACATGTTAGGTGGACGTTCTGAAAGGAAATCAAATGAGCACCAGAGGGAGGCTTAAAAAGTATCCAGATTTATGTTATTTTCTGATTTTACTGTCCTTGGTCACTTAGGCAATACTGGATGTTGTGGTCAACCTACAGTTTAGTCTGATTGAGAAACTGTGGCAAACTTTTTTGGCGTTATTCTCCGACCACAACAGTTGACGGCACCACCATTACAGAAACTGGGTAAGTGAAGAATCCTTAAATCTAAAAGTGGCCTTTCCTGACACCACAATATGGGTTTTTAGTTTTACACTAGGATACAACATTTAAATCATTAAGTAAAATCAGATTCCACAGCCTCAGATATGTGCATATACTTATTATGTGCAAGATAAAATGATGTTTACTAGTCACATAGGGCGATATGTAGTAACGGGGCTGTGACAGAAGTCTGGCGTCTTTTCAGCCTGAAAACTGGCGCAGCCCTGTTCGCTAGATTTCTAATCAGGCGCACTCTAGTATTAGACGCATTATCGGGCGCCCGCGGCACTTTGCATGCACCTGAGATCGGGGGCGTGCTGGAAGCGTGTCACACTACAACCGTATGAAGCTACACATTTATTGCTTTAGTATGGCAAATCCAGGCGCATTACTGCTTTAAAAGTGGTTTACCTGAGCCAGAATTGTCGCTTAGTAGCTATAAAGTGCTAAATCTATGAACTGCAGTAGAAGAGGTTCATAGATTCAGGCGCATTCTACGTTACTAATGTGTGCAAAAAAATGGCGCCTGGTGGTCAAAAATCATACATGTCGCCCATACTGTCTATGTATTAATTAAAAGTATAGAATGAGATGGAAAACTTTGGCTTAGTAAGATTAAAGGAACCAAAAAGGTTTTGCAGGTAAATGGAGCTAAATTTTCACACTACCTAAATAAGAAATCAGATATATTTTGTTGAATAGCTCACTTTTCATTGAATTATCCCTTAACAGAGTAATCCAACCTCTTTACTTCCGGATTACGGCTACCTCTGTTCATTTCTATGGGAGTTTCATACTAGTGCAGCCACCTCTTGTACAGAGGGTAGGTAGCGGACCACAAACCAGAAGTTAGGAGATAAGAAAACCCTTTTTTAAGGGGTCTCTGTTTTGGTCAATCCCTGTTTGTTAGAAGGGTCCCTTGTCAATAAGCTGATCAGAAAATATCACAGCAATCAGCTGTAATCTACAGGAAAATCTGTTCACTATTCCTGCAGTGCCACCACAGGAGAAATAGAGCATTACACATTTCCCATTTAAAGGGAGTGTGTCATCAAAAATGACTTATTGTTTAATTCAAATTTTTATGTTCAACACATTTTTTAAGAATTTTGGCTTATTTTTTCTTAATTTTCCATATCACTTTCAATATTTTTAAATAATTCTTAAGTGCTGCAGTCTTCACTTTGGCCGCTAAGCCTAATAATTGTCTGACACTTCCTGTTCTGTACAGAAAGATTCTCAGTAGTCTGCTCATTATCAGCACAAAGAGGGTCAAACTGAAAGGAGACACCAGTGTGAATAGATAACACAAGATCCACCAGTCACAAGAGGAGATAGTCACAGTTCACCCTTTCACCTCCTTGCACAGTGATTTCTTCCCAGGTCACAGAGCATGACTAGAAAACTCTCCTATAGAAGTGAATGGGACTGAGTCAGTCTTAAGTCTCCTATGTGCATGAAGCTACTGTAAAGCATCTCTCTGACTGCTGTTAAAGCAGTGCAAACAAGGTCTAGTGGCCAAAGTGAAAACTGCAAGACTTAAGAATTATTAAAAAATATTGAAAGTAATATAAAAAATTTAAAAAAACAACCAAAAATTCCTAAAAAATGTGTTTAACATAAAAATGGGACTTAAACAATGACTCATTTTTTGATGACACATTCCCTTTAAGTTAATGGATTGTGTGTAAAACGCAGAACAGGACAGGTCCTTCATAGTGAGAGATGCTCTTTGCTCTGTACTCTGGCCAAGATATAAGGATGCTGCACAATGGACCGCCTTTAATTCACTCAGAATTCCCTATGAAAATAAGTCTTCTAAACTTGTCAACTATTTTAAGTATCTACTTACACATAGCCCAAAGCAACCAATCAGAGCTCAGATTTCATTTCATACACTGCTATGGAAAAATAAAAGCTGAGCTCTGATTGGTCGCTATGGGCAACAAAGACAGTCTCACTCCTAGACAGTTTTCATACATAAGGCCCAATGTGCTTATCTTGGTTTGAATATTGGTGTTATATTTTAGTGAGATCTTGCTTATTGTAATGTATTTCGTTCATTTTATTCCATCTCTTTTTTTGGCAGCAACCTGAGTGAAATGGAAAGCAGACTGCCAAAATCAAAGCTGATTTTGCTCTGCAAAAACGAATCCATTTTGAAGTGGATGTGCAACTGTGACCACGTGATGTATCAATCTCTGGTGGAGATCCTCATTCCCGATGTCCTAAGACCAATTCCTAGTAAGTTTTACAGAATGAGTGTATAGACTCAGACCCATTATATACCAGCCTACGTCGGCTCTAGAAGTGGTGATAAAGCCACGAATGATCTTCTAATTTGTGATTGGTACTTTGCAGAAGAACCTATCCACAGCAACCTCTCACACCACTGCCTATGCACAACAACATTTGTTTAAGTGGCCTTTTTTAAGAAATGTTGTTACGCCTTGTTCACACACAAGTGGTTTACCTGAGCCTGATTTGTCGTTTTGTAGCTTGAAAGCGCCAAATCTGTGACCCGCAGTAGAACAGGTCCATACATTCAGGCACATTCTACGCTACTAATGCCAGCAAAAAAATTGTCATCTGGGCGCCAAAATACATACATGTTGCCCTTGAAGTATATAGCTCTGTGTGTAATGAGTCTTAAATATAATAGGCCATTTACTTAATTACACATTATAAACCTTTTAGACCCTTTTTTAAGAACTGCCTAATTTGTGGAAGACTCAGACCACGGGGAATATGTAACGAAGAAATATGTCCAGCGTTCCAGAAGATAAAGTCATGACTTAATAATATCTAGATTTTGCGCATGTTTGGATTGCTAAAGATGTAAATAAATTGTTTTTTTTATATTCTTCCTTTGTTAAATATTGGTGGATACGGTACATTTTTTACAAGCGTCGTCTGATACTGTACACAGTGTGCAAAAAAACAAAAGCGCATTAAAAAAGTTGCAAAAAAAGCACCAATTTACATTAGTATTTTGTTTTCTTGTTTTTTGGTACATATCAAATAAAATAAAGTTGGCTGTACTGAAAAACACATTAAGATATGCAATAAAATACACGTCAAAAACACGTCCAGAAACGCATGATAAAGGCAGCAAACAAAAAAATACATAATTTACTCATGTTAATCCTTTGAAAATATGCAGATATTTTTCAGCATCCTTTACACCATGTCAATATAGCCTAAGTGTGCGCTATGGCAGCTGTATGTGGATGAAAACATCCCTAAATGCAGTGGCCAATGGTCGCAAGATTTCATAGGTGAATCTGCGGTATTAGGGTATGTTCGCACGGCGTCTTTGTACGCGTAATTGCACGCGCATTTTGCAGCATATTGCGCTTTATACACGGCGAAATGCGTGCCGCAATTACGGTAATTCATAACTCTCATTGAGAGCTATGGATTACGCGTCGTCCTCCCATGCGCACAATATGATCGTAGTGTATGCCCGGCGGGAAAACTGACATGTCAATTGTTAACGGTGATTACACGCCACTGACAATGCATGTCTATGTAGGCGGTACCCGGTCGCAAACCCTCCCCCTCCCCCCCATGCTTTGGAGTTACGCGCTGAATAGCGCGTGGTTCCAGACAACAAAAATGCCGTCTGAATACAACGTAACTCAATGTTTGAACCCAGCCTTAGGAGATACAATATGTTGAATTATTCAAGAGCAAGGGGGCCCATGTTATTGTTATTTATTTTTATAGTGCTGTACAGAGATCAGTGTCAACCACATTGGTACCTATCCCGTTGGGGTCACAGACTAAATTCCAGATTAGTATGTTTTTGGAGCGTAGGGGAAGCCAGAGGAAACCCTTGCAAACACAAGGTGAACATACACACTCCATGCAGATGTTGTCCTTGATTGGATTTGAACCCAGCACAACAGTGCACTGCCGATATGATGTTCTTGCAAAGGGGCTCCTATGTCCACCACTTTATATAAGGGTTTCCTAAATAAGGCATTCAGCCCAATTACCAAACTCTTTATTTTATTTCCATCGGAAAACAAAAATATAAATTAAAAATAAATAATTCAAATAATAGTAATAAATATGTTGCAGAATTTTTATAGCCTATAGTGCAAAGTCTAACAACGAAACAAGCAGCCAACAGCACTTGTGCCAATGACTTTTTTGTTCTTCAACCACATCCTGCAATAGGTTCAGCACATTAGTGCTGTAAATGTCTACAATTGCTAAAATTTTCAAAGCAATAATGTGCATTTATGACTAGCATGTTTTGCGCATTGATTTATTACAACACACCATGACCCAGTCATAATCTCTCCATGCATGGTGGAACAGTTTTGGTACAATAACTCCTCACCTCAGAGGTTTTATAACATGCATAATTCTCATATTGGACGTGCAGGTTTAAAATGAGCCGTTCTGAATCTGACTAAACTGGCATCTATGCCCGATCCACCAGCCAATACTCCTACATAATTCTTGGTCAGCATGCTCTAATTACGCACTTTGTGTTGCTAAAACATTTTTTTTGCTCTACAAACATGTACAACATCCATGTCCAATGCAGGTAATCTTGCTAATGGGGATTACAGATAATCTCCTTTTTCTTTCCATGAATGTAGTTTTTGTGCTTGCAGCTTACCGGTTACAATATTTTGTCCTTCCAGTCATTATTTTTGCTGCAGCCTGTGTGTCTGTATTCTGCCCATGAGCCAAGCAGCAGGAATTTGAAAGTCAATGTGATTTTCTGAAGAGCCGTAATCCCAAAGAACCTTGTGGCAAACAAAGCCGCTTTCAGATGATGTGCATGTCTGTGTAGCGCAGGACTTATTACATGCTATATAGCATAGAACAATTTAACGCCTACGGCTTTCCACTACATGAACAGACTTATGACCTTCGCCTTCTACCTCAAAACGAGAAGTTGTATTGGTTTCATGCTCCCAACCTATAATTTTTTACACCCTTTACATTTTATGCCAGTATAGTACAATGCATTATATCAGGGTGCGGACAGCAGTGTCTACAAAAGTGCTAAAAATCAATTAAAAAGGAAATTTTTGTAGTACTAATTGTCTAGTATCTTTTCTTAGAACTCTGTGTTCTTCTGTTCTTCAATTATTCTTCATAGAGCCCGGAAGTTGGGGGAATATTCAGGGGTTGCTGCTAAAGGCTCATGAGCCTGGTGCAAAACTTTCAGTATCAAACCCCTCCCCCTCCGAAATTTTTATATTATACACCACAGCCCTTGAAATACATTATATTACACACTGTACCACCTTAAAATAATTTAAATTGCACACTGTACCCCATGAAAGTAATATCACACACTGTACCATTGAAGTTAATTATAATACACATTGTAACCTTGGAAATTAATTATAATGTGCACTGTACTCCCAAAAATTAAATAAACACACGGGGCCACATGTATGAAACTGTTTAGGTTTAAAACTCACTCTTTGGCCCATAGTAACCTATGGGCAAAAAAGTGAGTTTTAGACCTAAATAGGTTCATACATGTGGCCCTTAGTGGTCTAGGGCATTAAAGCGGTTTTGCCACGATGTGATGTTGACGTGGGATCCTCCAAAATGGGTATTTAATCACTTTTCTAAATATATGTGATTACAAAAAGTGAAGCCTTTTGAGAGTTACAGCTTTCTTTATATGCCCTTAGTTACTTAAAAGTTTACATTAGACACGACCAGCAGCTGCCAGGAGCTAATCTGGCAGTGCTTGCGTGTTTGCACTTCTTATCTTATGACAGGGAATTTGAACGAGCTGGCATGGGACTGTGGAGAAAGATCTTTTCTTTTGTATAGAGAATCTGTTAGGTGTAATGTGATTCTTTGAGTAAACATTGCACAACGCTCCCTGCTTCATGGCTGGGTTCTCAGCCCCTCTCTCTCTCCCCTGTGAGGCAGCATGTTTGTTTATTTTGTCTTCTGAGCAGATTTAGAGGTAAGAAACTCACTTCTTGGCAAAACCCCTTTAAAGTGGCTAATGTAAGAATCCATGGTAGAGGGCAGTGAATCGATTACTGTAATCATCCCTGGTGATCTAGTGTAGTGAAGGGGTTAACTAAAGGGTCCCTGGTAAAAGACAGTAGAGGGGTAATGGCTCATACCTGGGGAACAATGGTAATGCACCCATCCAGGCTACATTGCTATACTGCAATTACTTCCGGTTTCCTCCCAGCACTGATCATAGAGAAGAGTGCAGGAAGGATTGAAAGTAGTGTGTAGCTGTAATATATAGTGTATATATATATATATATATATATTATATATTATATATATATATATATATATATATATATATATATATATATATATAGCCACACAGTGCTGTCTCTGAGTGGGCAGAGTGATATAGCAGAAATCTTCCTAATCATCACAGCGGCGGCCCCTTGGCTTAGGGACCTGGTCAGAACTGAGACACCTATAGCTAAATCAGTAGCTTAGTCCTTACAAAGGCTGATACAGCCCAATCAGTACTTTTAGGGTCAGACTGTTTAGGGAAATGGTAACTCCCAGTTGTTAATCTATTCATAAATTTCCAGGAGGAAGGTAGCAGAGGATTGCCGCAGTACAGTGTTCTAAGAAAAGATGTTTCTACATTGATGTTTCATGGAGAATACAATTACTTACTAACACATTATCTGTGTATTAAAACTGTTTTTCCAACAAAGAAATTCGTTGTGGATCCACAGCAAAAATTTGCGGTGTACTGTCCGATTTCTTCTGCAGAATTTCACTCTGTATGCAGTGAATTTCACCCTGGATTTGGACATGTGGGGCTAATCTGCCTCCATCAAGAAACTGTCTTAATAAGTGATTTGTCACTTATTTTTTTCTGTGCTGTGGATTTACAAAACCACATTGGGAAAATCTGCTCCAAAGTTTATATGATTGGATTCCTGTTAAATATAATGGGAGACGGTTTATAAATAGTGAATATTATGTCTGTGCAGAAACTGAAAAGTCTAGACTGCACAGACAATATTGTGACCGTTGAGCAGCACTACATGTGGGTAATCCCTCACCCAAATGATCACAGATTTATATTGGTGAGACATTAGCTATTTCATGTTTAGGTCTTGTCCCCACGGCACCGGTTGTTTGTCAGTTTTTCAGACGGTTTGCAGTTCTACAAATCATCTGAAAACCGACAAGCAACGCTCCCCTTAGACTTCAATGGAAAATCCGTACAGCGGTCCCCACTGCACGGATTTTCAGCCAGATGTTTTTTACACTGCTGGCGGTCCGAAAAACTTAAACACGTTCATTCTTCTGCCTGGTTTTCGGGCAGAACATGAACGTGTGGGTGCGAAGGGGGACGGTTTGAATCTGCAAACCTAGGAGAAAAGCTTTCCCCCTGTGTGCCAAAAACAGACCAAATACTGGTCGGCAAATCCGACTGGTATTTGGTCTTTGCCGTGTAAACGCACTCATAGGCAATGTTCACACGGCTTATTGCCGACGTAATTGCGGGGCCGGATTTCGTCCCGCAATTACGCCGGCAGCCGTGCAGCGGGGGCGGGGCGGGGGACCGGCAGCTCGCCAGCCCCATAGACACTCATTATTAACGGCGCGTACACGGCGTAAATAATTGACATGTCCCTTTCTCCCCCTGCGGCGGATTCGCCGAGCGGGGAGGAAGGACGGAATCCATAGTTCTCTATGAGAACTGTGGATTACCGTAGTTACTGGGACGGATTGGAGCCATACTGCAGCGCAAATCCGGCGCGCAGTACGGCTGTAATCAGTCCCAGAATAAGCCGTGTGAACGAGGCCTTATTTAACATAGACTGACAGTGCGACATTTGTGGTATTTGCATGTTTTTCTTCACTAGGTTTATGGTTTACAGAACCCTCTTTTTGAACACTACCTGAAATTACCAGATGTTAGACAGTGATTTTCTCATCAAGCTGTATGCTTTCTATTGCTTGCACAATCTGAATTCTACTTTTCCTTCAGGTGCCTTGACCCAAGCCGTTCGAAACTTTGCAAAAAGCCTTGAAGGTTGGCTCTCTAGTGCCATGAGTAATATTCCACAAAGAATGGTACAAACCAAGGTGAGTAAAGTTTTGAACCAAAACCTTTGAAAACCATTTCCCCCCACACCTTCAATAGCTATCATTTGACCAACTGCTTTTCCTTAATCACCCGATACACATTTACCAAGCATGCATGTGTTTTCAATGTTGATAGAAGAAAAAGCCACTGCTAGGCAATTCTGGCGGTGGACTTCATAAGGAACAGTGGAAGTCCTGCTTACTCCACCCAAATACAGTTATTGACAGCTTTCCTTGTATCAGTGTGTGTACAGCGCAAAATGTCAGTCACTGAAAATGGGCAGGGTCAGCAGTGTTTTCAGATTTAACTTTAAGATTTTCTCCGCTTTTTACTCAAAAATCCTCCTCCAAATTATATAACCCTATATATCACAAAGCTCAACTCAACTCCTCTATCATATAACCTTATATATCACAGAGCTCAGCTCCTCCCTCTATCATATAACTATTATCAAGAGCCCCAGCTTCTCTCCTCTATCATAATTTAAACCCCAAAATATCCAGAGCTCAGCTCCTCCCTTTTTATCTTTAACCCTATTATATCACAGAGCTCAGCTTCTCTCCTCTATCATATAACCCTATTATTACAGAGCTCAACTCCATTCCTCTATCATATAACCCTATATATCACAGGCTAGCTTCTCTCCTCTTCATATAAGCCTATATAACAGAGCTCAAGCTCCATCTCCCCATATATAAAACCCTAATATCACAGAGCTCAGCTTCTCTCCTCTAAACAAAATAAACCCCATTATCACAGAGCTCAGCTTCTCTCCTCTATAAAATAAACCCCATTTATTTACAGAGCTCCCGCCCCTTTTCCCCTATCATATAACCCCCCATATATCACAGAGCTCAGCTTCTTTCCTCTATCATATAACCCTATATTATCACAGAGTTCAGCTCCTCTCCTCTTCATATAAACCCATATATCACAGAGCTCAGCTTCTCTTTCCCCTATCACATAAACCCTATATATCACAGAGCTCAGCTTCTCTCCTTCTATAATATTAAACCCTATATATCACAGAGCTCAACTCCTCTCTCTATCATATAACCCTATTATATCATAGAGCTCAGTTCTCCTCTATCATATAACCCTTTTATCACAGAGCTCAGCTTCTCTCCCTCTTTTCATATAACCCTATATATTTACAGAGCTCAGCTTCTCTCCCTCTATAATATAACCTATATATCACAGAGATCAGCTTCTCTCTTCTATCCCCATAACCTTATATCACAGGAGCTCAGCTCCTCTCCTCTAACATATAACCCCATATATCACAGAGCTCAGTCCTCTCCTCTAACATATAACCCTATATAACACATAGTTCAGCTCCTCTCCTCTATAATTTAAACCCTATTTATCCAGAGCCTCAGGGGCCGTCTTCTGTCATATAAACCCCATATATTCACAGAGCCTTTGCTTCTCTCCCCCCTATCATATAACCCTATTTTCACGAGGGTCAGCCTTTTTCTATCATTAACCCTATATAAACCAGAGCTCAAATTCCTCTTCTTTTTCATATAAAAACCCCTTTTATTTTAAAAAAGCTCGTTCTCTTTCCTCTATCATAAAACCCTATTTTATAAAAGAGCTCAGCTTCCTTTTCCCCCTATCATTTAAACCCTAATATCACGGCTAGCTTCTCTCCTTTTATCATATAACCCTTTTAATCCAGAGAAAACAGTTCCTTTCTTTTTTCATATAACCCTAATATCACAGGGGCTTCAGTTTCTCTCCTCTATTAAAATAACCCTATGTATTTACAGAGTAAACTCCCCTCCTCTATAATTTTTAACCCTATTTATTTAAGAAATCAGCTTCTCTCCCTTTTTCAATAACCCCTATATTATCCAGAGCTCGCTTCTCTCCTCTATCATATTTTCCCCATATATCACAGAGTCGTTCCTTCTTCTCTATCAAAATAACCCTATATATAACAGAGCCAGCTTTCTGCCTCTATTTTTATTAAAAAAATATTTTTCCCGGGGTAGCTTCTCCCCTATCATAATAAACCCTATATATAAAAGAGTTAGTTTCCCCTCCTCTATCATTTTAAACCAAAATATCACCCGGCTTTTGGGTTTTTCCCAAAAACATAAAACCCTTTTATACAAAAGAGCTCGCTTCTTCTCCTTCTTTAAAATTAAAACCCCTTTTTATCACAGGGGCCCAAACCTCCTCTCCCCTATAATTTATCCCTTTATTTTCATAGAGCTCGCTTCTCCCTTATCATTAACCCAGATATCCCCAGAGCTCGCTTTCCTCCTCTTCATTTAAAACCCTTTATTTAAAAAAGAGCTCAGCTTCTTCCCCCCCTATTAAATTTAAACCCTTTTATCCGAGTTTAAACTTCTTTTCCCAAACCTTTTAACCAAAATATAAACACCCGGCTCAGCTCCCCTCCTCTTTAACATATAACCCTATTTTTTAAGGGCTCGCTCCTCTCCTTAAAATATTAAAACCCCTAAAATATCACAGGGGTTTTAGGGTCCTTCCCCTATAAATATAAACCCATTTTTTCACAAAAGGTCAGGTCCCGTCTTTGTCTTTTAAACCCCCATATTTCACAGAGCTTAAACTTTCTCTCCCCCTATCATATAAAACCCCATATATCACAGAGCTCAGCTTCTCTCCCCTTTCATATAACCCCAAAAATCAAAGAAAACTCGTTTTCCTTTCTCCCATCAAATAAACCCCTTTTTTATCCAAGCTCAGTTCTCTCCCTATCATTTTAAACCCCTTTTATACAGAGCTCAGCTCCTCTCCCCCTTTTATAAACCCTTTTTATCCTGAGCTCAGTTCTCTCCCTCTTTCATTTAACCCCATTATCACCCGAGGGCCCCGGGTTCTTCCCCTATCATATAAAACCCTATATATCACAGAGTCAAATTCCCCTTCTCTTTCATATAACCCTAATTCACAGAGTCAGTTCCTTCCTCTATTTATTTTAACCCTATTTACACAGAAATCTGCTCAACTCCTTTTTTATTTTAAAACCCCCTTTATCACAAAAGTCGTTCTTCCCCCTATCATATTTAAACCCCCTTAGGGGGAAACAATTTAAACCCCCGGGCAGGTGTGCTTTAACGTTTAACACATTTGATCCCTCTCTCCCTCATCTGTAAGAGAAGAGTTGGTAGGCCTCCATACACATTAGACAGTCAGTTGGTCCTGGTGTATTTGGGGGCCCCTTTTTTTTTTTAAAACCTTGGTTTTTTTTGGCCCGGTTGGGTGGTGTAATGCCTTTGCTAATTTAAATCTGGGCCCCCCAAGATTTCACATTTTCCAATTTACTTGGCTCGGCAGCGTCGTTCCGGGGCTCCCGAATTTCTTTTTCAGATTAACCCGATGCCCTTTAAAGACCTCAAAAACCCGCGTGGACTTTGGGAAAAGTCCAGGGAATACCAATGGGGTTTTGAAACATGTCTAAACACTATTGGGTGTTCCCACCCGGAAAAATTCCCTTTAAAACCAGGAAATTTTAGGGTTTCAACAAAGCCTTCTTTGGGCTTCCGTTTTATTTTAGTTATATTTAGTGTTGCTCGAATCTGCCCCTTTTCAGTTCTACAGCGATTTGGGTAAGCTTGGGAAAAAAAATTTTGGGTTTTTGAGTGTTTCCCATTTCCCAAATTTTTTTTACTCTTTTTCCTTAAAAATCGCCCTAGTCCTGACCATAACCCTTACCCTAAATTGGCTTTAGCCAGGGGTGTACCTAGAGTTTATAGGGCCTCATAGAAAAATGAGATGGGGTCCCACAACCTAATGACAGAAAACTGAAACAGCAGCATATGGGAATAATTTGGGAAAGGGAAAACAAAGCGGCAAAATATCAGGGAAACCCCAAAAACCCGGGCCATATAGCGGTCACTATGGCAGTTCACTGTTTTTGAGTAAGGTTGTATTAACAGGGAATCTCTGAGTGTCCATTGGAGCTATATATTGTAATAGTTCAAAAAGTTTATTTTCTGACAAATAGCCCGTGATGGTTTCCCCCAACCATTATTCATTTGGGTCCTATGTTAGAAGTAAGTTATCCAAAACCCCGTAAGTACAATTGCTAAAAATACAATTTTTTTCATCATACAAAGGTTCCCAGGAACAATATTTCCCAAACCTTACAATGGTCTTTCTGGGATATTATTCTTTAAACACCCTTCCCCCATACAAGGGCTCAGAAAACTGTTTATCTGCGGCCAGATTGATTGATGGAAAGATCCAAACCCCAAATTTCAGGAACATTTTATTTTAAAAAACCCCGAAATTATTGAGGTGCTTGGGAAAGGAATTTTGGCGGGTCTAAAGCCCCTTTTCATTTTAGTAACATGTTGGCCCATTTTACTAACATTTTTTCCTGAAACGCTCTTTACTTTGTAAAAAGGGGAAGGTGCGGGCAGTGATTGGGGGTTTCTATAGCCCCTTTTTCACAGTACAGTGGGGTACAAAAAGTCCTGAACTGCTCAACATGAATTAGTGAGGTGCAGAAAATAAATTGGGGTCCTATAGCCCCCTCTCTACAGTAACAGTGCGGTACTCAGGGTCCTGTACTGCTCTTCCCATAAAATTTCTGCAGGGGTATAAAAGAAATTGGGCCCTTCCCTAGTAGCCCTCTTTTAACAGTAAAATTTGCGGTAGTACATGTTTCTGTACTCCCTTTTAAACATGTATTAGTGAGGTCCTAGTGATTGTGGTCTATAGCCCCTTTCTCACATACAGGCAATTTACTACATGCCCCCTGTACGCTTTTTAAATGTTTTAAAGTGAGGTCCCTGCGGGGATTGGTGGCTATAGCGCCTCTCACAGTACAGTGCCAAAAAAATGCCCCTGTATTTGCTTTTACTTTGTATTAGTGAGGTAAGAAATTTTTGGGTGGTCAAATAGCCCTTTCAACAAAAAACAGTGCGGTACACATGTCCCAGTACGGGTTTTACATTTTTTGGGAAAGGTCATGAAAGTGTTGGGGTCAAAGAATCCCTTCAACAGTACAGGGGCACATACAAGTTAACGGGCCCCTTTACATGTTTTAAGGGGGGGAAAATGCAGGGGATTGGTGGTCTAGTAGCCCCCCTCTACAGTAAAAGTGGGGTACTAAAATTTTCCCTGTACTGCTCTTACATGTATTAGTGAGGTAAATGCAGTATTGGGGGGCCCCTAGAGCCCTTTTCCTACAGAACATTTCGGTACTACAGGGCCCCCTGAAACTCTTTTAAACATGAAAAGGTGAGGGTGCATGCAGGGGATTGGGCCCTAGAAATTCCCCTCTCTTACAAAGTGGGGGGTCCCCTTTCCCCTTTAAACTGCCTTCATTTTTGGCCTGGTTTTTGGGACTAACTTTAAAGGAAAGGTTGGGGGGGGCCCAATTTTTTTTATTTTTAGTACAATTAAAGGGGCAATTTTTTCCCCAAAATACGTCTAAAAACCTGACGTTTAACTTAAGGGGGACATTTTTAAACGCCCTTAACATAAGGGGGTTATTAAATTTCTTATTTTTTTTAATGTTTAGTAACATCATTTTCAGTCACTTTTCCCCCCCTTTTTGCCACTGGGTTTTTACAACATTTTTTGTGCATTTTTTTTTTGGGACTTGACATTGCCCCACAAAACCATGCCCCCCTTTTGTATGGAACCACAAACCCCTTTTTACTTTTGGTCCCACCCCTTTTGGGCCGGAGGAGGCAAAAGAAGTTTTCCTTAAAAAAAACCACCTAAAAACACTGGGGAAGATAGGGGAAAACAAAAAGAAAAAAAAAAAGAAAAATTTGGGGCAAAAAAGGGGCCCTAAATTTCCCGGGCCAAATTGCCATAATAAATGTTCCCTTCGTGTGTAAAATTTTATGACCCAAAGGGGCTCCTGTCCCTTTAACATAGGAAAAGTGGGGTTTTTCCCGAAGCCTTTCTGATATGTGGAAAGGGTGCCAAAAAATCTCAAAAAAGTATTTTGCTGCAATTGGGCCTTTAATCTTTATTTTGCCTATGTTGGGGAAAATTTTGGGGGCCCCAAAACCAATTTTCCCTTTTTCCCTATATTTTTTGGGGGGGCCCCCCCTTTTAAAAATTTTTAAAAAAAGCCTTTTTTGGGTTTTTTTTTTGGGGGGGGGGAAAACCAATTTGGGGTTTCCCCTTTTTTTTTTTAAAAAATTTTTTTTTTTTTTTTTTAAAAAAAAATGGGTTTTTTGGGGGGCCCCCCCCCAAAAGGGGGGGGCCCCTTTGGTTTTTCCCCTTTTTTTTTAAAAAATTTTGGGGGAAAAAGTTTTAAAAAAAGGGGGGGGCCTTTTAATTTTTTTTAAAAAAAAAAACCCTGGTTTAAAAAAGTTTTTAAAAAAATTTTTCCCCCTTTTTCCCCCCCCCCCCCTTTTTTTTAAAAAATTTTTTTTATTTTTTGGGGGAAATTTTTTTTCCTCCCCTTTTTTTTTTTAAAATTGGCCCCCTTTTCCGGGGGGAAAAAAACCCAATTTAAAAAAAAAAATTTTTTTTTAAAAAATTTTTTTTTTTTTTTAAATTTTTAATTTTTTAGGCCCTTTTTTTTTTTTTTTTTTTTGGCCCAAAACCCCCAAAAAAAGGGTTTTTTGGGCCCCCCAAAAATTTTTGGGCCCCAATTTTTTTGGGGGGGGGGGTTTTTTTTTAAAAAACCCAAAAAAAATTTGGGGAAAAAAAAACCCCCCAAAAAAAAAAAAAAAAAAACCCCCCCCCCCCCTTTTTTTTTCCCCGGGGGTTTAAATTTTTTCCCCCCTTTTTAAAAAAAAAATTTTTTCCCCCCTTTTAATTTTCCCCAAAAAAGGGAAAAAAAATTTTTCCCTTTTTTTTTTTTTTTGGGGGGTTTTTTTAAAAAATTTTTTGGCCCCCCCCAAAATTGGGTTTTTTAAAAAACCCCCCCGAAAAAAAAAGGGGGGTTTTAATTGGAAAATTTTTAAAAAATTTTTTTTTTAAATAAAAGGGGGAAAATTTAAAATTTTTTTAAAAAAAAAAAAATTTTAAAAAAAAACCCCAAAAAAAACTTAAAAAACCGGGGTTTTTTAAAAAAAAGGGGTTTCCCTTTTCCAAAATTTTTAAATTTTTTTAAAAAAAAAAAAAAATTTTTTTTAAAAAAAGGGGCCCCCCCCCCCCTTTTTTTAAAAAAAGGGGGGGGAAAAAAAAAAAAAAAAAAAACCCCCCCCCGGGGGGGGGAAAAAAAGGGTTTTTAAAAAGGGGGGGAAATTTTTTTTAAAAAAAAAAAACCCCTTTTTTTTTTTTAAAAAAAACTTTTTGGGGGTTTTTTTAAAAAGAAACAAAATTTTTTTTGGGGGGGTTTAAAAAAAAAAAAAAACCAAAAAACCCCCCCCCCCCCAAAAAAAAAAGGGGGGAAAAAAACCCCCCCCCCAGGGTTTTCCCCCAAAAAAAAAAAAATTTAAAAAATTTTTTTTTTGGGTTTTTTTTGTTTAAAAAGAAAGGGGGGAAAAAAAAAGGGTTTAAAAGGGGTTTTTTTTTTTTAAAAAAAAAAAACCCCCCTTTTTTTTTTTTTTAAAACTTTTTGGGGTTTTTTTTTTTTGGGGGGGGGGGAAAAAGGGGGGTTTTTTTCCAAACCCCCCTTTTTGGAAAAAAATTTTTTTTAAAATTTTTTGGTTTTAAACCAAAAAAAAGGAAAAAAATTAAAAACCCCTTTTTTTTTTTTTTTTTTTTTTTTTAAAAAAACCCTTTTTTTAAAAATTAATCCGGGGGGCCCCAAAAAAAAATTTTTTTTTTTTTTTGGGGGCCCCCTTTTAATTTTTTTTTTTAAAAATTTTCCGGTTTCCCCCAAATTTTCGGGGTCCGCTCACAACGTGGTGACGCAAGCACTGAAACCTTATGAAGGGAGGCCCAGCTTTCCTAAGGCAGCTCGGCAATTTCTGCTTAAATGGTCATTTTACAGGTAATGCGCTGATCATTTTTAGGGCTTATTCATAGCATGGGTTTATCTTTATGGATTTTTTAAGTTACTTACAGGTTTAAAGGTATTGTCCACTAAATAAGAATTCAATGAAATTGAGGCAAGAGTGAGTAAAAAAATAAAATAAAACTGACACTTACCTACCTATCCCCCACCGCTCCCAATCCAAAGGTTCTGATGATCTGCTCCCCTTCACTTCCGGGTTCCCATCCCTACATGCTGGACAGCTTCCACTGTAAGTGAATGGAGCACAAGTCTCTTGTGTGTCTCCTGTGTGCGGGACTAGAACCTAGAAATGAAGAGCAGCAGATTGCCGTGACCTTAAAAGGGTTGTCTCACTACATTGACTCATCTCACCTCAGCCCTGATTTCTTGGTTTCACTTTGAATTCAGGGGCGTGTTTACTGGCTTCTACTGGGCTGCAGTAGAAGCCAGGTCTGTAGCTATAGCAACTAGTGCTGGCAGCCTATCAGGATAGCTCAGACAGGTCTGTAGCTATAGCGACCTGAGGAGCTGATGCAGCCCATACAAGAGGGGATATCTAGGAATAGGTAATGGACACATATTGCAAAGTGACTTGTTTTTGCAAGATCTTTAACTTTAACATGAAAAGCAGCAATCCTTGTAGTGAGACAACCCCTTTAAGAGCAGCAGTGACGGGGGACAGCTAGGTAAGTATCTGGTGTTTATTATTTTTTTGCTCACCCCATCTCCAATTTCATTTTTTTGTGGGTGGACAACCCCTTTAGTTCCTCTTCTCTTTCCCTATATGTTGACTATAAATCAGCAAAATTTAACTGGTTTCTATTTAGAGTTTTTTAATTTTTTTTTTTTTTTTTTTTAAGAAGGAATTCTTGCATATAAAACTGAATTGCTTGATCTTCTTAATAAATTAAAGTTGTCCACTTTGGACGATCCCTAATTGATGGAAGCAACTCTTGACAAGAATAAAATCACAGTGTCCGTATGATTGGATCCCTGGAGATCATCTGACAGTAAGGGTGTGTTCACACGGCTGATTTGGATGCTGATTCTGGTGCAGACGCAGTGCTGAATTTGCCTCAGAATCAGCATCAAAATCTGACTGTTTCTAATGGAAGATGTGCACTGATTTTCCTCAGTGCTGATTTATTTTCAGCGATGAAAAACCCCTAAATCCTTGTATAGTATTTAAAGGCTGAAAATCTGCCACTGGAATTGGCGTCAGATCCACCTCCAAAATCCATGCATGACCTGCACAGATTTTTGGTGTGAATTCCACACTGATTTAGTAAATCAGTTGTATTAACCTAGGCTAAGTGCATCATGTATGAACGGGGCTGCACCAGTGTTTTCTGGTGTGCTTTGTGGCCAAAAACCTGTCGTAGCCCTGTTCTATAAATGTATGAACAGTTGTACGCCACAACGTGGCGCAATTTGCGGCAGACAAAAAACTTTCGAATTTGGCACATTTGCAGGAGGAGTGTTTCGCACCAGAATCGTACAAATGCGCCAGAGTTACTGTCATACAAATCTATACCAATTTCAAAGTGGCATGGCTGAAACAAATTTTGCCTTAGAATGGGACAATGTACATTAATATACAATTGAAACCAGAAGTTTCCATACACTATATAAGAAGACACATCTGCATGTTTTTCTCACCATCTGACATGAAATCAGAATAAACCTTCCCTGTTTTAGGTCAATTTAGGAACCATAATTATTTATATTTGCTAAATGCCAAAATAATGAGAGAGAGAATTTTTTAAAGGCATTTTTATTACTTTCTGCAAAGTCAAAAGTTTCCATACACTAGGATTCTGTGTCTCAGAGATGAACGTGCTTTGGTCCAACATGTGCATATCAACCCAAGAACAAAAGCAAACGACCATGTGAAGATGTTGGTGGAAGCTGGTAAGATTGTGTCATTATCCACAGTGAAACGAGTACTGTATCAACATAGGCTGAAAGGACTCTGCGAGGAAAAAGCCATTACTCCAAATGAAACATATAAAAGCCAGGTTAATGTTTACAAATGCACAGGCACAAAGACCTACATTTTTGGAGACATGTCCTGTGTTCTGTCGAAACTAAAATAGAGTTGTTTGGGCATAATGACCATTGTTTCGCTTGGAGGAAAAAGGGAGAAGCTTGGAAAGTCTAAGAACACCATCCCAACTGTGGAATACGGGGGTGGAAGCATCATGTTTTGGGGTTGTTTTGCTGCCGAAGGGACTGGTGCACTTCACAAAATAGATGGCATCATGAGGAAAGAAGATTATGTGACAATACTTAAGCAACATCTCAAGACATCAGACAGAAAATTAAAGCTTGGGCGGAAATGGTTCTTGCAAATGGACAATGACCCGAAGCTACTGCCAAACTGGTTACAAAGTGGCTTAAGGAGAACCAAGTCAATGTTTTGGAGTGGCCATCACAAAGCCCTGATCTCAATCCTATTGAAAGTTTATGGGCAAAGCTGAAAAGGCCGGTGCGAGCAAGACGACCTACAAACATGGCTCAGTTGCACCAGTTCTGTCAGGAGAAATGGGCCAAAATTTCTACCAACTATTGTGAGAAGCTTGTGGAAGGATCCAAAACGTTTGACCCAAGTCATACAGTTTAAGGGCAAAGCTACCAAATACTAATGAAATGTATTGAAAATTTAGACTTTGCAGAAAGTAATAAAAATGCCTTGAAAAATTCTCTCATTATTCTGGCATTTGGCAAATATAAATAATTTTGGTTCCTAATAGACCTAAAACGGGGAAGGTTTATTCTGATTTCATGTCAGATAGTGAGAAACTAGAATTCACAGGGCCCCACAGCAAAATGAGATGGGGCTCCACCAGCTAATGACAAAAAAGAAAAACAGCAGCATAAGTAGCAATAATTAAAGGTATAAATAATACCGCCATACAATAGTGCTCAAAAGTTTACATACACATACACTGGCAGAATTTTTGCTTTTTTGGCCTTTTTTCAGAGAATGTGAATGATAACACAAAAACTTTTTTCCACTCATTGTTTTGTGGTGGGGTGAAGCCATTTATTGTCAAACTACTGTGTTTCCTATTTTTAAATCATAATGACGACCAAAAACATCCAAATGACCTGATCAAAAGTTCACATACCCTGGTGATTTTGGCCTGATAACATGCACAGAAGTTGACACAAATGGGTTTGAATGGCTACTAAAGGTAACATCCTCACTTGTGACCTGTTTACTTGTAATCAGTGTGTGTGCATAAAAGCTGAGTGAGTTTCTGGGATCCAGAAAAAAGTGAAGGTTCTGGAGTGGCCATCTCAGTCTCCTGACCTCAATATCATTGAGCCACTCTGGGGAGATCTCAAGCAAAGTGCAGTTCATGCAAGACAGCCCAGGAATTTACAGGAACTGGAGGCTTTTTGCCAAGAAGAATGGGCAGCTTTACCATCTGAGAAAATAAAGAGCCTCATCCACAACTACCACAAAAGACTTCAAGCTGTCACTGATGTTAGAGGGGGCAACACACGGTATTAAGAACTGGGGCATGTGAACTTTTGATCAGGGTCATTTGGATGTTTTTGGTTGTCATTATGATTTAAAAATAGGAAACACAGTAGTTTGACAATAAATGGCTTCACCCAACCACGAACCAGGAGTGGAAAAAAAATGTTTGTGTTATCATTCATATTCTCTGAAAGAAAGGCCAAGAAAGCAAAAATTCTGCCGGGGTAAACTTTTGAGCACAACTGTATATCGGGGAACCCACATAGTAGTGCTGGAGAGCAGAAAGCCACCAACTACTTGTTCTCTACAAAAAGGAACAATGTTCTTATACCTTAGTGTCGCTCCCTCAAGCTCTGGGCCCCTATAGCAGTCACTATGGCTGCATTGGCTATAGTTACGTTGCATTATGCCATGCATCTGTGGTGTTGGATACAAGGACAGGCCCATGGGATTCATATATTGGGCAACAAGTGAACCATAAGTTCTTGAAGTTGATTTATTGAAAGCAAGAAAAATGGGCAATTGTAAGGATCAAATTGTGATGGGTAGACAGCCGGGTCAGAGCACCTCCAAATGATGGCATATTGATAGGCTATGCTATCAGTGTGTGATAGGTGCGGGTCCCATCTCTGGAACCAGCAACCGTCTCTGGAAAAGGTCCCTGAAAGTCATTCAGAACAAAGCGTAGTTTGCACTGGCGGACAACTCTCCATTCTATTATATGGTTTCTGAGAACAGCTGAATCTCTTGGACCCGCACCTAGCACACATTGACGGCATATCCTGCCAATATACCATCAATGTGTGAGATGGGAACACCCCCTTAAAGGATCTGCTATAACATCTTGATGCCAGAGACCACAGGACGACCTCAGAGCTCTTGTGGAGTGCAGGCCTCCATGAGTCAGAGCCCCTTTGGCTGCATGTGGGCGACTAACACCATATAGAGGTAGTGGTTTCAGGGCGGCTGAGGCGTCTCTTTTTTATATTAGCAGAAAATATTTCTTTCCCGTTCTGAGGTGAATTTTGAGAATGTTTGATCTTTAATCTTAATCACTTAATGGGCATTTGTCTCTCTAACAGTTCCATGGTTATTCGTGACTTAACCCTGCGCAGTGCTGCAAGCTTCGGCTCTTTCCATCTGATTCGCCTTCTCTACGATGAATACATGTTTTATTTAGTTGAACACAGGGTTGCCCAGGCAACTGGTGAATCACCAATCGCCGTCATGGGAGAGGTGAGTTTGTCAACATATGTTTTATAATGGATTATTAGATAAACCCATCACACAGACTCGAACGCACCGCGCTGGAGAACCCGCTGGCAGAATGATTCAGTTGGCCTCAGACAAAGAGCAGCAATCAATAGGGGGAAATGGGGAACCTAAAAAGAGATAATGGGGTAAAATAGGGTCTTATGAAATTCTTATAACTACTCCAAACATCCTGTAAATTACGCTGGGGAACAAAAGAAAAATTATTTTGGTGCCTAGAAATTTTGACCTTAGTTTGGGTATTTGAGAGCTGCTGAGTCCGGAAATCCCGTCCATGTTGTTCCAGCAGCTCTAGTGTTTGAGATGTGGATTCCACGATTCTACATTGTGCTTGTGATTAGTTTGCGTATAAGGCTATGTTCACACGGGGTAATTTCGCCGCGCATTTCGCGTCGTATTTACGCTCTAATCTGGGCGAGATGCGCGCCAAAATTACAGTAATCCATAGTTCTCAGAGAGAACTATGGATTACGCCTCCTCTCCCCGCTTGTACAATACGATCGTATCGTACGCGCGGGGAGATAAGTGACATGTCAATTACTTGTGGCGAATACGCGCCGTGAGTAATGGATGTCTATGGGGCCAGTGAGCTGCCGGCCCCCCACACGCCGTTGGAGTAAGTGCTGATCAGCGCCAGCAACCGAAAGACACGATGTACTGTACACACCGCAATACATCGTGTGAACATAGCCTAAATATGTAGAGCAGATGAATAGAATTGGATTTGCTCGGCACATTCATGGTTTTGATTGTTTGTGTTCTTTAAATGTTCTACAATTTATGTTTTTTTTGTTTCACATGAATTTCGAAAATTTCTTTAGTACAATATTGAGTGACCACTACTTTCAGCAGCAAATACTTGGTAAGAGGGCAATGCCGGATCTCCAAAACTAAAGCTGATAGGGGAAAATGGGGGTCATTTTCAGAATCGGCGCCCCAAACATACTCAAAAACGGTTCCAACTTTTAAGGCACCAAAGTGAGTGTTCCCCAGTGTTACGTTACATGCAAAATGACGATATTGGCAGTATTGATATACATTTTGAGGTTACTAGAATCTTAGGGCCTCATGTATGAAAACTGTCTAGATCTAAGACTTTCTTTGTTGCCCATAGCAACCAATCCGAGCTCATAGCAACCAATCAGACCTTATATAATCAGAGCTCATAGAAACCAGTCTGAGCTCATAGCAACCAATCCGAGCTCATAGCAACCAATCAGACCTTATATAATCAGAGCTCATAGAAACCAGTCCGAGCTCATAGCAACCAATCCGAGCTCATAGCAACCAATCAGAACTCATAGCAACCAATCAGAGCTCATAGAAACCAGTCCGAGCTCATAGCAACCAATCCGAGCTCATAGCAACCAATCAGACCTTATATAATCAGATCTCATATAAACCAGTCCGAGATCATAGAAACCAGTCCGAGCTCATAGCAACCAATCCGAGCTCATAGCAACCAATCAGACCTTATATAATCAGAGCTCATAGAAACCAGTCCGAGCTCATAGAAACCAGTCCGAGCTCATAGCAACCAATCAGAACTCATAGCAACCAATTAGAGCTCATAGAAACCAATCAGAGCTCATAGTAACCAATCAGAGCTCACAGCAACCAATCAGAGCTCCTCTTTAATTTTACATAGTGCTCTGGAAAATGAAAGCAGAGCTCTGATTTGTTGCTTTGGGCAACAAAGAAAGTTTTAAACCTAGGTAGTTTTCATACATTTCCCCTTTAGTTTTTAGACTTCTGCCAATAATACCTAGTGAACTTCTAGGATGTGTCACATAATCAATTTTTAGTACTGACAGTAGTATTTTTTTTCCAAAGCTTGGATCTTTTTTCCTATTGCAAATATTTCTTATTCATTCAAAAAACCACACATTTATAGTGCAGAATGGTAAAAATACATTATATAGATTGATAAAGAGAGCATGTTTCGAGAGCACTCACCCCCTTTGTCAAGCAGATGCTCTCAAAACGTAGCAGCAGGTGTGCAATCCACCGCCGGTCAGATTCTATCTCTTTTTCAATCTAACTACTAGCAGTGGATACTGCAGGAATTTGGGACTTGTATGGATTGACCCTAACTTGTTTAGGGCTATATACCCACAACGTATGGCAACTACTAACCGCAAGTATGATGTTTTTTACCATTTTGCACTATAAATGTATGGGTTTTTTTTTATAAATAAGAAATATTTGCTAAAGGAAAATAAGTCTGGAAGATTGACTGTTTCATTGTGGTAGGAGTTTGAGAAGTTCTCCATAGCAGACTTCACCATAATTGTGTGAATACGGGAGCACATTGAATTTACTGTCAATATATAATAAGTTTACAGCAAAAGCATCACGGTTTTTCTCCAGAATGTTCACAGTGGATCTGCTCCATGTGCACATACAGTTACAGCTTTAGAATTGGGACACAGGAGCTTCTAGTTACACCTCTGCTTCTATCCCTTAGCTCATTGGCATTTTCTTTGTACAGAATAGCTTAAAAATTTGTATGGAATGATTCATGTATTAAAAACGTATTAAAGGAATGAAAATATTTAAATTCCATAAAGGGGGGCTCAACTTAAATGCTATTCCTATTGTCTTCTGTCAGCACAGTGAAACTATCTTTTTGCTTTTAGCCTATCCGCCATGCATCTCAATAGAGCTTTGTTAGGCTGCACCATGAATACATACATTTAGGATCTATTTATTAATAATGCTGAATAAAATGTAACACGTTTAGAATTCGCCCTTTTGTATATAAAGTCTATTATTAAAGTATAATTGCAGGCCCAACATTTCTCTGGTTTCAAAGGTACGAGAAAATGAAAATGTTAGAACAGAGTGTCAAGGTAGTAGAATTAAAAGAATTTCTAGTTCATTAAATTAAATTCCAACTACATCCAAAAGAAGTTCTTGGTTGAAGGCCACATTATCAGATTGTACCTCTCCCAAGGGCTAGAGTAGATGGGAGGTGGGATGGGGTATTATTAGGATATGCCATAAACGTCTGATGGGTGTATGTCTCACCTCTGGGAACGGGCCCCCAAAAGTGTCCATGCAGAACGGACAGTAGGAAGGGCTTGTGCAGCACTCCTGGTTCTGTCCTATGGGAGTTTCAAGTAAAAGCCTACTCTGAACTACCATTGAAATGAATGGCGAATGCTCCACGAGCATGACCTCCTCTCCGTTCACCAGAGAGACTTTCAAGGGCCTGTTCTCAGAAGAGGTGCAGGTCATAGAGGTGGAACCTTTACACCTTATCTACCCCTCTGTGGAGTCGGTTAAAGGGGTTAAAGGAGGATTAGTGAATAAGCCATACATGTTTTACATGCCATACCCTATGAAAATATAGCTCCCGGTAAACCTCATAGACTGTGTCATAAAGTGCAGGGTGGGATGGGGGGAGTGCAGGTCATAAGTATACAGGGACCACTGAAGAGAAAATGCCAGTCATGCCCAACCCCTCAGACCTAATGCAGCTATAATGTAGTAATAGGTTTTTCTGTGTTGCGTGCCGCACCCAAAGTGCAGGATGTGGAGGTTAATATGGAGTCCAGTAAACACCCTGAATGTATACAGCACTTTGTATTTAAGATTCTTGATTCAGATTTATCTTACCTATTTGTTTGTCTTTAATTCTTACAGTTTGGTGACTTAAATGACACATCTCCTGGAAATATGGAAAAAGGTAATCAGCTTTCAACCCTGCATCATGCCCTCTGTCCATTTCATTATTTGACTCTTTGTAACCTTTTCTTAAGAATGCACGTGTAGTTTTAGGGTGCTTTCACACAGTGCGTTTTTGGTGCGTTTTTGATGCGTTTTTTTGTGCGGAAGGCAAAAAATTAATGCTGTACATTGCTGCACAAAAATCGCGACAAAAATCACGGTACAGTTGTGATTTTTGCTGCAATTTTTGCCGGTTGTTTTGTGCAGCAATGTACAGCATTAATTGCTGTGCCTTCTTGCACAAAAAACGCATCAAAAAAACGCACCAGAAAGGCACTGTGTGAAAGCCCCTTCTCAGTGCTGTTTTTAAAAATAAACTTAGAGTGTCATTCTTTTCCTTTATAACAAAGAAGAAAATGCTACTGTCCTTTGAGACTATGAATCTTGACTTATTAAACTGTCACTGTACTAACAGGGAAAAACTAATTTGGGGGCCCATTTATGCAGTTAGGGCTTGTCCCCACGGCACGGGCTTTCACCCGGTTTTACGACGGTTTTTGGTTTTGAAAAGTTGTAAAACCGGGGGGTCAATTTTTAAAAAGACCCCCCTATGGAAAACCGAGGGTCCCACTGATGGTTTTCACGGACGGATGTGGGGCCGAAAAACATTCAACATGTTCATTCTTCGACCGTTTGGGTTGTAAGCGGGTTTGATGCAGTTATTTTTTTTTGTGGGGATGATAGGCCCGCTTAGGGAAAAAATAACATTTGTGCCATATGCCTCTGTGGCCAAAGGTTGGCTGCAATGATGACTTGGGTAGATGACAATTCATTGCACCAGCCAAGCAAAAAAAGCCCCAGAGTGGAGGACTAGTGCAGCCTCGCTGGAAGTAGCAGAGAATTTAGCTGGTGAGTATAGTTTGTTTTGTTATTTTATCACAATTCCTAGTGGTGCCCACATTTTTTAAATTGGAACACTTCTTTAATGACTTGGCCAAGACCAAAAATATAGAAGAAGAAAGAAAGGGGTCAATGGACCTTTCTAAAGAGAGAAGCTTCATAGAGTGGAGGGGTCTGTAGATTTTGTAGTTAGAAGAGATTGAGAAGCATGGAAACCACATTGTAAATTGGAATCGTGATACCTAAGAGGTCCTAGTGAACTTCCACAAAGAATCAAATATGGAAAACGTGTATTTTTTTGTTAGTAATATTCCAAAATATTGTAACAACTTCTTAAAAAGCGACATCACGACTCAAAGCAATTGCATTATACTTACCATATATGCTTGAATCTCTTTTGTGTCTTTTTGACTGTGCATGCAACAAAAAGTGCTTTGTCTGGTTATGTATTTGAAGATTGCAATTATTACATGTGCAGACAACTAGTCTCTTCTCTTTCTTACACTTTCCTCCTTTCTCTTTGTGCTAGTTTCATGGTTGTTTGTTTGTGCAGATGAGGGCAGCGAGGTGGAGAGTGAAATGGACGAGGAACTTGACGATTCTGGAGAGCCTCCAGCCCAAAAGGGGAAGGCGGTTGGGTCAAGTTAAGGTGGGCGCTTTCAGCCATCGCTGGAGGGTAGCTTAGCGGCTGGGTTTTTAACAAATACACGCGAGCAATTGTACAAGCATCAAACCATCAGGCAGTGCAGTGCCACCGGGGGGGAAAACTAATGCAGTCTAGTGAAATTAAAAAAAACTTTGTAAAATTGGAAAAAAGTTTTGTTGGGTTTTTGGGGGGGGGTGGTATCCCCTAAAGGTTCTGTTGTCAAAATTTTAGTGCCATTTTGCCCTTTAACCCGGCAAGTTCATTTCCCTCTCCGTTGTAGATGAAAGTTTTGCCCTTTTTTTAAAGCATTTGAGATTTTTTTAGGGGTTTTTTAAGGTTTAAATTGATTTGTTTTTAAAGTCAGGAATTGTTTCTTTTGTTCTTTTTTTTTATATATATTTTATTGCTGGGTTTATTGTACTGAATAGTTGCACTTCTTAAAAAAAAAAAAAAAGTTAATCACTTACACTGGAGAAAGAAGATGCAGCAGTATACACATGACATATATATGGGGAAGACCCTGTATCTTTGTAAGATAAGATATTTATATGTATGAAGGTTAAATGTTTTGGCTGTTGTTCTGTTGTACAAAGGAGAATACAAGCTTCATCTTTTGCGTCCTACAAGTCAGTATCATGACCTGCATGAAACCGTGTGGTACGCTAAAGTTGCAATATAAGTGAATAGTAGGCTTTTGTCTGACAGCAAACAACGCAAACAATTTCCGTTAATCGTATCCATCCTGTTTATAATGATGTTTGTAACCTCTGGGTTTCACTTAGCGGAAGTGCATTCTTAGATGCGTCGAAACATCAACATTTTTGAGGATTTTTGAAGTGTACACTCAGCTCCTCCGTTGGGATACTACTGATTTTGCATTTGGTTCCAGTGCACAAATGCTATATGCCCTTGAGCATATCTGAGAATAGATGGTATAGACATTATACCAAAAAGGACACACGGTGACATCATTCTTTAACCTCTTCACCCCTGAAACCACTTGTGCAGAGATTGGAGATGACAAAGAAAGATGTAGAGAGGATGTCAAAGACGCAAGGTTATCTATTGACAGGGGAACTGTTCAAGGTTTCAAAAAAAAAAAAACCTCAAGGTAGAGAGGGTTAAAGAACAAGTTGTGACAAAGACAGGTTTGTGTTCCTTCTATCCCAGAAACTCTATTTCATAACAGTAGTTCATGCTGCTGCTATTACGCTGTATATATATAGATTCATATATATACACATATATATGTGAAGAATATAATTTATAGAATGCAAGGAATGTAGCAACCTGCATAGTATTTAAGAGGGGAAACTGATAACCAGGTTCTTAGCTGTTTCTGATGCCGCTATTAAACTATTGCAATATTTTGAGACTACCATTTAAATAGGCTCCCTTAAGTTCGGTACAAGAGACCAATTCCAACATGGCTTACTTTGTAATTTGTACTTATGTACTATTATTATCTTATTTCAGGTTAACCCCTAGAGATAAAGGTACAGTAAATCTCTCTTGTGTCAACGACTGACCAACTATTTTGGTTCAGATGTCTCCAAGTGGCATATATGGTAGAAGTGATTTAACTTGAACCGTTTGAAGGAGTTGTCCACCCTAAAGAAAAATAAAGAAAACAACCTCTCCAATTGTCCGTTGATCCAACTTAAAGGGGTTGTCTCACTACATTGATTCATCTTACCTCAGTCCTGTTAACTTGGTTTCATTTTTTTTTTTTTATATTTTTATTGAGAAGAAATTCACCACATTAAAGTAAATCAAAGATACAATCAAATAAGTACCTAGAGACTTAAGTACACCTAGCAAGACATACTCCATGTACTTACATCTGCTCCAATTTTCAATTATATCAACTTATCAAATTAACCCAAATCAACCCAAACAGTCAATGTGAAATTACCACCGCCACTTAATGGTTACCTCCCTAGGCCCTACTTTAAGAGTCATCCCACTTGGTTTCATTTTTAAATTCAGAGGTGTGTTTACTGGCTTTACTGGCTACTATTGGCCTGCAGTGACACCAGGTCTGTAGCTATAGCGACCAGTACTGGCAGCCTATCAGGAGAGATCGAGCAGGTCTGTAGCTGTAGCAACCAGTGATGGCAGCCTATCAGGAGAGATCAAACAGGTCTGTAGCTATAGCGACCAGTACTGGCAGCCTATCAGGTGAGATCGAGCAGCTCTGTAGCTATAGGGATCTGAGGAGCTGATGCAGCCCTTACAAGAGGGGATATATAGGAATAGGTAGGACACCGGTAATGGACACATATTGCAAAGGGACTTGTTTTTGCAAGATCTTTAACATGAAAAGCAATCCTTGTAGTGAGACAACATTTTTAAAGCTCCAGCGGTCGCTCCATTCTTTGTCTACTACCTGGCCGGTACATAACTGCTGTAGATAGTGGCCTCAGTGATCATATGCTGTACTGTTGGCATCATGGCTCCTATCAGTGACTTGTGATGCTAATAGTATGGCACATGACAGTTGAGGCCACCAGTTGGCTACAGTGGTCACTTGACAGTCACTAGCAAACAGAAAACAGTGCGAATGCCTGAGCTTCTCTGCTTTCAAGATTTTTTTTTTACCTATAACAAAAACTTTCGTCCAACTGCACCAAAGACTGAAAATGAACAACGGAAGTGGCCAATGTCAGTAATACATATATATGACATATATATTCTAAAGTGATTTCAGAAAACAGAAGAGTGGCTATGGTACCATTTTAGGTTACACCTTATCTTATGGCTCCACACCTAGTCACTACCAAAATCTAACCATATATGATGATGTTACGATGTTATGCTTCTGCCCCACACTGAGTTATAGTTCAGCAAAGGAAACATAAGCAAGAACTTGCATATATTTTAATCCCGGCATCAGAAGTGAGTGTATTAATGTAAGTAGGGTAAAGTATGAGAAAAAAAATAATGCTTGTGTAATACATTTTAGGCAGTGTACCTGGCGCACCTCACTGGAACTTCTCCCCATCCATGTAGGGTTTGAACAGGTGGCTAGACACACCATTGCCATTTAAGAATGTACATCAGGGATCACAGTACCTCGCCTATTTCATGGTGCCTTAAACAGAACTGAAGCTAAGGTGTAGTAGTCGTCTTTATTTTCTTTATTTCTTGTTAATCATTTTTCAGCAAGGTGTGCCTGTTGTTTTTAAAGCCCACATAGCGTGGGGGAAAGTCCTAATTTTGTAATAAATTAGTAAATGCTTTTGGCTCTTCTAGATTACGAATATACAGATAACCCAATGTGTCTCCTGTTCCCCTATTTTGTAACTTAAATGTATTTTGCTTTAGGCAAGTAGCATTTTATTGAGATTGTGGGAATCATCTTTATAGTCAGCTAAAATATCTAAGGCTCCTCAAGCTGTAAGTATGTATTGCTGACAAAAGCAAAACGCGTCAGCGGGCAAGCTAATTAGAGCAAATTCTTCCTTGCCAGAAGGGTCAGCATGGCTGCAATTATGTTTAGCCCTCCAGGGACAGCAGGGTTTGCAATCCAGTGAAAACCCCTGCATGTTATGTCCTTTATGCACTGAGGTCATTCTGATGCATGGTTTACCCATGCCCTAAACAATGCAAAAATGTAATTAGAAAATAAACATTGATTAATACCAATTTATGTGAAAAGGCCAGGAACGAATATATAGTTAGAAAATATGCTATTTTACTTCAGAGTAAAAAAAAAGACTCAAGAAAATCCCACTAGACTAGTACAGGGGACATGTAAGATATTTTTTATTTATGTATAAATATGTATATATAACTTGTGTTTAGTATGGATCGGTAGGGGTCAGTCCGGTTGTCCTCCCCATGTTCTTACACTTGAAGCACAATTCCAATATTATAATGATAAGACCCAAAGGAAGTTCTAACAATTACACAAGGGGTATACATAGAATGATACAACGACAAAACCTCCAGGAGCAATTTCTGGAAATAGCTACCAAATTAGGGACAACAGAACTCTCCCAATTTCCTTTACAACGAAGATTACTTTTCATATATAAGTAAAACCACTACTTTCTATTACCAGAGAAATGTTCTAGATTTATTCTTTTATAGTTCATTGTCAAAAACACAGATGATAAAAATGGTATTTTAGGTGGTAAATGGGTACAATCTCACTCATCTCGTGTTCAGTTACCTCTGGCAGATACAAGTACAATGGTAATATCTATCCATCGGCCAATGATAAAGATCGAGTAAAGCTCCCAACATTTCTGGACATGAGTACAGTTCTTGCCTTCTAGTACCTCATACTCACTGTAGATGGTAGGAATCTGCATGACATGAGTAGAAAGTAAAGAACTTGCCTTCAAATAACTTGACTCACCATAGATGGTAGGAACCTCCGTGATATGAGTAGAAAGTAAAGGAGTTGCCATCTACTACCTTGTACTCACCATAGTAGATATCTCCATGATATGAGTAGAAACTAAAGGAGTTGCCTTCTACTTCCTTGTACTCACCATAGTAGATATCTCCATGATATGAGTAGAAACTAAAGGAGTTGCTTTACTACCTGTATCACCTAGATAGTAGATATCTCCATGATATGAGTAGAAAGTAGAGGAGTTGCCTTCTACTACTTTGTTCTCACCATATATAGTAGATATCTCCATGATATGAGTAGAAAGTATAGGAGTTGCCTTCTACTACTTTGTTCTCACCATAGATACTGTAGTAGATATCTCCATGATATGAGTAGAAAGTAAAGGAGTTGCCTTCTACTTCCTTGTACTCACCATAGTAGATATCTCCATGATATGAGTAGAAACTAAAGGAGTTGCCTTCTACTACCTTGTACTCACCATAGATAGTAGATATCTCCATGATATGAGTAGAAAGTAGAGGAGTTGCCTTCTACTACTTTGTTCTCACCATATTATGTAGATATCTCCTGATATGATAAAAGTATAGGAGTTCCTTCTACAACTTTGATCTCATCCATAGATACTTAGTAGATATCTCCAATATGAGTAGAAATAAAGGATTGCTTCTACAACCTTGTACTCACATAGATAGTAGATATCCCATGATATGAAAAATAAAGAGTTGTCCTACTACCTTGTACTCACCATAGATATAATAATCCATGAATGTAGTAGAAAGCAAAGAATTTGCCTTTTAATACTTTGTAACTCACCATAAAATAGTAGATATCTATGATATGATAAAAGTAAAGGGAGTTGTCTTCTACTACCTTTACTCACTATGATAGTGTATATCCATGATATGAGTAGAAAGTAAAGGAGTTGTCTTCTACTACCTTGTACTCACCATAGATAGTAGATATATCCATGATATGAGTAGAAAGCAAAGAAGTTGCCTTTTACTACTTTGTACTCACCATAGATAGTAGATATCTCCATGATATGAGAAGAAAGTAAAGGAGTTGCCTTCTACTACTTTGTACTAAACATAGGTAATGGAAACCTCCATGATGTGAGTAAAAAGTAAAGAACTTGCCTTCAAGTAGCTTGTATTCACCATAGATAGTAGGAACGGACATGACATGTAGAAGTTAAGAACATGTGCCTATTCACCTATCTTCTCCATCACATTTTTTGTTGGCTATGCCAAGTAAGCATATAGGAAGATGCTATTTTGTTAAAGTTTTAGCAAATGTGTTCAGTAAGGTTCAAGGTTAGCTATCCTATAAGACAATAAGATACAACAAGGATTCTCATTTTGTGGGTCACACCAAAGTTATATTAGCTTTAAGAGAAATGAACAGCTTCATCATACAATGTCTTTGCCTACATCTACCCGTCCTGGGAACCACACGTACCACCAGATCATGAATAGTATAAGCCGTTCTTCTCATTTCTAGGAGAAAATGGAAGCATTGTGTTTGGTACAGGATTGTGTCATAAAAACTTTGTCTCTCCTCAATGCTGATTGTCAAATAGCCAGCCCAGAGGGTTACACCGGTCTTAAACAGCCCAACTTTGGGTAAAAATCAGGCCATGTATAGGGGAGACACTATGTTGAAAAAATTGTGCAATGCCACCTACAGGCAGACAATAGGGGCTTATAAGAGGAGCAGATCTAACCCTATAAGACCACGTTTACAGTCTAGTAGCACTAATTTTTGCTATATACAAGCTATAATGGGTAGTGGTATTTCTTGAAATTCATTAGATTTTCAGCATCAATTTGAAAAAGATTTCATGCAGCAGCAGCAGCACCATTTCTATACTTATAAACAATCCACTTGTTTGCTCTCAGGAGTAAATGGGATGATTAGAGTGGCTTTGGTGCTGACATTTCATTTATTAGTAATGAATGGCTGACTTGATTAGGGAGACTGCTTTAACAAACCAATTGAAAATGCTAAAGGATGAAATGTTTCCTTGCTTTTACAGACACACTTGAAAAATTCTAGTCACACTTAGCCGCATTATTAACATTTTCATGTTTTAAGCAGAATGCATAACAAGGTTATGGCAAACCTACTGTAAAACACAATGACGCTGGCATCTCATGTCGTAGAAGGTGTACGTGGCCTCATTGCTCTTCTAATTGTCTACTGTCTATAAAGGTTATATTCCTCACTGCAACCAATTTTTTTTTTTATCTTCGTGCATCTATAGAAAAAAAAAAATGAAGCAACTTTGTAGTAGTATATGTTTCCCATGGTTTAGTGCTTACAGCTACTATTCAGACCTATGTGCCTCCATGGTAACAGACTATAAACTGTGTAACCTTACCTTGCAGTTATTCTCTCTTCCATCTACCACCTTCATCTTGCTGGCTAGTCCTCCGCAAATCTGTTTGTGTTTGGTTTGACACTAGTTTGACCGAATTTAAAAAAAAAAAATTGGATACTGGATGTCCATAACCCCAATTTTTTTTACTCTGTCCTTATCCCTAACTGTAACCGTAATCATAAATTGGGGTTGGGATTTTTAGGCTTTTAAGGGTTCAAATACCTCTTTGCAGTGCTTCCGACACTGGTGTCACTGTTGTTCTGACATCACATCCGGACTAATGTGACGTGGGACTGGAAGTGACATCAGAGTAAGAGCATATTCACAAAGCTGATTTTTAAGCTGAATTTTCAGCATCCAAATCGGCGTCAAAACCTCGTCTGAAAAGTGCCTCAAAAGTGCCTTTTCAAATGAGGTTTTGATCAGGTTTTGGACGTGGTTTTCCAACACTGTTCTTTCTCCAACACCCAGAAAAATTAAAAGCCAGCGCAAAAGCAGGGCCCAACACCGCGCCAAAATTGAGTCTAAAATTGCGGAAAGGCTATGGACGAGGTTTTGAAGCTTGCCATTGATTCCTCTGGGGATTTTCAATGTTGAAAATGTTTCAAGAATTGACGTGACACTTCTTTTTCAGCGTCCAAAACAGTGTCCAAAAAAAACACCTAAAACGTGCAAAAAAAAAAAAACAACTTGTTTTGCGTGAACTACAGCGCTGTTTTACATAGGAATCAATGAAAATTAACTGGGGGCATTTTGGAGGCTTTTTTATGCTGTTTTGGGTGAGAAAACGCTCCAAAAACAGTGCTGAAAACAGCATCAAAATCATCTATGTGAACTTACCCTAACGGTGCAGCTCATGCTGGAAGCGCCACAGATTTAAGTAAACCATACAAATCCTAACTTTTGGGTTAAGGTTAAAGTTACAGTTGGAGACAATTTTTTGGCAATTTACGTAGAAATAAGATTCAGGGCGACCCGAATCAAAGTGCTCTGATTTGGATTGAATTTGGCTGTAGCCACAAAATATTAAGAAATTTGTGATCAAAACCCACTGTAAAGTTGCTTTGTTTTGCATTGTAGTTGCATTTGAGAAGATAAAAACAAAGATTTGGTTGATATGGTGGACATAGCAGGTGAATTAAACAAAAAAACCTGCACGTTTATGTACAGAAGTGCAACTAGGCCTTTGTTCACTGGAGCAGAGATTTAGTACACTGCAGGAAATAGATGCGAATGTAGCTCCAGCACTCGTGTTGAGATAATCCAGATAATCCAAAATAGTTATAAAAGACGCATATTTATTGAAACCATTTTAAAAAAACATGGTTAAAAAACATTAGTCAATAGCCATTTTACGCGTTTCGAGCCCAAAGGCTGGCTTTTTGCTTCTGTATGTTTATTACGAATAAGAGCCAGCCTTTTGGCTCGAAACGCGTAAAATGGCTATTGACCAATTTTTTTAACCATGTTTTTTTAAAATGGTTTCAATAAATTTGCGTCTTTTATAACTATTTTGGATTATCTGGATTATCTCAACACGAGTGCTGGAGCTACATTCGCATCTATTTCCTGTTGTTTTGGATTCCTACAGCCGGGTATCCTACTCCTGAGTGCACCGTGCAGACAGATTCCTTCAAGCGGATACCTATTCCAAGTGGATTCAAGACCGGTGAGCGTTACCTACTTGCTTTCTCCATTTAGAACACTGCCCTAGTTCTGTAACCAGACTTGGACTGGCCCACAGGGGAGTAGAGCATGGGCCCCTTGGCATGGTGGACCTGGGCAGCTTTTTTAGGGAGAAAGACAGAGAAAGAGGGAGAAAGCAAGAGGTATGTGCAGTCATCAACAGTAGCTGTAGGATGGGCCCCACAAGTCAGCCCCATTGTAGGACCCCATGCACCCCAGTCCGTCACTGTCTGTAACTAAATGCTGGACCAGAAGAAGATGAGTTGCTGGTGCTCAGGACATAGGTGTAAGGTCTTTCAGCTCCCAACCCCCATAAGCTACATCCCTGCATTCAGCAATTTTGACCTTGGTTAGTCGTTGTATTGTTTTTAGCTAATTTTGCAATATGTCTATTTCGTTTAAGGTACCATTCGCACTTCCAGCTTATTAAAGAGAACCTATCACATTGAACATGGTGTCTGATCTACCAGCTACATGCTATAGCGCAGGAAGAGCTGAGATAATTGATATAAAGTTTTATGGGAAAAAATATAGTCTTACTTGTAACTAATTGATCTGAACCTCTGCTCATTTTGGGTTCGGGAGTCCAGTAGGCGACTCTGCTCAGTGTTTGACAGCTATCTCTTTATGCATTCTCATACATAAGGCTGTTAGGAGGGAAGAGGATGGTCTCACTTAATAACTTACCAGTCTTCCCTATAAGCATGCATAGAGAGATAGCTGTCAGTCACTGATTAGGACCACCCACAGGACTCCTAAGCCAATGATAAGCAGAGATTACAAAAAAATAAATTATAAACTATAATAAATCTTCTCCTATAAACTTATATATCCATCTGCTGAGCTCCTCCTGCTCAATAACATGAAGCTGATAGGATAAACTGAATTTAAATGGTGATGGGTTCCCTTTGAAGCGGTCTCACAACTCCCTTCATACACTAATACTGGAGGACAACACGTTTTAGAATGGGGTGTTGTAGTGTTATTTTCTTGTGGCTTTTGGTCGACAGAGTACGTTTAACCAAATATGTATAGAAAACTAGAGGAAAATGTTGCAGTACATTGAATATGTCAATTAATCCACGTGAACATAATCTACATGAACGAGCATACACACAAGGATTATGACATAGCACTCCCCTAAACAACACTAACTTTTCATTTATCCACATCAAATCCTTATAGAAGCCTGTGGTTGCCATGTTGTAGTTTCAGGCTTGTAATACAGAAAGTAGCCTCAACTCTTGCAGAGGAACATGTTATGCATAGATAGGCCTTTCAGTGTCACCAGGGTTGAAAAAAAATACTTTTGTCTTTATAACCAATAGACTTCGACCTGTGGCATGTAGTTAAGAAGTCCGATATGCACTACTTATTTGGAGAAAGATGGGAAAAAATAAAGAAAAAAACTGGAATAGAAACATACTTTATATTAGAAAATGGTTACTGTAGAGCTGTGCTTAACCCTTTGAGCATTGTAATAAAATGCAGGATACTCATTGAATGACTCAACTCAATACATAAGAGTGCATTTATAAAAACTGAAATAGTAGCCCATGCATTACCAGTTTTCGGCAACCAAAAGAGTACCATTGGTTGCTATGGACAAACAGCCATTTTTAATTTGCTGCAGAAATGAGCCTCAGGCTACATGGGTAATGCGGCCGATCAGTAAGCAGTCCGCTTCTATGCTTTATCAGGGTCTTATCTTAAAAGTTAAAATGAAACACAGCCTTAGCCACAATATTATTTTTGACCAGAGATGTGAAATATAGTTTGTTGTAGAAAATGGGGATAGTTTTTTAATATTTTTTGAGGCTAATGTGGGTTTGTCATAAAATGTACAATATACTAATATTTGGCGCAAAATCACGGTTTCCTCTTTAGGTAAAATTTAACCTGTGTAGTTTTCAGTTAGTTATGTCTTATCATTTAGTACTAACTTGACGGTTATCCATGGAGGTAATACTTAAGACATCAATTTCCTTTCTTTTTGCTTCTTACTAGGTTAAAATTAGATATGTCCAATGCTATCCAGTCTTCATCCTCGGTATCACTTCTACTGTTAGAGATTCACCTTTTTTAGCGTTCCAACAAGACATAACAAAGAAAATTTTTATCACAAAGTATCAGTTCTGTTTACATATTCTGGAAAACATAGAAAAACTAAAATCATTCCCGTGGTCACACAAAATGGGCTCTGAAATTCTAAAAAGTTATTTTTTTAAAATTTAATCCTTCTCGGCCAGTTGTATTGTTTTTATACCAGTAGCGCCCTGGAGTATCTTCTGTAATTTCCATTGTTGGAAAGTTTATGAGTGGATGATCACAGCTCTAGTCCAACTTCTTGGATACTGAAACGTGTTTTCTTTTGTCCCTGTTGTCTTATACTGTGAATTCTCTTATAACGTTGCTATTATATTTTCGGAATTTTTTCATTCTTGGACTTCTAGTTCAGAATAACTTGTCGGAATCCTCTAGAAACTCATTGCTTTGAATTGTAAATCTTCTCTGTGGATGTTTAATTTGCAAAACACTGGATGACGGAGGAAAGGATAGGTTAGGCGAGAACAGTATCTTGCAGAGATAAATGATGGCGGTCAATCTACTCGAAACTGATTTTGGTTACAATGAAGTACATCTTGGTATCTGCGGTAAAACGGTAGCTTGTTACTCATACTTCAGAATTTCTCCAGATAACATTAACTCTTGGAAGGGACCCTAGGTGGTTGTTAGGTCCAAGTGGCTACTTGCTTCTTCTATACATACAGCTGTACAATACTCAAAGGGTTGTAGTTTGATAATTATTTTGTTGATCTTTATAATTATTTCCTGTATATGCTTCTCAGTTTGCATGCCTTGATCATTGCTGCTAGTGGTTGTACGTGCCAGTAGAAATAAGTAGAGTTTACCTATTTTGTTTAACGAAAGCCACTTACAAAGTGACTGCCTGATTTATTCTTGTTCTGTTTGGGTTGTTAATGGTTTATTTAAATGCCTTATGTTTGTACACTGGCTTCTAAACTTCGGGGAATGAAAGCCCTGAGTTTCTAGTTTTTAACGATAAATCTACATTACGTCAATGGATATACAAAATCACAACCATGGGGGAAGCAAAAGTTTTCTTTTTTTTGTTTTCTTAATTTTTTTTATTTTATTTTTTTTATTTCAAGACTCTTTAGAATATTGTTAGTCAAGAAAATGGTGCATGTGGGCTTGCTGATGAAAATCAAAGCCGAGAAGCAGGTAAACACATACGAAATGTGTCTTCAACAACTTGTATGCCTTAAATTAGAACACATCTGTTTCAAAATTTGCTCCGAGTGACTATGGATTATTGGGTGGATCAGACAGTAAACCAATGCTGGAAATCCTTGGAGCTGGGGATTGAAGCAGAGTGCCTTCATGATAAAAGTGAACCAACACCTTAGATAATAAATTCCGAAAATTGCGGAAGGTCGGTGCCTTCCATAACCAAAACATAATAGTAAATGGGTCCTATCGTGACCTAACTACGCCATTAATCTGAAACTACTCAGGGCTTTCTTACCCCAACAAGCTTCAACACACCATTTTTTCTCTTAAGCTGTGTTGTGTGAATTTTTATTTTTTTTTTTAATTTAAGTGCCATTGTATTCTGTTTCACTCGGTAAGTGGCAGAGGACGTGACTTGAGTCCACAAGCACAGAGGCTTAGTAGTAGTAAGAATTTTAAGCTTTTTTTCCTTTCATTTCAGTTTTTATATCAAATAAATATGTTGCATAAAAGTAAGGTAGGCAGCTTTTTATTTCCTTAATAGAGATTGTATGTGTGTGATAATGTAATGTTCTTTTCCAGTTTTTGGATTACAGTTGAATATACTTTTTATTTAAAACCTATTTGGAGAATACCACGTGATGCATTTTTTTGTATAATGTATTGGATTTTGTAAATACGTATTTCCTGATGTGATTTTTGTGAGAAATGCTAAATCTTTTAGTATACCATGTCCTCTCCAGATTGGCAGAAGCTAAATGATAGTTTGTGGGCAATTTGTATTGTGTACTGTACAATAACTGGGGAACTTTTATAATTATAAAATATATATATTAACTTTTAGTGTGTTGTTTAAAAATGACTGGAACATACTAAAGATATTAGTAGGATTTTTCTGAATATTTCAGACTTGAACTCAGGCTAGCTTTCTTGTGATGTTTTTCAAAACAAAATTGTGTCTTGTCTTTTAAAAATTAATAAATTTGTTTTCTTGTTACAAATGAGAGTCCTGAGTTTATTCTTCCTGACTGCTTAAAACATTCAAGAAATGCATTGGAATTATGGGAGTTGTCTGATACTGTAATATACAGTGCCTTGCAAAAGTATTCGGCCACATTTCAGGTTTCAAACATAAAGATATAACATTTTAATTTTTTTGTGAAGAATCAACAACAAGTGGGACACAATTATGAAGGGGAACAAAATTATTTGGATATTTTAAGCTTTTGTAAAAAATAAAAACTGAAAAGTGGGGCATGCAAATTTATTAGGCCCCCTTAAGTTAATAGTTTGTAGCGCCACCTGGTGCGGTGATTACAGCTGCAAGTCACTGGGGGTGTGTCTCTATCAGTGTTGCACATTGAGAGACTGAAATTCTTGCCCATTCTTCCTTGGAAAACAGCTGGAGCTCAGTGAGGTTGGATGGAGGCGTTTGTGAGCAGCTGGAGCTCAGTGAGGTTGGATGGAGAGCGTTTATGAGCAGCTGGAGCTCAGTGAGGTTGGATGGAGAGCGTTTGTGAACAGCTGGAGGTCAGTGAGGTTGGATGGAGAGCGTTTATGAGCAGCTGGAGCTCAGTGAGGTTGGATGGAGAGCGTTTGTGAACAGCTGGAGCTCAGTGAGGTTGGATGGAGAGCGTTTATGAGCAGCTGGAGCTCAGTGAGGTTGGATGGAGAGCGTTTGTGAACAGCTGGAGCTCAGTGAGGTTGGATGGAGAGTGTTTGTGTACAGCTGGAGCTCAGTGAGGTTGGATGGAGAGCGTTTGTGAACAGCTGGATCTCAGTGAGGTTGGATGGAGAGCGTTTGTGAACAGCTGGAGCTCAGTGAGGTTGGATGGAGAGCGTTTGAGAACATCAAGATCTCAGTGAGGTTATATGGAGACTGTTTGTGAACAGCAGGAGCTAAGTGAGGAAGGATGGAGAGCGTTTGTGAACTGCTGTAGCTAGTGAGGTTGGATGGAGAGCGTTTGTGAGCAGCAGTTTTCAGCTCTTTCCACAGATTCTCGATTGGATTCAGGTCTGGACTGTGACTTGGCCATTCTAACACCTGGAGACTGTTATTTGTGAACCTTCCATTGAAGATTTTGCTTTATGTTTGGGATCATTGTCTTGTTGGAAGATAAATCTCCGTCCCAGTCTCAGGTCTTTTGCAGACTCCAACAAGTTTTCTTCCAGAATTGTCCTGTATTTGGCTCCATCCATCTTCCCATAAATTTTAACCATCTTCCCTGTCCCTGCTGAAGAAAAGCCGGCCCAGACCTTGATGCTGCCCCCACCATGTGTGACAGTGGGGATGGTGTGTTCAGGGGGATGAGCTGTGCTGCTTTTATGCCAAACATATCGTTTTGCATTGTGGACAAAAAGTTGGATTTTGGTTTCATCTGAGCAGAGCCCCTTCTTCCACATGTTTGGTGTCTCCCAGGCGGCTTGTGGCAAACTTTAAACAAGACTTTTTATGGATATCTTTGAGAAATGGCTTCTTCTTGCCTCTTCCATAAAGGCCAGATTTGTGCAGTGACTGATTGTTGTCCTATGGACAGACTCTCCCACCTCAGCTGTAGATCTCTGCAGTTCATCCAGAGTGATCATGGGCCTCTTGGCTGCATCTCTGATCAGTCTTCTCCTTGTTTGAGATGAAAGTTTAGAGGGACGGCCGGGTCTTGGTAGATTTGCAGTGGTCTGATACTCCTTCCATTTCAATATGATCGCTTGCACAGTGCTCCTTGGGATGTTTAAAGTTTGGGAAATCTTTTTGGATCCAAACGGCATTAAACTTCTCCACAACAGTATCACGGTCCTGCCTGGTGTGTTCCTTGGTCTTCATGATGCTCTCTGTACTTTAAACAGAACCCTGAGACTATCACAGAGCAGGTGAATTTATACAGAGACTTGATTACACACAGGTGGATTATATTTATCATCTTCAGTCATTTAGGACAACATTGGATCATTCAGATATCCTCACTGAACCTCTGGAGTGAGTTTGCTGCACTGAAAGTAAAGGGGCCGAATAATATTGCACGCCCCACTTTTCAGTTGTTTTTTTTAATATATTCAATAAATTTCATTCCATTTCACACTTCAAGTGTCCCACTTGTTGTTGATTCCACACAAAAAAATTTACATTTTATATCTTTATGTTTGAAGCCTGAAATGTGGCAAAAGGTTGAAAAGTTCAAGGGGGCCGAATACTTTAGCAAGGCACTGTATATAGCCTATCCCTAGGATAGAACATCAATATCTGATTGGTGGGAGTCCAGCTCGATCACTGGACAAGACTATAAAATATAACTTTAAATAGATATCTTAAGACAAATCAAACAAATGTAAAAGAATATATGATGACTGTATCCTCATACATATTAGGGGAATGATTAATTCAAAATGTGAGGGACCATCTGACCCTATATACCCCTAAAGACTAAACTACCTGACGATATACATGTGGGGACATCATGCTCTCCTCTTCCTACATGCTCCTTGCCCGTTTCTTATGTCCCTGAGGAAGGCCCAATAAGGCCGAAACGTTGGACTATTTTGTGGGCATTTCTATTCTACTACTGCACCTACTATACATAAATGGAGAGCTGATGAAAAATTATGTGAAACTACTGTGTGAATCAATAAATTTTGTTCAACTCTACTAAAGGAGTGCTGTGGATTTTCTACACAATAAGGACAACACCACCTAGAACGTCAGCTAGTTAGCCCTGACACACCCTAGGACATATAAATAGTCAATAATAACAATTCCTAGATATAGAAAGAAGTGTAGAATTCAAAGTACTTATTATGACCCAAATATTGTGATCCAACGCGTTTCTTTCCCAAAATTGTAAGGAAATTCCTCAGGGGTCATCCACCAAGTCAGGCAAAAAAAACACACAAGTTTGAAGCATATATCTGCCAATTACTATACAAGTTAAGTATGATGTCCCTTACGTCAATGAGTATGCATGCAGAGCTGCCTTAGAATTCACACACATGCACTAATGATATAAGGGGTCAATCTCCAAATGGCAGTGGCCACAAAAGTATATTTATCAAGTTCTCACATTAATGGAGACCATACTTACCAGTCTTCAGATACAGTTCTGGTCATGAACAGACCTTTTTGTTTAAGTGATTACTCACATAGAAGTTGTGGAGGTACAAGTTCCCATCCTCCACAAACACAACGTGTCTGAAGATTCAGCGTCTGCTGTCAGATAATGCGCATGCGCGCACTTTATACGGGCCCGGCATCTGGGCTGAGGGACATGAGAAAAAACTACTAAACTCCTAATGATTAAGGTAGAGGTACCTATGATGTTAAGCCCGTGCATTAACGCCAAAATTATGATAAACTACGGACGTAATCATTAATCCTTTATGCGGATAGATAGAAAATGAGCTGAAAAAATAACTTCATATAAAAGAACCACAAGGTCTCATAAATCCTACTACTACAATAAACTTAAAAAATACCTATAGCGAGCACCGCCAAAGGCGACCCGGGAACCCATACCCAAAAAAAATACAATATTACTATGCTTAAACCAAAAAACAATCACACTAGCAACCACCCTACTGTGTGGAAAAACAATATATGCATATATATATGGTATCATGACAAAACCAGATATTATTAACGGAGTATACTATATACCACAAGACAATCCTGAATCTGCAAGGTCTATACCTCCACGCGTTTCCCCTACAGGTTTATAGGTCAAGGGAAAGATTGCACAAAGAAATGCCCACCATAATAGATAATGCAAATTAGATAAAACTTACAACCCTTGAATGTAATATTGTGTGACATAGTACGGATCCTATGGAGAGATGTGCGCTAAGCAGATGATAGTATGATAAAGTAGCAACGGCATCCGGGCTGAGGGACATGCCTCCATCTCTGACGTAGGTGAGGGTGTCCAGCTCCCAGCACAACAGCCAATAACTGGAATGAATGGGCTGAACTACCGTAATAGACATAGCCACAACGAAATGTGAAGCATTGTGCCTGGGTAAACTCCTTCAATAAATGGGTTGTGTTTTGTGACTTGATCTTGCTTTACCCTTTTCAATTTCAATCTTTTTATTTGCTTTTGAACTTTATTGTGCAAACAATAAAAAAGTGAATATAATAAAACAGTTATATAAAGTTTAATTTTGCACAAAGTAGATTTTCACTTAGGTTGTTATAGTCACATGCTCAATAAGTATTTGTTAATAAGCTATTATAAATTTACAAGGTCTGCTTAGATTGGCTTTTCTATGATATAGGCAAGGTTATGTGACACAATATAGTACCAATGATCACCTAGTGTCCTTACATGACATATGCACACCTGTAGTAAAGCTATTAAGGAAAACAACATTTCAAATAGCTTGTCTTAGTCTTCACTTATCTCCCTGTGATGTGTTCTGTAATCATTTCTATGCTCTTCCGTATGTAGCATTTCTTCCTAGCATCCAAGCAGCTGCAGTTTCTATTTGATAGCCATTTTCCTGTAAAACCACAATTCCCAGTATCCCTTGCTATGCTTTCTCTATCATCCACCGTCACAAACTACGTCTCAGAGCATGCCCTCATCTCCCTCCTTATGTCGAAAGTCTTTGGAGGCAGAATTAAAGGGTTGTGGCTTCAAAGTCTGCCCTAAAAAAAGCCAAATCCCATTGGTCACCTGATCTCCTGGGCTGGACACAGAGCTATTTCCTGTATGGGAAGACAGAATTACTGAGTTTCCTGTTATCAAACAGCTGATCTAGAACTGCTGGAATCCCACAGAAAATGAAAGTACATTACAAAAAAGCCTAGCCTTGGAAAATGTTATTTCATTTTTTTTTCTACTGGACAAAAGTTTATTTCCCTTAAAGCCCTGTATTTGTTAAACAGATTCCCTTTCTAACCTGATCATTTTTGCAAAAGGTGAAGGAATGTCATTTAAAAGGAGTTGAGGTAACCAGGTAAGTAAAGATCTGTAAACCTGACCTCTGATGTGTGTAAATTACTTGAAGATGTTCCACTGGATAATCTGTAAAGTAATTTAGCATTAAGTAATTTAAAGGGGTTGTCTCACTACAAGGATTGCTGCTTTTTATGTTGCAAAAACAAGTCACTTTGCAATATATGTCCATTAACAGTGTCCTACCTATTCCTAGATATCCCCTCTTGTATGGGCTGCATCAGCTCCTCAGGTCGCTATAGCTACAGACCTGCTTGATCTCTCTTGATAGGCTGCCAGCACTGGTTGCTATAGCTACAGACCTGTACAATCTCTCCTGATAGGCTGCTAGCACTGGTTGCTATAGCTACAGACCTGGCTTCTACTGCAGCCTAATAGAAGCCAGTAAAGACGCTCCTGAATTCAAAGTGAAACCAAGAAAACAGGACTGAGGTAAGATGAATCAATGTAGTGAGACAACCCCTTTAATACCTGAACCAGCATTTAAAAAAAAAAGTATTTAGTGATTAAGAAGTAGTAAATCTAAACATGCAGCGTGGATGTCTTATGGAATAGAATATATTTGGATCTTCCAAAAGCACTTTATACAATTTCATCCAACAGGCTATTATATAGGCAACTGGTACCAAGGACAAGAGTACAATGTATATGTATATACCTGTAACGCGGTATTCTAGGACAGCTCTTTACATTTTATAGTATGGTTCTGCATCCCCTTCATTCAGAGTTCTGGGGAGTCAGATTAGCACTAGTCTGATATTGAAGGGCTGTCTTAAAAATAATCCATCAATGACTATCGGTAAATTAGAAACAATATGTGAACACACAGCTAGAGAAATAATTGGATAAACTGATTATTAATGACCCAGTACACAATGCCAAGTAGCAGCTGCAAAGGCAAATATACAGTACCCCACAAAAGTGAGTACACTCCTGACATTTTTGTAAATATTGTATTATTTTTTCATTGGATAACACTGAAAATGTGACACTTTGATGCAATGTAAAGAAGTCAGTGTACAGCTTGTACAATAGTGTGAATGTACTGTTCCTTCAAAATAACTCGCACAGCCCTCAATGTCTATACATCTGGCAACAAAAGTGAGTACGCCTAAGTAAAAATGGTCAAATTGTGCCCAAATTGCCACTTTCCCTCTATGGTATCATGTGACTCGTTAATAGTACAAGGCCTCGGGTGTGAATGGGGAGCAGGTGTGTTAAATTTGGTGTTACCGCTCTTACACTCTCTCATACTGGTCACTGGAAGCTCAACATGGCACCTCATAGCAATGAACTGTCTGAGGATAAAGATGACCTAGCTATAAGAAGATTGCCAACACCCTGGAACTGAGCTGCAGCATGGTGGCCAAAGACCATACAGCGGTTTAACAAGACAGGTACCACTCAGAACAGTCCTCGTTATGGTCAACCAAAGAAGTTGAATGCATGTGCTCAGCATTTCATCCAGAGATATTCTTTTTAAAATAGATGTATAAGTGCTGCCAGCATTTCTGCAGAGGTTAAGGAGGTCAGCCTGTCAGTGCTCAGATCATATGCCGCACACTGCATCTAATTGGTCTGCATGGCTGTCATCACAGAAAGAAGCCTCCCCCATGTATGATCGCCGTTTTCGCCGGTTTTCTGGCGTATAATGCGCCTCTCTGTGCCGCTGTCGGACACACCTCCCCTATGTGTTAGGCGCATTAGGCGAAAGCTTCGCCAATTTCTAATGCGCCTAACATGAAGGGGGGTTCTGTGGGCGTGCTGGGGCGGGACGCACCACATTCGAAAACACCGACGCATGTATGAATGCAGGTCGGCAAAGTGAGGCGCATTAAAGCTCCGACAGGCAGACCTATTTCAATATGGTCTGTCTGCCAGAGGCGTTGAAGTTTGCCCCGCATGTATGAGCGAACTTCGGCGCCGGAAAAAAAAACGTGAAAACAGGCGCTTCGACGCGCCGATCTTCATACATGTCCCCCTTAATATTTTGTTGCTCAACCTTTTGAGGCAATCACAATTTCTGTAACTCTCAGTAAGAGTGAGGAAAAAAAGAGGGGGCGCACAATAGTGTGATACTGTTAAAGGTTAATTGATAAAAGGAAGAAAGAGGTTTCTCTCACCTTTTGAGGTTGCGCTCTTAGTTTAAAGGCACAAACACTCATATGCACTTGCGGGCTATTTGTATTCCGTAGCCCTTAGTACGGCAGTTGCGGGTCGCTAATACTCCACCGGGGATCCGATGGTGGATGGACGTCAATGCAGGAAGGAAAAAAGGGGGACCCGCAAACTCATAAATAAAATGAAATAAAGCCCGGGCTAAAGGCTTATTATAAAATTGTAACTTTATTCTTAAAAGTGCAAAGAGGCTATCTTCGCAAGATTAAAAACATGACATAATATATTAAAAAGACTTTTACGCGTTTCGCACGTGAACCCGTGCTTCCTCAGAAGTATAAATTACAGAGTACTCTAGCCCGCTTTATATAACAATAATGCAGGCTATCATTGGATTTGAAACCTGTCAATCAAGGGAAGTAAGTGATCAGGGATGAGCTGAAGAGGATCAAAGAAGATTGGAGGATGAGCTATCAATCAAGTGTCTGTGAAGATCACGGTGGTGCTGAATATATAGTGAACGTGGTGAAAAAGAAGACTGTGTAAGATACAAGAAGATCTTTGTTCTAAATCCCAAATTATAGAAAAAGAGCTACATATATATCCTTGATGTAGATAAATCATGGATATATTAGATCTTGAAATAACGGGATGTAGATAAATCCCGGGAATAGTGAATAAAGATACGATTAGGTGCATTTACCAATGGGAGGTCAGGCGGGTGATATGAAAGGACCAATAGGAGAACTGTAACTCAGTAAGAGTGAGTTCACACGCCGTCCTCGGGGCATATAGTGGCACGTACTGTACGCACTGCTCTAAGCCGGATTTTTTTGAAGTACGCACTGGCCAGCACATACTTCTAAAATGCTGTGTTGGCTCCTATAGATATTTAACGTCTCTCTCTCGCGGTGGGGAAAACGGCAGGTAATCATAGCTCTCAATGAGATCTATGAATTACTGTATTTGCAGGGCGTACTTTGGGTGTTTTGTGTTGAAATACGCCCCGCAAATATGGCATGTGACCATACCCTATGACTTCTGCACCTGTCCAAAGGTATTTAGCCCACTCCTTGTGTGCAAACTGCTCCAGCTGTCTCCAGTGTGAAGGTGCCTTCTCTGGACTGCTTTTAAATTTCAATCTTTTCTATGAGAAAAGTCATTTTTGTCCGGGTCAATTTCATTACTTTTTTTTTATTTTTTCATAATGTCTGATCTTCACTTGTTGAATTTCAGTAAATGTATTATTACTTATGGCAGTTTTACGTTATTTCAGTGACCTTTGTGTTTTTTTTTTTCCTTTAACAGAAGATTAGCCACAATTTTGTCCACACCTGTACATAGAAAATCTGGGCTTAGTTCTCCAAGATGTTTGGAACAACCTCCCTGCCAAGTATTTTCAAAAACTATGTACATGTGTTTCTAGAAAAATAGGCAAAGGGCGGTCACACTAAATACTGATTTGATTTTGACTTCTCTTTTGTCCATTCACCTTGCATTTTGTTAATTGATAAAAAATAAACTAAAATAAACTCTTAACATTTATTTTTTAAAGTACAGGCGATCCCCGGGTTACGAACAGGATAGAGACTGTAGGTTTGTTCTTAAGTTGAATTTGTATGTAAGTTGTAAAAACTAGATTTATTAAATGTAACTACAGCACAAATTTTTTTATTTTTTTTTTTGGATAGTGCAGGGAAGGGTTTTTACATTTGTTTTACTGTCTGTGCCCCTGTTAAGAAGATTTCACCTCATTTCCACCTCATGTGGCATGCTGGCACTTGTCGTTCTACAGCTACTCTCTGCTGTGGAACATGGAACTACAAGTGCCAGCATGCCTCATAAGTCTCCCTTTGTAAAAATAGGGGACAGATGTAAGTCAGAACGATGTAAGTCGGGGACTGCCTGTATTCTTCCTTTGCCACATTTTCACACATGCATAAAACTTTTGCAAATTACTTTATTTTGCAAATTAAACAAGTATAACTACCTGCTTCAGTATCACTACTAATTAGAGTATACATTCTTTAAAAATCAAAAGGAGAAATTTATTACATTGGATCTTATAAATACATTTAAGGGGCTGTCTTTCTATGTAATTTTCTGTTCTAGCGCGGCTTTCATTCTGTACAAAAGGGGCGTGTGCACGTTTATAATACATTTCTAGCAGGAATAACAGAGGAACCACACAATACACAGTTATAAGAGAAGATCCTCTTGAATTATTTCACAGGGAACAGAAGTATTTACTAAAATAGACCTGTCAGGAGAGGTCACAGATCCTCTTTAACAGTTTGCTACCTGACAAGTCTCGGAACAATGGTAAGGGCTTGTCCCCACGGCACAGGTTTTCAAATTGGTTTTACAAATGGTTTCCTGATTTGAAAACCGTCTGTAAACCGACTGTCAACCTTTTACATTTATTTAAATAGAAAATCCATGCATCAGTTCACACTGAACGGATTTTCCACCGGTCGGTTTTTGACATCGCCGGCGTTCCTAAAAACTTAGAACATGTTCATGGTTTCAGGCAGAACATGAACATGTGGGTGTGAAGGGGGACAAAAGCCTCCCCCCCTACATGCCAAAAAAAGACAAACTCCCGGTCGGATTTTCCGACCAGTAATTTGTCTTTGCCATTGGAACGCACCCTAAATCTTCCCAGAAGTTGCCAGTCTGACAGAATTACTATACAGCTACTCATCTAGGAAGTCACAAAGCAACAAATTGGGATTCCTTGGAGATTGGCAAGCTGCCATCCAAAAATAAGGCAAAATTCAAACATGCAGTTTTGGGGCATTTTTTGGTGTAGTTTTTGGAGTGACAACCAGGAGTGAAGGTACTAGGAACAGAAGTAAATATAGGAATAGAGGATATAAGAAAAGACTGTTCTACGTCTGTTTCTGAATCTATTTCTCAATCTGGCTCAAAAACCTGCATCAAAAACTGCAGGTATGTTACCAGCCTTACACCCCTCACAACAGATATCTCTTATTTGCAAAAATCAATTTAAATAACAGAATTGTTTGGAAAACAGTCAGGTCCCATAATGCCTATTATAAAACCAATTGGGCATTTTACGGTGAGAACATCCAATTGATTTTGGCCAGCGGGTTTGATGTTCTACTAAAAAAAATGACCAACGGGTCTAGTGTTCTAAGGAAAAAAAGAAAACGTACTTATCCCTGAAGTCACCACTGCTCTACTGTTCCTCACTGGATCCCAACAATGATGTCACGCCCATAGGTCACATAATGCTGCAGCCAATCACTGCCTCAGTGGTCACATGCCTGGCATGTGGGAAGAGACATAGAGCAGATCCAAAGCTGCAGAATATTTACAGTGGAAATGTTTAAATTATTAAAACACCTTAATATCAGTAAGCACTGAAGACAATACTTTTGACAAATCTTTTTACAATTACTGCAATGTGCCAGAGAGCAGTTTGACAAAACATAAGCTAAATAAACTGTATTTCGTAAGTGAAAGTACAGCTGTTTCAATTTAATGTTGACCTAAAGTTTAACTCAGAAAACTGAATTTAGAGGTCAGTCTCAAAATCATAAAGAATAAATGAGGGAAGCTTTACCCAGGTAAAAATCTGTAAGCTCCAGGGAACTCTTTTCAAAGATGACCTAGATTGAAGCAGCCACTGGAGTTGTACAATCGACTCCAATAATTTAAAATTATAATTTCCAAAGCTCAGCTGAAATTCTACAGATGCATAGCCATCACAGGCACTCAAGTCCCTAGAATAAGTGAGTTACAAGTCTACATCAAAAAGCACTAAAGGAAAGTAAGGGGATCGTACTGTCTCCGAAGCCTTTTGCAATGCCTTTTATATGTCTCAGCTCCCATGTGTATACCTTTTCTCCTGTGCCCTGCGTTGCACTGTATTTTATAGCAACCAAATGTCTGCCTTCAATGTCAGTAGGTTCCGCAGGAGGCTGATAGCACCATGGATATAAAGAGTGTCTGTAAGCAGGAAGTAAGCAGTGTGTGGCAGATTACATTGTGTGCCTGGATGAGCCAGAAACAGCGACTCTGAGCAGGCTCGCTGTGAAAGACCAGCAAAGTGTTCAAAGAGTAGGCAGGAAAGACAGAGAAAGAGAGCAAAAAAGATAGAGTGAAAGATAGAAAAAGAAAAAGAGAAGGATAGATGGAGAAAATAGAATGGAAAAATAGAGAAAGAGAAGGAAGGAGATAGAAATAATGAAAATAAGAGAAAGAAAGAAAAACAAGAAAGAGATAGAAAAACGAGAGACAGAGAAGGAAGAATGCAAATAAGAGTGAAAATGCAAATAAAGGAGGGAGGGGGACAGAAAGAAAAAGAGACAGAGAATGATAGAAAAAGAGCAAGAAGAAAGAAAAAGAGAGTCTGTTGACCAGGCAGCATAGCCTCATGGTGCTACTAGGAGATGCCTGAGTCCATGGGCCAGGGAAAGATCGGTACTAGTGGGGCTACTAGAGGTTGGCTTCAATTCAGCACTGACGGGTCAGCAAAGTGTACCTACAATATGTATTAAACTGGACAGTGGGTCTAAAGAAAATGGCTTTACTTACATATTTCATGGAGGAAGGCTAATGGGGGTGGTAGGTGGGGGTTGTATTTTATGTTGGCACTAGGTTGCATAACACAATGGTGTGGGAGGACTGGGAAAAAGGAGTAAAGAGCACAATCTCCTTGGGGGGCAGAGGACTAATCCCCTGGAGATTATGCTGAGGCTGAGGTCTGTACCCCCCAGAATCATATTGTACAGCTTGAACTCTGTACCCTGCAGTCCCAGAAGATCAGCCACAGGCATAATCTACTAGGGGTGCAGGGAATGGAGTTTAGTACTGTCATGGTTTATGTAATGTTTTTAATTTCTACAAAGGTTTCTCCTTTGGACTATTGGACTTATTGGATATGTCAGACCAGCGTTGGTTGATTTCTTTAATAAAATGGTGAAAAAGGGTTGATGTAAGGGAGTGTTTATTTCAATTAAAGTTTTTTTGTGCATTTTGTGTCCATTTTTTCCCATTTATTTCTAGTGTTAGTAATGTAGGATCTGACAGATGTCTCTCCATTACTACTGCTTGGGCTTGGTGTCAGCCAGTGGTGATTTTCCTCACCCCAAGGCTGACACTAACCTCGTTTCACTATTACCCCAGTACCCAATGCACATGGGGTACTGGGAAGAGCCAGGTAACTATCAGAAGTGATGCTCGGCTTCTGGGGCGGCTATGGACTGGAATTTTTAGTTTGGGAAGAAACCAGTATCCATGGACATCCCCATTCTGATAATATCAGGCTGCAGCTGTCAGTTTTAACTTGGCTGGTCATGCTAAATGGGGAGAACCCCAAGTCATTTTTTATTTTTTTTTAAAAAAATCATGTATTTATTGAGAATAGAGATGAGCGAGCAGTAAAAAGTTCTAGTTCGAGGGGAACCTCGAACTTTAGTGTGTTCGGTTCGAGGTTCTATTCGAACTAGAACTCGAACCCCATTAAAGTCAATGAGAGAAGATGTTCTGGTTAATTCTTATACCTATACAGGTGAGGAGAAGCTGGAATTACCATCCATAACAGTAACCTGGATACGTGGAACAACTTAGTGAAGAAAATTTGGCTCTAAAAGTGATAGAAACAAATTGAGAGGCTAAAATACTTCATTCCTTTCAATGGCTAACTGAAAAGATAAGGACAGCTTGCAAGTAGTGTTGAGCGATTGCATTGGCTATCGAGATCGAGCGATAGTCGATAGTCGGCCGCTATCGATAAGGTTTTTCGATAGTGAGTATCGATTATGAGCGATTACCATTAAAGTCTATGGGAGAGCAACAACACCATCATTATTACACCCAAACAAGGCTGGAGAAGCTGAAATTAACATCCACAACAGTCAAATGGATACCTGCTACATCTTAGGCAACACACTTAGGTTATAAAAGTCACAGAACCTTTCAATTCACCTGTGGTGAATATAGAATTGCTGTTTTAAGATTTACGTAGATGCTGTGTCAATGAACAAAGCTGGGTGCGCAAAAGTCAAAAAACACGTAACTGTTTTGTTTTCGTATAATACACAGTATTTTTTGCACCTTTCAATTCACCTGTGGTGACTATAGAATTGCTGTTTTAAGATTTACGTGGATGCTGCGTCAATGAACAAAGTTGGGTGCGCAAAAGTCAACAAGCACGTAACTGTTATGTTTTCGTATAATACACGGTATTTTTTGCACCTTTCAATTCACCTGTGGTGACTATAGAATTGTGTTTTTAAGACTTATGTGGATGCTGCGTCAATGAACAAACCTGGGTGTGCAAAAGTCAAAAAACACGTAACTGTTTTGTTTTGGTATAATAAACGGTATTTTTTGCACCTTTCAATTCACCTGTGGTTAATATAGAATTGCTTTTTTAAGATTTACGTAGATGCTGCATCAATGAACAGTGCTGGGTGCGCAAAAGTCAAAAAAACACGTAACTGTTATGTTTTCGTATGATACACGGTATTTTTGGCAACAAACAACCTGTGCTGACTACAAGATTGCTGGATTGTAATTTAACTGCAAGGTGGATATATCAACAGTCACAGGTGTAATGGGTAAAATTGAACACCTATCTGAAATGTATACTGATAATAAAAGTGGAGTTTTGCAGCTAACAAAGAGACCTGCAGTTACTAGAAATGATGTGTATCCTAATATAAGTTCAGGCTGCCCAATATCCAGGAAATATTTCAATAGCAAACTGTTAATAATAAAGATATTCCACTACAATGTCTACACTAAGTCTTGGTGAACTTTATCCAGTGTTCTTTATAGATAGAGCTTGTCTGTGTTCGCCCGCGGGGCCCCCCCCCCGCTCCCACCGCCGTGAATTTACAGCAGTAGATGCTGCTTTAAAATTCTCTAGCTAACTACATAAAATCTTCAAATCTCTAATCTAACTAAATTGGAAGGATCACAGCTAATTGTAGAGGTTTCTCTGTGCAGAAATAGACTAATTTCGCTGAGCTGTTTGGCCACAGGCAGAGCGCAGGTCCTATCCCTATGAGACGCTGAGAGACACTGAGGCTGAAACAGGAAACGCTGTTCTATGTAAAACGAGGTCATGTGATTTTTCCAGCCAATCGCAACCATACACATCCCAGTCATGACGTCGCACACACATCTCACCCTGCTCTATTCTGTAATCTGATTTGCTGGCCGCCAAAATTACAGGAAGCACCGAAAAAGGCGCGATCTTAATTAGATGATGCTCAGATTTTAACCTTAATTATCGCATGATCTGGAAATTTCGATCACCATAAAAACCTTGCCGATTTCAACTTTGTCGATAAAAATCGCTCAACACTACTTGCAAGCAGGGGCTTAGCTATAGGAGGTGCAGCAGTAGAAGCTGCTACAGGGCCCTACATCCTGAGGGGGCCCAAAAGCTCATTTGACACATAGGAGATTTGGAGACGGTGTGTTATACAATTACTGAACCCACAAAACTGCAAAAACTGAACTTTTGGGCACTGAGTATAATTTAGCAAATCCAAGCACTCTGTATAATATATATCCATGTATATGAGAGTTAGGCGTTATGTGAACCTGCAAATGTCACCAAATAACAGCTTCTGGGTATGGGAAAGATGTAGCCAGCAATACCAAACTCCCTAACTATTGATATCTATGGAGAGGAAAATGCTAACTAAGTAACTAAGAGCAGTCTGTACAGTACAGAGAGTGAGCTGAAAATGGTGTTCACAAGGCAATATAGTGTATAACATGGTCATGTGATTTTAGCAGCCAATGAGAGCCCTACTCCTCAGCGATTTTTGACACTTCTCTGTGCTCTGAACTGATTGGATGGCGCCAAAAGTGCAGAAAGCCACTGAAAATGGCGTGTCCAACTAGAACTAGAACTTTACTTGAACGAACAGTAAAATGTTCAGTTCGGTTTCAGTTCTAAAAATTTGAGAAGTTCTACTAGAACTTAACTTTTCTATAATGGTTCGATCAACACTAATTGAGAATCCAAAAATGGGCAACTACTGTAATCATTACAGTGGATGCATATGTTTAAATTCTCAATAAGTAAATAATAATAAAAATAAAAAAAACGACATGCGTTCCCCCCATTTTCCATAAGCAGCCAAGGTAAAACTGACAGCTGCAGCCTGATACTATCAGAATGGGAAGCTCCAGAGATAGTGGTCCCTTTCCATCTTAAAAATACCAGACGGCAGACGTCTAGAAGCAGACCATCACATTAGAGGGTCCACTTTTGACGGTTAAGGACATAGGGTTAGTATAAGCCTTGGGGTGACAAAAACTGACACCAAGCCTGAGCAATAGTAATTGAAAGGCATCTGTCAGATGCCTCCATCACTAACACTGGAATTAAATGGGGAAATAAATACCGATGCTAAACAAAAAAAAAACTTTATTTAAATAAACATTCCTCGACAACAGCCCTCTTTAACCATTTTATGAAAAAAAAAGTAGATCCAAAGTTCATCCTACATAGTCCACCAAATCCGAAGTAGTCCAAAAGGGAAACATGTAATTAAACAGAAATATTACACTTATACAAATGCATAGGCTGGATAGCCTATTCATCATCCAGGATGGCTGAGTGATGTCCTATCCCCCATAAGTGACACCATAGAACAGCTGGGCCACTTGTGGGGAATGGGACATCACCCAGCTTTCCTGGACACTGCAAGTTGGGTGTCATCCTATCCCTCACGTCACACAGTTTTCCTATCTTAGAAAAGCTGTGCATCACCTGTTGCATCTATGAATGCTGGGTGACACCCTACCTTCATATGTGGCATGCAGCTGTACTAAGATAAGAAAACTGTGTGCCCAGTCCCGCACCTCTGCCTACCCATTCTAAATCCCTTTCTGACCCACCCCCTATGACCCAACACTCTATCAGCACTCCCCCAGTCAAACCCATATTCCCCACCCTGTCTAAACTCCACCACTCAAAACCCCTTTCCCCTACTCAAAAGTCTCTCTCCCACCCTGTTTATCCCCCACCACTCTAAACAACCCTCCCCCCACTCATCTTACCCCTCCTCCACTCAAAACCCCCCTCCCCACTCAAAAACCTCTTCCACCACCCCATCTATCCCCCACCACTCTACACCACCCTCCCCCCACTCAAAAGCTCACTATGTGTGAATACGTCTTAACAGATGGTTAACAGGTGATTAAATGGTGCCGCTCACCTGAAGTGGTTGCACAAGATGGTACAACACATTAAATACATCGCTCATTTACACTCCAGTATAGAAATGAAGGTAAAATCCATAGCTGCCAGGTCTTTCGGAGATCTCGGAAACTCTTTGCACACAAGAGTTCACAGCAGGGTATTCAAAAGAAAGAACAACTACAAACACTTTGAGTGTAGCAGCCAAAAGATAAATCCAAGCGCTCAGGAATTCTGAAATATCAGTAAAAACTGACATTAGGAAACAAGTCCAAATTGTGTGTCAGATTTACTCGTTAAAAAAAGGTTACGAAATGACAACTTGTTTCTTGGAGCTTCACTTCATTGACCAGATGAAGTGGAGCCTTGTGTGTGCCGAGAAACGAATTGTCATTCCTTAACCTTTTTTAACGAATAAATCTGACACACAATTTGGACGTTTCCTAGTGTTAGTTTCTACTGATGTTTCAGAATTCCTGAGCGCTTGGATTTATCTTTTGACTTCTACACTCAAAGTTTTTGTAGTTGTTCTTTATTTGCAGGCGATGTAGAAGCTATCAGTACAAAGCACTGGCGGCAGTCATTGGCTTTAAGGCATCTTCTCTTGACGCCGCCTTGATGACACTTCTAGTGCAGAGAACCTCCTGCGGCCATTCATTTGTAGGATGTTCACCAACTCTTCCCGGGAGTGCGGGAGATTACTGCTATTTACGGAACTCTCCCGCATGATCCGGGAGAGTTGGTAAGTATGCATTAAGCAATAAGCATTAGAAGTATCTTTGATCCCGACCATTTTAGCATGAGCCTAGCTGTTAACCCCAGTACTACACAAGTGTGTTGTTTTAAAGGGGTTTTGCCACAAAGTCAAGTTGACGTGGGAAGCTTGCAAATGAAATAATAAACATTTTCACCATTCATTATTATAAAAAATTCTGGAACGTTTTTGATTTAGCTGCTCCTTTAGTGATCCATTGTTTACAGCTTGTCTCCAGGGGACACGGCCAGGGCTTTGAGCTCTTCAGTCCTGGTCAGACATGCTCAGACATCACCTCTCCTCTCAGGCAGCTACTGAGTATTTAAACCCCAGGTGCTGTCACTCTACTCCTGTCCTCTGTGCTCTTTAGTAATTAGTCAAACAGTGCAAATAAATAAAAAAGAAACCTCAATCAGGTATGTGCATTGATAGAGAGAAAAAAACAACATAGGTTTGGTTCCTGCAGGGATTTGAACATGGGACCCTTGTGCCTGGAGGCAAAAACTTTACCTCTCAGCTACTCACAATGCTTTACATAAACAGACCTTTCTTTGACTAGAGATAGGAAAGGCCTGGTGTTGTCATCCTGCTGGGTCACATGATATGCAATTCAAACAAATCACACATGTCCCCTTCTGAGTACACAGAGCTGAAGAGCTGGATACAGGAGGTATGAAATGAGATTGTGGCAAAACCCCTTTAAGATAAAGGAGTCCTAGAATAAGTTTTTACTTACAAAAAAAACCCACCTCAAAGCACAGATGGTGGAACTAAAGTAAGGAAGGCTAGTTCTCATTCGCTTCATGATTAGCCATCACTATTTACATATCTGACCCTGGGTGCATGAGAATTTGCCCCAGGTTACAAACTGAACTAAACCCTAGGAAATGCAACAGGCTGTTATGAGCAAACAGTGCATGTACTTCATACTGATGGCTCTGCTTAATCACAGGAAACTGGGTCAATAACAAATAAAACCTATATATCTCTCTCCTTCACAGATCTCTGTGGAAAACAAATCTGAACGCAGTCAGCCTGTAATACAACATTAACCCATTAGAACAACATTAACCCATTAGAAAATCCAATTCGAGTAGTAGGGAATAGTTTAAGCTATTCAGATTACAATTAATTATTATGGCATCTACATTTTTCATAACGGCTTGTCCCCATGGTACTGGTTTTCAGTTGTTTTTACAGATGGTTTTTGGATATGAAAACCGCCTGTAAACCAGCTGTCAACCTTTTACATGGACTTAAGGGGGTTTTGCCAGGACGTGCCTTATCTGCTAAGAATCAAATGTAAACAAGCCACGCTGAGCTAAGAGAGAGACAGCCAGAGCACAGAGCCATGCATAAGGGATCATGTGAAATGTTCACTCAAATAATCAAACTACAACTAGTGGATTCTGTATACAAAAGACAACACCTTTTCTCCACAGCAGCTTGAAAGCTTCTTCATGTTCTCTGTCATCAGATAAAGCAGGGATCTACTCAGATAATCACATTACAACTAGTGGATTCTGTATACAAAAGACAACATATTTCTACCCGGTGCCTTGAAAGCTTCTTCAGCTCCCTTTCATCAGATAAGAAGTGTGCTCTGTGCAAGCCCGAGGGCCAGCAGCTCTTGTCAGGTCGTATCTAATAGAAGCTTTTAAGTAACTAAGGGCAGGTAAGGCAGCCTGTAGCTCTCTCAGGCTGCAATTTTTGTAATCACATATATTTAGAAAAGTGATTAAATAGCCCTTTTTGGAGGATCCCACGTCAACATTACATTGTGGCAAAATCCCTTTAAATAGAAAATCCATGCAGCAGTCCACACTGCACAGATTTTCTGCCAGATGGTTTTTAACACCACTGGCGTTCCTAAAAACTTAGAACATGTTCATTCTTCCGCCCGGTTTTTGGGCAGAACATGAACATGTGGGTGCGAAGGGGAAGGACTTGAATCCACAAACCACAGAGAAAGGCCGTCCCCCGACGTGCCAAAGAGAGACAAAATACTGGTCAGAAAATCCTACCGGTGTTTTGTCTTTGCCGTGTGAACACAGCCTAAATACAGGATATAACAATATTTGGTAAAAAAAACAAAACAAAAGTACTATTACAAAGAAAGAACATACTTTATTCCTGTGCAATAGGCCCTGCTGGATGTGTATGTGTGCACTTGTTTCACTATACTTGAAGGTACATTGACCTGTTTACATATCAACATGGTGGTGACCTTAGACAATGAAACAAAGTCCACAAGAGTGCGTTTCCAGCACCGAAAGTAAAATGCCTAAACCCCAAACGTTATTATATCTTGTTAATACTGTAACACATTAAGGCTTCCATCACTTACACGTTTCGGGCCTCTGGATCTCTTAGTTGGTTTAGTTGGGCTAACGATGTTAAAAGCTCCCGAAGCTTGGAACGCGTGAGGCTACTGATAGAGGCCTGATTGTGTTACAGTTTTGCGTAAGATAAAATAAATTTCGGATTTTAGGCATATCACTTTTGGTGCTGCTCTTCTTTTTAGACTTCCATTCTGGCCCGTGATCCACTGGGCATCTCCGTGCTCGGTACACTAACACATCTGCATGTGGGTAGACTGGACATTTATTTTTATACATGTTGTCTATCATGAAATGAAGTCGCCACAAGGCTCACTATGCTATGCAATAAAAGAGAGCTTACAAATGTACCCTGCATCAACCTAACAAGACCCCATGAGTCACTATTGTCCACTAACGTGTGCATGTGGGAGGGGAGGTGTGTACACTCCACCACTGGTTGTTAGTACTACTGCAAATTCACACACACATTTGGTCATACAATCAGCAGAAATCCTCCAAGGTCCATGTGGGCACCAACCTTGTGTCAGAGGGCTCTCAGCACAAGAGGATCACGGCTGCCATCTTGATCTCACATAAGTGAACGGAAAGGCAGCCGTAGTCTCCTACCTCCCAACTGTCCATCTTTTGGAGGGTCCCTCTTTGCTCTTTGAATGTCCCTCTTTTTTCACATAAAAAACTTACTATATTGCTCCAAAAAATGTCTATCTGGCTCCTAACTGTATATTAGACTGAAACATAAAGATTATTTCATCATTTTGTGAAATGTAGACCTTAAAAATGTCTATATTTTGATGATGTTTATATTCAAATTATCATAAAAACGTATCTAAGAGTAACCTTATACATTAAAAATTGGATCCTTTATACGGTGTAACTCTGGGGGCACCATGTACTGCTTACACGGGGCTGCACCCGTTGTCTGGCGTACTTTGAGCCAAACTACTGTTGATGTGCTCTAAATGGATGACCAGCGATAAGTAAACACTTAGTGCAGTCTGCGCCAGACACGACTCTTTTGAATAAAGTCAAAAATGCACCAAAGTTTGTCGAGAAACTGATGTACAAATTCATACCATGGTTGGGACACTCTGTGCGCCAATGTTTGGTGCATAACACTCTTTCATATATACTATCGTATTATACACTATTAAAAACAGGCGTAAAACTGGCCAGTTGGTGACTGGTTCATACATGTCGCCCTAGGTGTCCCTCTTTGACTATCTTAAATGTTGGGAGGTATGCAGTCTTCCTACCTTCTTTCGTAATATAGAAGGGTGGGAAAACAGCAGCAGAGAGAATTCTCCATGATCTGATTTATTTCTGAGTTACCCATTGTGTGAAAAAAGAAAGGGAGTGTCCAATTGGAAAGATAGAGGAGTGCAACTATCAGTGCTATCTATGCTTTAGAATTCAGAAGGACTGGTTTGACTTGACCCGAAACTTGCTGGCCATAGAAAGTCAAATGGCCAATCACCAGGCTTTTTCCAGGCAAGAAAAAGGAAGTGTATGTAATAAATGAAAAATATGTTTTCCTTTTACCTGTTTGGAAAAGAGCTGGTGATCAGTTGAGCAATATTTTTCTGCAATTGTTGGGAAAACTCTAATTGGTCCAAATCAGAACCGAAGCGCAACACGCTATCTATGTTCTTTATTTCTAAGTCTCTGATTACAGTAAGACTATTTAATGAATTATTTGGTGTCATCAGTGGTCTCTCAAAATGAGAACGATGCCCATCAAGATTATCTATATGTTCAAGGATGGCTGAGGAGCCCAATCCTCAAGCCACAGATCTTTGGACAGTGAGGGCAAGAGCTTCTGTGTCGGGATTTTTCTCCCGTTTCTTTTGTTTTCATCTTTTCTTTACCCGATTTTATTTACCAATATCACAATTCAGAACCGCTTGATGGGTCATGTGGCGCCAACAGGGACAATCTGTGGCCAAGGCTTCCCAGTTAGGGATGTCAATTTGGCCTTTCTGAAGGTAGGTTTTGAAGGTATTTTTAAGCCATTTCCTTGGCCATGTGTGTGGCTTCAGCTCACTTAAGAATAGAGAACTTTTCTGGGAAGTCAGGTTTCAGACATCAATGGCTACAGTGGCAACTTCCCGTTCTGGAGTAAACAATAGACCTGCAAAGCAGGTGGACTGCGGCAACACTGGATCTGAGGTAAGTCTAAGATTTTTTATTTTCTAAGACCACCAGAACCATAAATATGAATGATTAAAACAAAGTGGACAAGCCCTTAATCTCCACCTCTTCTTCTTCCCACTTTTCCTCCTTAAAGGGGTTTTGCCACGATGTAATGTTGACGGGGGATCCTCCAAAATGGGTATTTAATCACTTTTCTATATATATGTGATTACAAAAATTGCAGTCTGAGAGAGCTACAGGCTGCCTTACCTGCCCTTAGTTACTTAAAAGCTTCTATTAGATATGACTGACAAGAGCTGCTGGCCGGGCTTGCGCAGATACACTTCTTATCTGATGAAAGGGAGTGAAGAAGATTTCAAGGCACCGGGTAGAAATATGTTGTGTTTTGTATACAGAATCCACTAGTTGTAGTGTGATTATCTGAGTAGATCCCTGCTTTATCTTATGACAGGGAACATGAAGAATCTTTCAAGCTGCTGTGGAGAAAAGGTGTTGTCTTTTGTATACAGAATCCACTAGTTGTAGTTTGATTATTTGAGTGAACATTTCACACGATCCCTTATGCATGGCTCTGTGCTCTGGCTGTGTCTCTCACTTTCTCAGCTCAGCCTGGCTTTGTTTACGTTTGCTTCTTAGCAGGTAAAGCACGTCCTGGCAAAACCCCTTTAACTCATTAGTTTCATCTTCATCTCTATTGACATAGCACGTCTTATGAACAAATACTTTCTTTTGGAAGCCAATAAATATAATATCAACAGATTACACTATTCTACAAATTTTCTAAAGTTGTCAGGTTCAGTTATAAAATGATCCATTTCTTAATGATTTTGACCTCCTGAATTCAAATCTGACAATGAACATTTTTTGTTGGTTCTTGTTTCTATAATATCAGAGATGTTCTTTGACTGCTACATACAATTAATGCATTAAAGTTTCAGTACCTTGAAACATTATTATTTTTCCAACTATAAAGCTGCAGAATATTTGATGCCAATTTTATCATATTTGTTAGAGGAAACTTAGCAACAATTTAAATAACTAAAACCTGTCTAAAAACCATTGCGAATTACAAAATTGCTCTACTAAATTTGGTGCTCATTCAGTGACAACTCTTTTTTTCCTGTTTCTTGTACCTCTGCATTGTATCATTTATTACAATTGTCCAACAGTAACCTGCAAACATCAATGGATTCCATTTTCCCTGATATCTTTTCTCCACAGATGCAAAATCTTGGTGAAATCTCTCACTGTGCTCATCACTCACTGCTCCGCAGTTCGGTGGATGAAAGTCTAGATACGAATGTAAGAAATTAATCTATAAGGAAACAGCCAAGATCATTATATGTTTTGAGAAGATTTTCCACCAACTCTTCATAGTTACCTGCTCTTAAAGGGGTTGTATCATTACATTAAATGGTCTTCAGAATAAGGGGACAGTGAAAACAAGCAACTTTGCAATTAGATGTCATTAGCAAAGCTGTCTTGTTTTCACGGTCTCCCTTATCTTCGGTTTCTTTTTTTTTTAACGTTATTTTTATTAGTGCTTTCAGATTAATAGGTACAAAGAAACAATACCCCCAACATGGGGGAGCAACAAAGGGAGATCAGGGGTGGAGTGGGGAAGGGGATACTGGGAAAGGGTGGATATGAGGGAGAATAGAAATGCACTTACAGCTGTAAATATGTAGATCTGCATAAAATAGCATGCCATGCCGGACAAATTATAGAACAAAGAGCAGCGTTCGAACAAAGTTCAGAACCTAATAGACATTGCTATAAGAGTCAGACATCAAGGCAGATAATGTTAGAATAAGGGGAGTTCCTTTTCGTGAAATCTAATATACTCAGATATGATGCTTGGAACACTGGAGGAGAGGGGAAAGGAAAAAAAAAAAAAGGAAAAGAGGGGGGAAAGGGAAGGGGTATCAGGGGGGCGCGAACTCCGCCCACCGAAGAAGGCGAGAGGAATAGTGACAGCAAGTGATTGTCAGTCTCCATTCAGCAGGGTTTATCTTCGTTTTCTGTAAACACTGTTCCCCAGTGTCGGTCGGATTCCACCTCCTTTCATTTCATTGGCTGCCGACTCTACTAATTTACATTCTGTCTGGCCCCCAGTCGTATTCACGGGAGCGCGCATTCCTGCCCCTCTCACTCAGAATAAGGGGTCGGCAACAATTTCACCCTGCACAGCCAGAGCTGCACAGTAACCCTGCAGCTACTTCTACAATCAGAAAACAGCAGAATTGTGCTCGCTGCCTTAATGCTACTGCATGTAAACATAGAAGGGAGACAGATCTGTGCTGCTCTGGATGAGTTCATAGAAGACTGGATTCAACTGTAACAAACCTCCAGCTGTAAAGGGAGAAAGATCAGTGTTTGATAATAAAAGTTTAGATAAAAGCAGGGTTGTATTTTAACTCGTCTTAAAAAAGACTGCTGGGGAGAAAAAAGACACAGTGAATGTGGAGTATCCCCCCCCATGATTAACTAAAAATGACTGGGAGCGAGCTTTGAACGTGAAGGGGGGATGATGTATCCCTCTTCATTAAGAACACCCGTGGGAGGGAAGAAAGCCCTGGTTTTTGAGTAGTGAAAAAATTAAATTACAAAAAACAGACAAAGATAAAGCGTTTAAATCCCCTTTAATTTTCCCCAAAAAATTTAGTTCCACAAATGAAATCCCCTGCATAAACTGAGAAACCCCTCACTTGAAGAAGTTAGAATCTGAGTCCAATCAAGACTCTTCCTTTGTTTCACTAAAATTTGGGAAAATTTTTTTTTTGGGGGTACCTAAATGTTTTGCATTTTTTATCCATTCCCTTTTAAAAGCTTCTTAGGCTAAAACTTGTGTGCAAGGGGTGGTAACAAAAATTTATGTGTGTCAAAGTGCTAAGCGGGACACTTTTACTCCCTGGCTAAAGTGAATGTAGAGAGCCCAAATCTTTTATTGTGTGATATTTTCTTGCAAAAACTATCCCATCACACAAAAAAGCTAGTATTTGTTTTTCACCCTGTTTTTTTTGGGAAATTTTTGGTTGTTTTTTTTTTTATTTTTTTCTATCACTTTCAATATTTTTTTTTAAAATTCTTAAGTTTGCAGTTTTCATTTGGGTCACAAACCCTTGTTTGCACTCTTTAACAGAGTCGGAGATTTTTAACAGCGCTTCATGCACTGGGAGACTTAAGTTACTCAGCCCCTTTGATTTCTATAGGATTTTTTTTTTGTCTCCTTACTTTAACCCCTTGGCTGAAATGGAAGAAAAAGAGAATTGTCTCTACAAAAAGGGGAAGTGTCGTTTTAGGCTTAGGGGCCCAAATGAAAATCAGGACTTAAGAATTATTAAAAAAAATTTTTTAAAGTGATCGGGAAATTTAAAAAAAATAACCAAAAATTCTTAAAAAAATGTTTTTAACATAAAAATGTGAAGAAAACAATAAGTATTTTTGATGAACTTCCCTTTTTAAATCACCACAGAGGAGAAACAATGTTACCCATAGTTCAGGCACCTAAACAGTGTTTCTGTTTATAGGTTTCTTTCTGTGGACTATATAACCACTGGAATTAAAGGTTTCACATTGTGCTATCAGTAAAAAGGTTTTTAGGCTTGTTTTGGATGAATCATAAAACCCTCCATTCCTCTTGTTTATGAACTATGTCACAATTTCCCCTAAATGCTGATGTTGTTGCTCCAAAAACGCCCCCATAGAAAGTTTGGTGTAATAGAACGCCCAGTCCGCGGGCCCCTGCGTGCTCCCCAGCCAAGTAAGGGACACAGGATCCAGTGGGTCCGTGGTGCGCCCGTTGCCCTGTAAGACGGGTTTTCACCTTCCTTCCCGGGCCCCCTTCTCATCTCCCCCACCCCCCTGAAAAGCCCATGTGCGGGCCATCCTTAGGCAGGGTTTCAACCCGGGGTCGCGACCCCGGGGGGGCGAACACAAAAAAAAGGGGTGCCCGGCCCCCGGAGAGCTGCGGGGGCGCCCTCAGGGCAGAGAGCTGGGTTGCATTTGGGGGAGGCCGTGGGCGCCGCACTATGAAAGGAGCTGAGGGGGGGTGCGCCGTTTAAATTTTTGAGGGGAGGGGGAGCATGGGCGCCGTTTTCTCCGCTTGGTTCAATGAGGTCCCGTGGGGGTGCTGCGCGAGGGGATAGTCCGCCCGGTTCTTGTGGGGGTGGGGACCGAAAAACGGCAGCATCCGCCCCCAATATGTACCAAGTTTTAGGAAAAGGCCCCCCCCGTGTCAGTACAGGAGAAAAGTGATATTTTCGGCAGGGCTGTTTTGGGTGCAAGGTATTTAGTGTAAAACACAACACACATCTGATCATGTAAATTTTGTAGTGGGAAAAAATAATATGTTATTAACCTGTTACTTGTACCACACAGCCATCAATGATATACAAGGGGGGGCTGGGAGTGGCACATGAGGGGTAATATTAAAACCCCCATGGCCCAATCCAGCCCCCCCCCCCCGACAAGGTTAATCTCGTAAGGGCTCTGAGTGGGACCTTTATATGTATGTGACATGTAGAGGTACCGCCCGAGGCGTCAAATATGTAACCCCCCAAATTAACAAAAAATTTCAGTTTTGAATAGCCATCAAAATTATTTTGGGTTTTTGGGGGGACCCCAAATGAGGAAGTATTGCGGGGTCACGGCTTGAAAGGTTTAGAAACACTGCCTTAGGGGTGTGCACATGATACTTGATTTTAAAGGGTGTGCAAGGTCAATCACCTCTGACCTCCTTATTTAGGGCACCCCCCCTGCACCCCCTTTCCCCCAATGAAGGGGTTACTCTGTCCTCCCCCTCCTATGCATTATTTTTGATTGCTCTGCCTGTTGCTGAACCTCTGCAACGTTCCAGATGCTGCCTTGCCTGCCGCCTGCCCTGACAATAGTTGAACCCGAACTGTAGTACATGCCCCTTTCCCTTAAAGTTCCCCGCGAGCCTTTGTCTCACTCTCCGGTACTACAAAGAAACATTCAGTTTTCACCTTGAGTCCACACAGGGGACGACCTGGGAGTTCCCTGCAGCGAAGCCCAACCTGCCTTGTGAGAGGCTTTAGTGAGTACAGGGAAGCGGAGTCTAAGGTTACTGTAGGTTAAGCCAACTCCCAGAGATGACTCAGAGGATCCACTTCCTATCTCCAGAGCAGGGGCATAACTTGGGTAGCGACGTAGCGCTGCCCCGGGGGCCCCCCGCTTAGGGGGCAGCCCCCGGGGGAGTCCTACCACGTTGCTTTCCCCCAATGCCCCTCACAGGCCCGCCCCTGAACTTCAGTCTTTGAAAAAGTTTGGGACCCCATTAATCTTAATAATTTTTAGTTTTAAATAATTTTGGGGGTTTGCAACAGCCATTTCAATTTTTATATATCTAATAACTGATGGACACAGTAATATTTCCGGATTGAAATGAGGTTTATTGTACTAACACAAAATGTGCAATATTACACTATACACTATATGTGTATGTTGCAAAAAAATTCATCTTATGTTTATTATATTGTTTTGGGTAGTGTTGTTTGCATCTTTACATGTTTCTCGCTAAGCTGCGTTTCGTAAGGTCCGGTAGAGCAGTGTAACATCACAGTTTAAATAACCTAAAGATGAAAAAAACTTTCTGCTAATGTTAAAGCAGCGTCATTCAGATGAAATGTTTGGATACTGTAAAGTCCAATTCTTTTTCCTTTTACTCCTTAATGACCGCCCACCGTCTTTTGACGTCGGACATTTCAGGTCGTTCGTCATCGGAGTTTGCAGCTTCGGGCGCCACAGCAGCGCTGAGAACGGGGCTGTACTACACAGCCCTGATCCCAGCACAGCTCTTGCAAGCTCCGGGGAGCGGGGGAACCTCCACTCTCCGGTGCTTTAACCCTTTGATTGCCGCGGATCGTCAAAGCAGCGCAATCAAAGGGTTTCCCTGCTCTGTAGGGTGATCGGGACACCAGGTGACCCGACAGAGCCTGGGGAATGGCTGCACAGTCAGTCTTGGGGACCTAGAGTAGCTCCAGGGCTGTCTGTGTAACAAGGCAGTGATCAGGGCAGACTGTGTGCTGCGCTGATCACTGCCTGTGTCAGACTGACACAGATTATAGTGTATTAGCATATATGAATATGCTAATACATTACCAAGTGTAAATAAAAAAAGGAAACAGTTCTCCCTTCATGGGATTTAAAAAAAAAAGTAAAAAAACATAAAAAGTGTAAAAAAAAATAAAATAAAAAATAAAAATGAATATTTAATAAAAAATAATTGTGCATGCATTACACATAAAAAAACCCTACACATATTAGGTATCCAAACGACCTTAATAACCTGTAGAATTAATCTAACAAGTTATTAAGTGTGACATGTGAATGGTGTAAAAAAAATTTGAAAAACACAAAAAAAATTGAAAAACAATTGAAATTTTTTTTTTTTTTTACAAATTCTGCATTCATAAGTGAATTTAAACTATCCCCCCATAAAGTACAACTCGTTTTTAATAAAACAAGGCCTCATACAACTGCGTCATTGAAAAAATAAAAAAGTTACAACTGTTGAAATGCAAGAAGGCACAAACTAAAAAAATGTTCTGGTCATTAACTACTTTTCAGGTGTGCGGCTTATGGGGTTAAAATCCATTCCTAATGGTGGGCACCATGTAGAAATAGCAATTGGTAGTGTGATCAGTTACCTCCCTCCAGATCATTGGGACTGAAAAAAGCATAGATTGCCTCTACCCATGCAACCACTGGGTAATACACATTTATGCAGCATATGTGTGGAGCCCAACTCCTGTCCTGATCTCCTATTCTGCAGCCAAAACACAGTCTATAGGCTCTCCTTATCATAGGAGTCAAGTGTTGTCTTTGTGACACAAAAGTGACTTCTCTACATATGTAGCAAAAACTATCCGCTAGTGCAAGAACAAGGCATAACTGAAAAAACATATAGAAACATATCAATATGCTAAGAAATCCTAAAACTGTATATCTTGCACAGAGAGCGTTTCTAAAAGTAGGTGATGCAGCTGTAATTAGGATTACGTCACGGGAGCAAAGTTGGCGATTTATGATTGGTCACCCTAAAATGATAGAATAGTGAAGGCTCAATAGACTAAATAGGCAATGATGATGATGAAATAATAAAAAACTCAATTTTTCTATAAGTCTGCATGAAAGGTGTCATGAAAGGTTACATCCCCCCTCTGGACAAAATTGGGCAATTAGAAAATGAAGCTTTAATTTTTCTTTTTCAGCCCCACAAAATTAGTTAAAGGGTTTTGCCACAAAGAAAAATTTGGTGGGAAATTTTTGAAAATTAAATAAAAAATTTTCACCCTCATCTTTATTAAAATTCTGCACTTTTTTTTTTTTTTCTTGTGCCCCTTTTAGGACCCCTTTTTTTTAAAAACTGTTCCAGGGGTTTTAACGCCCCGGTGTGATTTCTCACCCCTGGTCGAATCCAGAATCCCCTCTCCTCTAGGAGCAAAGAGTTTTAAAAACCCCCGGGTGCTGCCTACCCCGGGCCTTTTTTGAAATTAGCCCAAACGTGAAAAAAAAAAAAAAAAAAAAATAAATGAGGTTGGGGCATTGAAAAAGGGAAAAAAAAAAAACAGGTTGTTCCGCAAGAACTTGAACAAGGGCCCTTGTGGTAAAAAAAATTTTTACCTCTGAGTACAATGTGGCTACTTACTTTTTCATACAAAAACGACCTTTTTGACTAGAGAGAAAAGGCCTGGTGATGCACCCTGCGGGGTCACTTATTTTAAATTCAAAAATCACACACCCCCCTCGAGCACACAGACTGAAGAGGGGATGGGGAAAGGATGAAATGAGATCGTGGCAAAACCCTTTAAGTTCAACTGTTTTCATCGCTGAACCGATTTGGCTGTAGAACAGTGTTATCATACAAGAGCCCTTGCTGATCAGAGATGAGGCCATAGTCCTATACTGAGCAATTACATGGTTGGCTTAATCTGATTTTTAGCGTTTTATGTAATGAAAACTTTGACACAATATAGTTTTCAATTGTTTGGTGTCATATTACAGAAGGTTTTACAAAACTCATTTTTATTCCAAAATGTTTCTATAAATTGTTGAAACAAGTTTCTATTATAATCATATCATGTATTTTGCAGTAGCTGGTTACAAGGTAACGCAGAAATTAGCTTTAGACAATGTTACAGAGAATTTGTCCTTTGCACATAAGTCTTACATGTACGTTAATTTCAAAAACTAATATATTTGAAACCTTGACTATAGACTGGTGTCCTCTCTGCTTGTGATTACTGTCTGGCAACACTCGTTTCAACTGGAAACAAAGTGCATATTCTGATTGCAATCAGAAGTTGACAGATATACATCACAGTTGTAATAATACTTACAATCAGATCGGATGGTATACAAAAAACAAGAATAAACATTTTAAAGAAATATGAAGAAGAATATAAACACAGGACAGGTTACTGTTAATGAGCAGAATGAGGATTAACCAACATCTCTTAGCTTATTGTAAAAACAATTTCACATATAATGCAGTGTTGGTCAGGGTTTGAGTATGACATCAGTTTTGGGATTATGATTTAAATTATGGAAATCTGAACCAATATGAGAAAAAAAACTCATGAGGGATTTTAACCCCTTAAGCCGAACGCCTGAAAAGTAGTTAATGACCATTTTTTTGTTTTTGCCCCCTTGCTTTCAACATTGGAACTTTTTTATCTTTTTCTGACGCAGTTTTATGGGCTCGTTTTTCGGAGGTTGTATTTTTTGGGGGAATATTTTTAAATTCACCTATAAAAAAATTTCAAAATTTTTTTTTTAATTAAAAATTTTTTTTTTTAAAATTTTTTTCACCATTCACATTTTTCCCCTTAAAATTGTTTTAATTTAATTCTAAGGTTTTATGGGGGGGTGGTACCTAATATGTGTAGGTTTTTTTTGTGTGTGTAATGTATGCACAAATAATTTTTATTTAATATTTATTTTTATTATTTTTAATTTATTTATTTTTATTTTATTTTTTTACACTTTTTATGTTTTTTTACTTTTTTTTTTTTTTTTTAAATCCCGTGAAGGGAGAATTTCTTTTTTTTTTTTTTTAAACCCCTTAGTAATGTATTAGATTTTCATATATGCAATAAAATTGAATCTCTGTCAGTCTGTAAGACAGTGTCAGTGCGCTCAAATCTGCCCGATCACTGGTTGTTTCTAACAGCCCTGGGGTACTCTACTCCCCCCGGGTGACTGTGCAGCCCCTTTTCCGGGCTTGTTGGTCCCCCGGGGGTCCTGAAACCCACAAAAGCAGGGAAAACCGGGTTGTGCCGGGGGAAACGGGGTTTCCCCCCCTCCCCGGGGCTTGCAGGAGCTGGGCTGGGAAAAGGGCTTTAGACAGCACTGTTTCCAGGCTGCTGCCCCCGGAGGCACAAACTCGGAACGACCCGCAAGCCCCCAACATAAAAAATGGTGGGGGGGTTAAGGAGTTAATCCCCTTTAAATTTTTTACGGGAATTTTTTTCCCCAAAGTACCCGCTAGGTCTGCCCTTCAATACCACTGCGAGGTAAGAAAAGGTATCATTGTTCATCTGATTTCTGCTTCAGTTAAAAATTGCTCAATAAAGAGTTTCTACTTTCCATAGAATTTTTGTGATTGCGAATTTTTTAAGCGTTCTGCCTCTAGTCTATCCTTAATCATGAAATGCTTAACTTGACTCAAACCCATTTCCGTGGTAGCAGTAGATGAGTCTAACCACTTTGTAAGGATACAGTGTTTAGTTCCCAACAAAATGGTGTGGAGCAAGTGAGGAGAGTTTGTCTTTGGGGGCAGGTCATGGACTAAAAATATATCCGGTAAAAGAGACAATTTAATATTTACCTTCTCATCAAGCAGAATAGCTATACTCCTCCACAGCTTTTGTGTTTCCACAAACCATGTACCATATCCGACTTTGTTTTTTGGCACTTAGGGCATATAAGCTTTCAATCTGGCGCTAGGGGGCATGGAGGAATATTGAAACCATAGATTGCCCAATGTATTAATTGGAAATGTGTATCCCTCCATTTTTGCACCCAATATATCTGCATACCTCCCTCCATCCACGAATAATCACGTCATGGATATCTTCGATTCGGAAATCTGAAGACCATTTCTTGAATTGTGTGGCACTAACTGCCTGAATCACGGGATAAGTTTTTGGCAAATTTCTGATACAGAGTATTTACCTCACGAGGGTGATAGATAGAGAGTCAAGAGAGGCATTCGAGAACACCTTGCCTATTTGGATCACCCTCGATTTTATAAAGCTACATATTTGTGAGTGTGCAAGAAAGTGCGACTGAGGTAGATCATATTTGGATCTAAAGCTCTGGAAGGACAACAATCTTAAGTAATTTTGATCATACAGGTGGATTACCCTCTCGATTTCCTTCTGGCTTACACCCAGTGGGAATTCTGGACAGCCCAGTAAGGACATGTATTTGCTTATAGTCCAGGTAAGCTTCAAAATCGCCACCTTCCAAGCTACCCAGGTATCCTTGAACAAGAGATTATTCCTAATCTCGGGTGGTAGAGCTGAGAGCTTTGTATTCAAAAGTTCTGGAAGGAAACATGGGAGAGCCAGGGAGTTTTCCAAACGTGTGTTGGAGTAGTATTGTGTGTTTTTCAGCCAATCTAGTCTATGCCTGAATAAACCTGCCAAATTATAAGTTTGGATAGCAAGAAAGTTAATTCCACCGAACCATCTGGGTAGCATCATTTTCTTCAGGGCTATTCTAGGACGTTTGCCAGACCAAATAAACTGACTGAAAGCTGAATGCATTTTAGATGCATCGTTATGCATTAACAATAAAGGTATTGGGGCAGATTTATCAAGGCAGTTGCGCCAGAATTCTGGCTCAATTTGCGCCAGAAACCAGCTTTTCGACACATTTACTATGTGTTTTTAGACAGTTTCAGACGTCTCTTCTCGCTGTCCGACAAAAGGGATGGCCTTGTAAAAGTGCGTGGTTCATGTGAAGGGGGCGTGGCTTAAATGCTGACAAAAAAAAGTGCCAGATTTTTGTTAGTTTCTGGTGATAGAAAGTAAGCCCAACTTAATTGTGGTACAAACTTAGACTAGACAGTTCTAACCTGCACCAGATTTATCAACACTATGAAAAATGTGGCGCATTATAAAACTGTCTAGTCTAACTTTACACTGTCTAAAAGTAAGACACTTTTGATAAATCTGCCCCATTGTTTGCAAGGGATAAAGCAATTAGGGAAATCCTATCATTCTCACCAGATGGCACCTGGCTATTAAGGGGAGAGGCAACCTGTCCCATCGTTTTAGGTCCTCCTGCAATTTTGTAATCAGAAAGGGAAAATTAAGTTTATAAATGGATTCCGGTGCGCGTCCAATTTGTATACCCAGATATTTGGAATATGGAATCCTGGACTAATATCACTTTATCTTTTCAGTCTTTTAAAGTTGATTTAAAGTTGCACCTGGATATAACTAACAATTCAGATTTAGTTTTGTTTACCTTAAATCCTGAACATTTTTGGAATATTCTCAATTGGTCAAAGAGTTTTACCAAATCTTGTTCCGGATTAGAGAGAGAGAGAAAACCACGTCATCTGCAAATGTAGCTAATTTAATCTCCTGACCTTGTAGTTTAATACCTTCAAAAATTGGGTTCAAAATGAGAAATCTAGCGAAAGGCTCCACTGCTATGTTGAAGAGTGATGGTGACAAAGGGCATCCCTGCTGGTAAGCCTTTGAAGTGAAAAAGGTTTAGATACAAAACCTGGGAGACAAATCCGTGCTTTTGGATTCGAATAGAGAGAGTTTAAAGGGAATGTGTCATCAAAAATGACTTATTGTTTAACTCACATTTTTATGTTAAACACATTTTTTAAGAATTTTTGGTTATATTTATTTTTAATTTTCCAGATCACTTTCAATATTTTTGAATAATTCTTAAGTCCTGCAGTTTTCACTTCGGCCACTAAGCCTAATAATAGTCTGACACTTCCTGTTCTGTAGAGAGAGATTCTCAGTTGTCTGCTCATTATCAGCACAAAGAGGGTCAAACTGAAAGGAGACACCAGTGTGAATAGATAACACAGGATCCACCAGTCACAAGCAGAGATAGTCACAGTTCACCCTTTCACCTCCCTGCACAGTGACTTCTTCCCAGGTCACAGAGGATGCCTAGAAAACTCTCCTATAGAAGTGAATGGGACTAAGTCAGTCTTAATGTCCTATGTGCATGAAGCTACTGTAAAGCATCTCTCTAACTGCTGTTAAAGCAGTGCAAACAAGGCCTAGTGGCCAAAGTGAGAACTGCAAGACTTAAGAATTGTTAAAAAATATTGAAAGTGATATAAAAAAAAAAACAAAAAAACCCCCAAAAATTCCTAAAAAATGTGTTTAACATAAAAATGGGACTTAAACAATGACTCATTTTTTGATTACACATTCCCTTTAAGAAATCTCTAAAAGGTCCCCTCAGATCTAATTTGTCAAAGTGCCAGATTCATAAAACCCCAATCCACACAGTCGAAAGCTTTCTCTATGTCAACAGTCAACAGTGCAGCATGTGGGTGGACCGAAGGGTTATGTTTGACTTCATTAAGGACCAGTAAGACCTTTCGAATGTTTGCCACAGCCAATCGGCCTTGCACATAACCTTCTTGCGGGCCAATAAGATTGGGCAGTACCAATGCAAGACGGTCTGCCAAAATTTCAGCCATAGTTTTCAGTTCCACATAAGAAGTAGCTAATGTGGGATCTCTCCCTGGCTTCAGTAGGACCTTAATATGGATGGTGTTTGTGAGTACTCTGTAAGTAACCATTATATAATTTCACTAATGTTGGGGAGATCTCATCTTTAAGGGTTTTGTAGAATTCACCCAAATATCCATCCGGTCCGGGTGCTTTTTGCATTTCTAGGCCAGAAATAACTTTCTCCAGCTCTTGAGTGGTGATAGAAGCTCCTAAGTCAGATTTTTCGGTCTCTGCCAGAGTCGGGAGGTGACCCCCTGTAGCCAATCTGAAGATGAGGAGTCATCAAGATTCTCATCAGTAAATAAATGTTCATAAAAGGTTTTCAGGATGTCTGTTATTTCCTCCTCCATGGGGTGCAATCTTCCCGACTGGCCTTTTAACGCGAGGATATGTGTAGAGGGGGTGGCTTTTTTTTGCTAGTCATGCTAAAGCTTTACCAGCTTTATTACCATGCCTGAGGAGGTGTGCTTCCTGCCTTGTGAATTTTTGAGATTCCCTTCTCTTCAACCAAATCTCATAAGTCTGTTTGACTTCCTTCCACCTGTTTTTATTAGCTGCTGTTGGATTGGCGAGAAAAGTGTTATATGCCCCCCTCAGCTCTTCACTAAGTGATTTTAGTATGTCATTAGTTTTCCGTTTAAGCCCTCTCACGTAGGCAATCAGTCGGCCTTGGATTACAGAAGGTTTTATGTTACAATATATGAGCTCTTAGTGGTTAGTTGCTTTGACTGTTTGGAGAACTGGCTCAGACTGGCCTACATTGAGGAGGGGAAACCCCCAATGGGCCCTTGGGCATGATGGTCTTCTAGGCGTGCCAGGAATGAGCCTGCTTATCAGAGAGAAAGGCAGAGAAAGATTGATAGAGTGCAAGAGTCATGTGCAGTCTTGTACAGTAGCTGAAGGATGGGTCCCAAAAATCAACTCCACTGATGGACCCCAAGAATCATCTCCACTGGTTGGCTGGAAGAATCATCTCCACTGGTGGGCTCCAAGAATCAACTTCACTGGTGGGTCAAAAAAATCAACTCCACTGGTGGGTCAAAAAAATCAACTCCACTGGTGGGCCACAAGAATCAACTCCACTGGTGGGCCACAAGAATCAACTCCACTGGTGGGTCACAGGCACCACAGTCTGACACTGTGAAAATGTGGAACATGTCAAGGAGAAGACAAAATATTGAGGCAACAGTCAAAGTCTTATATCACAACACCATACTTTACAGTAAGACATACATGAGATATTCTGCCCCTTGTCTACTGTGCCCTCCTCCTCTTTCCACCTTCTCTTACATTTTCACCTTTTTTTAGTCCTGTTATAAAGAGTAAAAAGATCTACGGTACAAGTGAGGAACATCAATGTTACCACATCAGAGTGCATAATTAAAACTTAATGATTAACCCCAGTTTTGACCTCTATGACATAGCCCCATTTTTCAAATCTGATATCTGATATGTGTCACATTATGTGGGAATAACTTTTGAACAGGTTTACCTATCCAAAATGTTGCAAAAATATGGAAATTTCAAAGTTCAAAAAATGTCTGCATGTAAGACTGATGGTTATACCGCACAAAATAGCTTATAACTAACAATTTCCATATGGGTCCTTTATGTTGGCATCATTTTTTAAATGTCTTGTTATTTTTTATGACAGTAGGGGGCTTATAAATGTAGTAGCATTTTTTCACATTTTCAAGAAAATTTGCAACACAGATTTTTATTTTTAAGGACTAGTCCAGTTCTGATGTGCCTTGAAGGGCCTTTAGGTGTTTCATAGAAATTAAAGCAAAGTGGAGGTGAAATTTCAAAATGTCACTTTTTTGCAGATCTTAAATCTTAATTCATTATTATTATTATTTCACTGGAACTCAGTAGATGTTACCAGGAAAATGCAAGTCAACATCAATTTCCCCCATTCTGTCAGTTTTTAGAGATACCCCATATTTGGCCCTAGTGCACTGTTCGACTTAACCACAAGCCTCAGAGTAGGAGCACTTTTTTGGATTTTGAGGTCTCATTTTTATTAGGATATTCTTAAAGGAGTTGTCTCCCCACAGGGTTTCAAAGGAATGCATGAAGAATTCTCTGTCACTTCCTGGTTCAGACTTTTGCATAAGCTCCATGCTTGTTCAGCTCTGTTGTGCTTTCAGATGTAATTAGATTAGATTAGCTTCTCAAACTACTTGCAGGACTTCTTATCTGTCCCCCAAAAAAAAAGCCCTAATTACAGAGCTGTTTACTTGAGATAAAACAAGCTTTTTACTGTCTGGCAGACAGGACACTGACTGAATGCAGACCGTGTGATGACCTCACTCTTGGTTATCTCATTGAACAAAAGCCAGGGAGATTTGTTTAACAGGTCGGTTCTGAGGGAACTGAAATAGCCACAGAGGTAATATTTCACTTGTATCTCTTTAGGGAAAAAGAGGAACAATGCAATATATTTTGAAATGTCTTTTTTTGTGTTCCCTTACAATTTGAAAGCTATTATTTGTAGCGAGACAACCCCTTTAAGGAAACATCTTAAGTTTGCAGACTCCCTAAAGTGCTAAAAAATAATAAACACCCCTAAAATGACTACACCCCTTAAGGAATATATTCAGGGGTGTAAGGAGTATATTGAAAAAGAACCACAAAATGTGTTACATTCTCTCCATGCTGGCTGTTATCTCTTTCTTTGCACTTGCTGTCTTTATGTTTTCCTCTTCTCCATCAATCTGATTTCGTTGCAGGTTGATCTTTTTCCCTGCTTCCCTAAAATGACAACTGACTCTCCTAGACACTGTTCTTCTCACTGTCACAATTATTATTATTTTATTATTATTATTTATTTTTGAGCGCCATTGGTTCCAGAGCGCTGTACATTCGGGTTTCATACATAACATAGGTCAAACAAGTACAAAAGTGACAAATTAATAACTAACAACTGGTAAAGAGGGAGAGAGGGCCCTGCCCGTGAGGGCTTACACTCTAAAAGGAAGGTGGGAAGAGACAGAAGGTAAGGGGCAGACATGGTTGTGGAGGGTGTAGTGACAGCAGGGTTATGGTTGGTTATAGACTCCTGAAGAGATGGGTTTTCAGGTTGCTTTTGAAGCTGGTGAGAGTGGGGGAGAGTCTGATGTGTTGGGGCAGTGAGTTCCAGAGTGTGGGGGAAGCATGGGAGAAGTTTTTTAGACGGTTATGTGAGGAGTTGACACGGGGAGAGCAGAGAAGAAGGTCCTGTGAGGAGCGGAGATTTCGTGAGGGGAGATATCTGGAGATTAGAGCAGAGATGTATGGAGGGGAATGGTTATGGAGAGCCTTGTAGGTCAAGGTTGCTAACTTGAACTGGATTCGCTGGGCAATGGGAAGCCAGTGAAGGGATTGGTAGAGTGGAGAGGCAGAGGAGTATCGAGGAGAGAGGTGGATAAGACGGGCAGCAGAGTGAAGGATGGATTGGAGGGGAGCGAGGGTGCTAGCTGGAAGGCCACAGAGAAGGATGTTGCAATAGTCTAGTCGTGAGATGATGAGGGCATGAGCTGATACGGGAGATATTTTTTAGGTGGAGACGGCAGGTAGAGGTGAGGGTTTGGATGTGTGGTTTGAAGGACAGATTGGAGTCAAGGGTTATCCCAAGGCAGCGGACTTGTGGAGCTGGTGAGAGAGTGTAGCCATTGATCAGCCACAATCAGCCACATGTTCACACTTGGTGCTTCCTTCCCTCCTTGCCATTGTGCTCACATTCCTTTTTTTTGGTTTGGGTTGGTCGGGTGGGCAAGAAGGTTCTTGCCCCATGGTCTTCTTTTTCCTCTTTCTGCATCAGAGGCCTGGGTAGGAGCAGTCATACCCTAACTATGACCCTCCTCAGCCCCTGTGCCTCCTGCTACCCTCTGCACAGCCTTGTATATCAGGGGGTTTTAAATCAGCATGCAACCTCTCCACCTCCAACATTTTCTTCCTTTTGGCTCTCCATAGGAGCTGTAGTATGATGCTCTGCATATCTTTTCACAGAATATTGCTACTGCTGCTGCACATGCACACAGTGCTGGAGGCCTTGCTGTGGTCTTTCTTGCATATGTTTGCCGTATTTAACCTCTCCCCCGCAAGGAGAAGGGGGGCCAAAACCCCCCTGTAGATACCTCACTCTGACACTCACAGAAATACTGAGAACCCAGCATACAGGACCAACGAATTGGTACTGTGCAGCAGGGGCGTAGCCAGGGCCATCTTTTCCATTGGGCACACTAGGCAGTTGCCCGGGGACCCCACAAGTATGGCCCCCGGGTGGTTCGTACCCCCAAAAACAAACCCATGGACCCCTTTGGGTTGCTTTGCTTATTTAATGTTTGGTGTTTTTTGGGACATGCTGGTGGGGGGAAAAAGGAAGCCAAAGGCTCCCTGCCCTGCCAAAATATTTGTAGCTGAGGCTCCCCATGTCCGCATAAGTGGTGTGTAATAGGGTGTGCTTTGGGGGGGTGAGGCATACCTATTTTGTGTCATGTATTTGGGCAAGGCCTACTGCAGTATTCTGCCCAGGAGCCCATAATGCTGTTAAAACGGCTCTGGGCGTAGCTATAGGGGGTGCAGAGGTAGCGGTTGCTATCGGGCCCTAAAGCCTGAGGGGGCCCTAAAGCCCTTCTGCCACAATATTGTAAATGGCACATGGTAGTTTGCACTATTGCACTAGGACAGAGGAGCTGCAAATTATGCCTCTGCTTTGCAGTGTCCACAAAATAAGGGGGAGATATTTAGAAATTACCCCCAACAGAAATAGAAAATGGCATGTGCATTGCTCATTAAAACCAAATAAGAGTAGATACTGAAAATCGAACCCAGAATAAGAGAAGTGGTACTGTGTGGGTCCACTCACAGAAAAAGAGGGAAAGAGAAAAACAATAGCTATGGGCTGTCACGAAAAAAAAAAGAGTTTGGGTTTGGGCTACACAGCACAGGATTTGTAGTTTTTTTGCGGGTTCCAAATACTGAATCAGCTGAAAAACCAACCGTTCCATGCGCTGTGTAGACTTCAATAGAAATTTTTTTTGCTGAGGTTTTCCTAAAATGAAAACCGACCGTCGGAATATAGAACATGTTGGATATTCCGCGGGACCGACGTCGGATTCCCCGCCCAAAAATTTCCGATCCAAAACCGGCAACATTTTTGCGCAAAGTCCGCACAAAAAAAACGGCGGTGTGACATGGTCCAGCAATTTGAAAATGCCATCAGATTTTGGGCAGCATTTTCAAATTGCTGTGTAGACCTAGCTTTAACGGGGTTGTCTCACTCCATCGATTCATCTTAGCTCAGTCCTGTTTTCTCAGTTTCATTTTTGAATTCAGGGGCGTGTTTGACGGCTTTACTGGCTTCTACTGGCCTGCAGTGATGAGCTGCTGAGGACACCAGGTCTGTAGCTATAGCAACCAACACTGGAAGCCTATCAGGAGAGATCAAACAGGTCTGTAGCTATAGAGACCAGCACTGGCAGCCTATCAGGAGAGATCAACAGGTTTGCAGCTATAGCAACCAGTGCTGTCAGCCTTCAGGAGAGATCAACAGGTATGTAGCTATAGCGCCAGGCTGGCGGCTATCAGGGAGATCAAACAGGTATGTAGCTAATGCGACCTGAGGAGCTGATGAAAGCCCATAAAAGAGGGGATTCAGGAATAGGTAGGACACTGTAAATGGACACATATTGCAAAATGACTTGTTTTATCAAGGTCTTTAATAGAAAAAGAAATCCTTATAGTGAGACAACTCCTTTAAAGGGAATCTGTCACATAGTTTATGCCCGCGTTGCTGAGGGCAGCACAAGCTAGTGTCAGACCTGCTGTTTCCAGCGCTGTGTCCATTATTCTGTAAGATGCTGGAGTTTTAGAGCATTTAATGCTCAAATCTTCAGTTTTCAGTCAGAAAAGAGTCATGAAAAGATTTAGAGTTGTTTTTTTTTAAACCCCGCCCACCTGAAGCTAGCCCCGCCCAACTCAACTGATAAACCTATTACTTTGAATAGTTAGAACCATCTGAATAACTGTCAGTGGGCGGGGCTAGCATTTGGTGGGCGGGGCTAACACCTGCTCATGAATAAGATTTGAGCACTAAATACTCGAAAACTCCAGCATCTTACAGAATAAGGGGCACAGCGCTGGAAACAGCAGGTCTGTCACTAGCTTGTGCTGCCCTCAGCAAGGGAGGCATAATCTATGTGACAGGTTCCCTTTAAGCCTATGAATTATATAAAACAAACAGTAATGTGCAATATACATATAGATACAAACACAAATAAGAACTGTAAATGACACCTCACTTACAATAAAGCATACACAGATGAATGTATAGGTGATACGGGTGTACAATGACAAATTCAATTTCTTTCAACAAATTTTTGGAAGCCGCACCTTTTTGGCTTAACCCACATGCAGCAGATTTGCTGGCGAAACTCCATGATTTCACACAGCAGCATTTGGACAGTATGTTGCATGTTTTGTATGGCAGAACCAGGAGTGGATCTAAAACAAGCAACAAGTGCAAACCTTTCCATTAAACCATTTCTCTGTACAGAATGCACTTCTGTGCTTGGCTTACAAATACTGACGTAAAATACCGCAGTGTGAACCCAGCGTAAATGCTTCAAAAATTGACATGCTGCAGATTTCAAATTCTGTACCATAGGTCAATTCCCAAATCTCATCCACTGTCAATTTTACCTGCACAAATGCACATAGAGGACACGAGAAATGTTAAGTCTAGGTTCACATACAGTGGGTTTCAAAAGTATTCATACCCTTTGAACTGTTCCTCCTATTTTAACGTCACAGCTATAAACCTAAATGTATTTTATTGATGTTTTATGTGATAGAGCAACACAAACTACCAAGTATTTGTGAAGTGTAAAAGAAAATGATACGCGCTTTTCCAAATGTTTGCAAATTAAAAATCTGAAAAGTGTTGCATACATATGTATTTAGCCCCCTGAGTCAATACTTTGTAGCAGGGCTGTGGAGTCGGCAAGCCCAAGCCCCGACTCCTCAATTTCCAACCCCCGACTCCAACTCCTGACTCCCTCATACACGGCGCATGTTTAAGTGATAACTTTACTGTAGTAAATGGTAACATCAGGCTGTTTATCACCTTATGATACAATAATCAAGCTATTTAGGTAGAACAGAACACTGGACAAGCAAAAGGTGTAACAATGTTTTGATCTTTTGAACACTTGGGGTTAGAGTTGAAGAAAAAGCTGTATTTGTGTCCAAGTCCAGTCTGCACCAACATTGGAAATGTGTAGAAGAGACCTGGGATCAGATTTTGCTTGAATCTGATTCAGAGTCCAGAAGGATTCAGGCAGTATTGAAAACCAAAGGTGGATTTCCCAAATACTTACAAAATAATACAAATGATTTTTAGGAGAAAAAAAAACATAACAATGCAAATTAAAGGAAAGAATCTTTCAGGAAAATAAGGGAGATGGGTAAAAAACTTTTCCCAAGGGCAAATTTATGTATTAAAAATTTGGGGAAGGTTGGAAAATGTTTATAAAAATTACGTTTTGCCTCATTTACAAAAACTGTAGTGGATGGAGGGGTATGGACCTGGGAAAATCACAAGTTCAAAAACAATGTTTCCATTTTGGGGTTTGTCTGGGGTAAAAAAAATTTTTTTATTTAATTAAATTTTTTTAAAATTTAGGGAAAACCCAAAAAATTGTTAAATTTGCAAAAAAACCCGCATGGAAAAATTTGGGGGTCTCTGAATTTTTTTCTGGAAATAGTTTTTGCCCCATCAGATCCTGCTTTTTATGGGCCTTGCATATGATTTCATTATTTTCCCGGTAGGGAACGGCCCTCTCTACGCACTAATTGGGTTTTTGGGGGAAAGCGGGTTGGGAAAAAGGGGCAACATCTCTAAAAATGTCAGGGTTTTAAAAAGGAAAATTTCCTAGCCACAGTAAAGGGTTTTGAATGGGTTTAACTCTTTTTTACTTCTTTGAAAGCAGGTGGGAATTTTAAATTTTCTGAAATCTGTTTTCCCTGGGAGCAGAAACCCTTTTTTTCCCCGGGGCAGCGCTTTGTTTCCCCATGGGGAATTTTAAACCCCCCGGACCCAGCCTGTTTTGGGCCTTCCTGCACGCCCCTTTTTTTTGAAATTTTGACATGTGTCCCAATTTAATTTTTTGGGGTATTTTAAAATTTTTTTTTTTTTTTTTTTTTTTTAAAATTTTTCCGTGATTAGGATTTTTTTTTGTGAAACCCCATTGTGCTTTAATTAGTTTAAGAAAAATTTTTATCCATACAATCCCTTTTTTGTTTGTGAAAAATTTCAAAAAATTTTTGAAAATTTGGAAAAAAAATTTTCGATTTTGAAAGTTGCAAAAAAATTTTTGCGTTTCAAGGGCAGTTAATTAGTCACCACAAAATAGTTTTAACTTTGCATTTTACCCTATGTCCACTATAGGGGTTTGGGATCATTTTTTTTTAAAAATCTTTTTTTTTTTTTACGCATTGAGGGTTTGAAATTTAGTAGTAATTTTTCCCCCAAGAAAATTTGCCAATATTCATTTTTTTTTAGGGAAACCCCTCCAGTTCTGACGTGGCCCTTTTAGAGGCCCCCCTGATTTTTTAGGTACCCCCAAAAAAAGTGGAAACCATTTCCTGAAGAAAAAATTTTGAAACCCCCCCTTAAACGGTTTTTTTACAAACCCCTTTTTTTAAAGGAAGTTTTTATAACCCTTTTTAGGTTTTTCACGAAATTTTTAAAAAAGAAAAAAAATGGGAGGTTGAAATTTTTAAAAAATTTCACTTTTTTTGCAAAGATTTTTTAACTAAAAAATTTACATTAAATTAAAAACCTTTTTAAATTTTTTTACGGGGAAATTTTTTGAAAATTGGGTAAAAAGCAACTTTTAAAAAAACAAAAAATTTCCCCCCCGGTCCTTTTCCCCGTTTTTGAGATATGCCTTATTTTGGGCCCCCTTATGCATTTTTGGGACACCCCAAATTAACCCAAGGTTAGGAGGAGACCTACCCGGGCTTTTTGGGGTCTAAATTTTTTAATACGTTTTTTTTTTGGGGGCCATTTCAGGGGTTTTGGGGGGGAAAAATTAAGGTGCTAAAACTTTAAAAAACACCCCTTTAAAAAAAACACCCATATTGTAAAACCCCCCTTTTTTTAAATGGAAAAAATATCCAGGGGGTTTCCTTAAGGGGAATTTTTGAACCCCAACAGGGGGGGGGCATTTTTTTTACAAATTTTTTTTTTAGCCAATTTTAAAGGGGGGGAAAAATTTTTAAAAAAAATTTTTTTTTTTTAAAAAAATTTTTGCCCAAATTTTTTGGCTTTTTTAATTGTTTTAAAATTTTTAAAAAGGCATTTGGAAAAAAGAAACCCTTTAAAAACTTTGTTAATCCCCCAAATTTTTCAAAAAAGGTTGGGGGGAATTAACCTTTTAATTTTGGGGTTTGTTTAAAATGCCCGTTTGAGCGGCCCCTGGCCTGGGGGAATAAAAGGGGGGGGGAAAAAGGAAAGGGGGCCCCTTTTTGGGGTTTTGGAAAAAACGAAGGGTTTTTGGTGGGGGGGCCCATGTGCTTTGCAAGCCCCCCCAAAAAATAGCGAAAGGCGAAAAAAATTTCCCGAAAGGGCGCCCCCAAATTTTTTAAATTTTAAAACATAATAAAAAACCCCCCCTAGGGGGGGTTTATCTTGGGGTTTTTTACTGGGTTTTTTGGGTGCACAGGTAATTTCCCTAGTTTTTTTTTTGGTTTTGGGGAATGGGAAAAAACAATGGGAGGGGGGGGAAAAACCCCAGTTCGGTCATTGGGGGGGGGTTTTTTTGGGGGGTTTTTTTTTAGGGGGTTTGAGGGGGGGGAGGGTAAAATTGGATTGGGGTTTTTTTGGGGGGGGGGGGGGGGGATTAAAAAAAGGGGATTGTTTTTTTTGGGGGGTTTTTTTTGGGGGTTTTTACTTTTAACGTTCCGGGGGGTTTTAGTCTAAAATTTTTTTTTTGGTTTTTATCGGGGGTCTCCTTTTCCCTGTCAGCCAAATTTTTTATTTTTGCTGGGGGGAGAGTGTTAGGGCCCCCGTTTTTTGGGATTTAGTTGAGTGGGTTTTTTTGGTACCAAAATTTTGGGGGGCAATATGATGCCCCTTAATGTTGACCCTTTTTTTTTAAGGTTTTTTTCCTTGAGGGGTTGTTTTTTAACCCCCAAAATTTCAAGGACCATTCTTTGGGTTTTGGGGTTTTTTTTTTTTTTTTTTATGGGGGTCACTTTTTACCGGGGGTTTTTTTTGTCAATTGGGGACCTTTTTAATTTTGGCAGGTTAATTAAAAGGTTTTTAACCTCCCCCTTTTTTTAATTTTTTTTAAGGGGGGGGTTTTTTTTTTTATTAAAAAAACATTTTTTTTCAAACCGGGGAAAAAAAGTTTTTCAGGGATAGGGGGGTAAATTTTACCCTTTTTTTGGTTAGCGTGGGGGGACTTTTTTTTTGCGAAAAATTGGAAGTTGACCCTTTTTATTTGTTTTCAAATTTTTTGGGGGGGGGACCCCAAAAGGGTTTTTGATCGCTTTTAAAATCCCAAAATTTTTTTTTTCCCCAGGGGGAAAAAGGGTAAAGGGAAAAAACTGCCCAAAAATTTTCCTCCGCCTTTAAATGTTTTTTTATTTTTTTTTTTTAACAGGGGTCCAAAAAGTTTCAGTATCCCTGGGTAGTTTGTTTATTTTGGGTCGCTTTTCGGTTTTTTGGGCCTTTACCGATTTTTTACCGTTTTTTTTTTGGAAGCACTTTTAAAAAAAAAAAGAAAAGGTTTTAGTGTGTTTTAAAAAAAATATTTTTCTTTGCTTTTCTTCTAGAGCTTTTACTTTTTTTTTTTTTCCGGAATTTCCAGGCTGTATAAGGTTTTTTTTTTTTTCGGGGTGAATGACGTTTTAATTGGTTCAAAATTTGGCGTTTTAGGAGTTTTTGATCGTTTTTATTCCATTTTAGGGGCTGCAGGGGGGAACAATAATTTTAATTTTGTGATTGTTTTTTTTTTTTTGTTTTTTTACGGCGGTTTAAACCCTACGGGGTTTAAATTAAAAATGAAATTTATTGGGCAGGTCGTTAGCACGCGGCGGGTCCAAATTTTGGGTAATTTTTTTTTTTTTGATCTTTTTTGGGAAGCGATTTGGGGTTTGTAAAGGGGATAAGGGGGTGTACGTATTTTTATTTTATTTTTCGTGTTTGGGGTTTTCTTGTTTTTCCCCTTTTTTCACATTTTTATTTTTCTTTTTCCTCTTTTGGGGGTTTGAATTTAGAGATCTTTTGATCTTTTAAATTTAATTTTGAAATCAGTAAATAAACTTGTTGCTTTTGGAAAGGGGTTTCCCCTTTAAAAACTGAAATTCCCCATGCCCGGGGCATTAAACCCCAGGGCCCGGACCCCCCCGGGGTCCCTTTACGTCAAAAAACAACCCCGGGTAAAGGGATTTTTCTGCCCTCGTGGCCCTTTAGAGGGGAAGGAAACCCGCACGGATCGCCCGATTTCCCTGCGCTGCTGCCGCCCACGAGACGCAGGAGGGAAACGATCTCCCCCCCGCGTCTCCTTAGTTATTGCGAAATACCCGATCGTCGCGATAATTAAAGGGGGGTTTTCCCCCCCCCGGGCGATCCGGGGTCGGGGCCGACGTGCGGGATTTTTTAGCTGTAATATACAGGGTGATCACCCCGGCCGACGCGGAACTTGCTTTAGAGTTCCCGCGAAACCTCAGGAAGTTTTTCCTTCGTCCAGGTGGGGTTAAACCCCCAAAAGACCCGGGTATGGATTAAATCTAAGGTCGGGTTTTGGGGTTAATTACAACCCCCCTATGTGATTTAGGCTGGGAAAATATGGGGGCGGGAGCACTGGGCCCGGGCCAATTCCCCTTTTTCTCTTTCCCCTGCTCGAACTTTTAATGGACCCAAATTAATTTTATATTTTTTGGGTTTTCCGGTTTTTCGGGTTCCCCTTTTTTGACGACCCAATTCCTGCAAAAAAGGCCCCCGAAATCCGAAGCCCGGTTTTTTAGTGACCCCTTTTTAGCTACATTGACGGCTTTAGTTGTTGGGGGAAAAATTTTTTACCAGCTTTGGGACATCTAGGGCTGGAATTTTTTTCCCCTTTTTTTTGCTGAATAGCTCTAGGGTCAAAGGGTTTGGGGATGTTTGTGAACAGCAAAATTTTAAAGGGTTGGGGGCTGGGGAATGGGCCCTTGAAAAAATGAATTTGCTTTTTAAAGTAAAACCCTTCCCTTGTAGCTTTTTGGGTTGGGGGTTTAGGGTAATTTTTCTGCTGGGGGGAATTTCGAAAAAGGGCTAAAGTCTTTTGCAGCCTCTAAGGATATGTTCACACAACGTTTTTTTCATGCTTATTTTGGGGCATATTTCGCATTGATAACGTCCATAAATAAGCATCAAAAATGTTTGTAGTACACCTCCCACTTTTTTCCCAAAGTAAATTTTCGTGCCGTTTTTCACCCCAATGCGGGGTTTTACTAGCGTTTTACTCGCATTTGGAGAGGATTTCACTTGAGTAAATTTAAGTGCCTTGTCAATTCTTGGGGCTTTTTTACTCAGGGGTTTAAAAACCCTGGGAAAAACGGGATTGGATTTTCAGGAAACCCGGGAAAAATCTTAAAAAAACGTTTCAAGTAGTGCTAGACGGGGCCCAAAAAGGGTTGGAAAATGGCCCGGTTTCATAGCGCTTCCTTGACCTCCTCATTGTTGGCGACTCATTTTTTTTCTTAAAAGTAAAATCGAAATTAGAGGGAATGGGATGCTCCCCCGGGCCCCTGCAAGACAATGTTTTCCTTTTTAAAAAAAAAAGGCAAAAAACCAAAAAGCCCGCTCACCATTCCAAAGGTTGGGAAACCCCAAAGGATTTCCAGGTAGAAAGGAGATAAAAAAGGGAGTAACAGAAAAAAAAACCAGCGTTTGGTCCCAAAAGCAGAAAAAAAACCCAAAATTTCCTTTTCTTTTAAACGCCCCTTTAAAAAGTATAGTCAACGGCAAAAGGCAAAGGGACAAGTAAGTAGTAATGACACCAACGCATTTTGGGTTGGGTTTTCCCCCTTTGTCATGGCATAACAACAATAAAAATCTAACCCCCCCAAAAATTTTAAAGGGGCCCTACAGACGTTTACTAAAAACAGAGCGTTTTTACCACCTGATGCCGGGAAGGGCCAACCCCCACATGCAGTGTCCCCCTGCCCAACCCGAAAGGGCCGGGAAAAAACAGGGGGATAACGCAATGCACCCGGGATCACAACAACCAAATTCCCCGGGAAGTCCCCACCCTGGCACTTCGCCCCCCCCACTTGGAAAAAGGGGAAAAAGGATGCGCAGGCCCTCGAGGGGAGAGTGAAGCAAGCAGGGGTGTGGAGTCGGGAGTCCGGGCCTATTTTGCGGAGTCGGAGTGGTAAAAAAAGGGGGCCCACTCCGCTCCCCCAAAATAAATAATAAAATTTGGGCCAAATTAGGTTTGGTTTCAGTGCAAAGAGCAAGAGGAAATGGTTTCCCCCCCGGAGTGCTGCTGCCCCAAAATTTCAGATTATCACATTAGGAGTGTAAGGGAGGGCATGTGCAGGGAAAGAGCTGTTTCCCCCGGAAAAAATTCCCCCTCCCCATGACAAACGGGTTTTAGCAAAAATTTTTTACCTGCTTTTTAAAAAAAGAAGGAAAAATTCAACCATTCATTAAAATGACTGTGGCTGAGGCAATTCCTTTTTTCCCTGGGCATTGTTAAAGTGTTGCCCCTGTTTCTTGCTTTGCCCCCCAAGTTAGGGGTAGAAAAGGCCCTTTCCCAGCCTGGAAAATTTAAAGAAATCAGATGTGAGGGAAAATTTTGAAGGGGCCCGGGTGGAGGCCCAAAACTTTTTCTCAGAAAAAAATTCAAAAACTTCAAAAAATGTTCCTTTTTGATATTTACATTTTTTGTGTTTAAAGTCCTATCCAAAAAATATATTTTTAAGACAAGCAAAATGGTAACAATGTTTTTACTTGTGCTTTTTGGCTCCCAAATTTTCCCTATAAGCTTTCATGAGCTACTTAAAAATTTTATATCAGTCTCTTATATTTATACTAAAAATTTTACTTGCAAGTTTTTGCTTTGCTTAGTTCTTAGATTTTTCCCGTAACTCATTGTTTGTTTTGCTCCAAAAAATCAAAGTTAATTTTTTTATTTTGTTAGTATTTGGGAAAAACCCCCTTGGGGTTTTTTTTTGCCCGAATCTTTGGGTTGGATTAATTCAACATTCTTTACCAAAAACTGATCCCCGGTTTTCTAAACCTTCCCAATGTTGGTGCGACTGCTTTGGGTACAAATCGCTTTTTTCCCTTTAACTCTACCCCCAAATGTTTTTAAAAAATCAAAAAATTTGTTACCCTTTTGCTTGTCAGGGCTTTCTACTAAATTGTTATTTTTGTATTAGGGGATAAACAGCCTGAGTTTCCTTTTATAAAAGTTTCATTAAACATGGCCTTTTATGAGGGAGTAGGAGTCGGGTTTGGGAAATTGAGGTCGGGGAGGGGAGGGGTTTGGAAATTGAGGATCGGGGTCGGAGTCGGGGGTTGGGTTTCCGAATCCCGAGCCTGGAAGCAAGCCCCGTGATTCCCGGGTAAGTGTTAAGGCAGGGGGTTAGTTTTCAGTAGGTATATAGGGGTTATAGGTCCCTCAATAGGTATATAGGGGGATATAGGTCCCACTAGGTAATTTTGGCAGGTTTTGGTCCCTCGTGGGTTTAAAAGGCGGTTTATGTCCCCCCCCCAGGTAATTAGGCATTTTTATCCCCATAGGTAATAGGCAGGTATAGGTTCCCCGTGGGGATATAGGGAGGGTTTTAGGGCCCAGTTGGGGAATTTTGGAGGTTTAAAATTCCCCCGTAGGTATATAGGAGGGTTTAGGCCCCCCGTGGGTTTTAAGGAGGGTTTTGACCCCCCAGGGTTTAGGGGTTATATCCAGGGGGTAATTTTGGCAGGTTATAGGCCCCCAGGGGTAAAATTTGGGGGTTATAGGGCCCCCAGGGGTATATAGGGGCAGGTTAAAAAGTCCCCCCAGAGGGATTAGGGAGGGTTTTAGGCCCCCCACGTGTGTATTATAGCAGGTTGATAGGCTCCCCGCGGGAGTATATTCCGGCAGCTTACAGGACCACCAGTGGTATATAGGCAGGTATATGGTCCCCAGTGGGTATATTAGAGTCAGGATTATAAAGCCCCCCATTGGGTATAAAGACAGATTCATATTGTCCCCAGTAGGTATATAGGATGATTAAAGGCCCCCAGTGGGTATACTTATGCAGGTTTATTGTCCCCAGTAGTATATATGCAGGTTATACGTCCCCCCCCATAGGTAATAGGCAGGTTACAGTCCCCATAAGTTATATAAGGCGCTATAAAGTCCCCCGGTTTGTTTAATATGCAGGTTATCGGCCCCCCAGCGGTGTAGGCAGGTTATCTGCCCCCCCAGCGGGTTTATAGAGCAAGGTGTATAGCCCCCCCAGGATGGGTATATAGGCAAGGTTAATATATGTCCCCAGTAGTATATAGGCAGATCATACCGCTCTCCAGCGTGTACTATAGGCAGGTTATATTACCCAGTAGGTAATATAGACAAGTTTATACACTCACCGGCCACTTTATTAGGTACATCCTGTTCCAACCTGCTCGTCTAACACTTAATTTTCTAATCAACACAAACCAACATGGCAGCCACTTCAGTCTGCATTTTAAGGCACATGTGATGACATGGTCAAGACAATCTCCTGCAGATTCAAACCGAGCATCAGTAGGGGGAAGAAAGGTGATTTTGATGTGCTATTAGAACATGGCGCTGGTTGTTGGGTGCCAGAAGGCGCTGGTCAGGAGCGTATTTTCAGAAACTGCTGATCTCTCGGGATTTTCACGCACAACCATCTCTAGGGTTAACCAGAGAATGTTCCGAAAAAGAAAAACATCCAGTGAGCGCAGTCCTGTGGGCGGAAAATGCCTTGTTGAAGCCAGAGGTCAAAGGAGAATGGGCAACTGTTCGAGCGATCAGAAAGGCAACAGTAGACTCAAATAGCCACCCGTTACAACCAAGGTAGTCAACGAGCAGCCTCTGAACGCACAGTACGGCGAACCATTTGCAGGCAGATGGGCTACAGCAGTAGAAGACCACACCGGGTGCCACTCCCATTCACGCTAAGAAACAGGTGAACACTGATGCTCCAATTGGCCAAGCACCACGAAAGTTGGAGCAGAGAAGATTTGAAAAAACTTTGCCTGGTCCATTATGAGTCTCGATTTCTGCTGCGACAATCAGGATGGCTATGTGTTCCAAATTTGGCGTCAACAACATGTCGAAAGCGAAGGAGTCCATCCTGCTTGTATCACGGTTTCAGGCCTGGTGGGTTGGTGGTGTCATGGTGTGGGGAATAGTATTCTTGGCACTCTTGGCCCCATTGGTGCACCATTGAGCCTTCGTTGCAAACGCAAGCCTACTAGTATTGATTGCTGACCATGTCCATCCGCTTTATGACCACAATGTACCCAACATCTGATGGCCTACTTTTCAGCAGGATAGATGCCCATGTTCCATAAAGCTGGAATCATCTCATACTGGTTTCTTGAACATGACAAATGATTCACTGTACTCAAATGACCTCCAGAGTCATCCAGATCTCAATATCCATATAGAGCATCTTTGGAGTGATGTTGTAGGAACTGCGACAGATTCACGCATCATGTATAACGTCAGCCGACAAATCAGCGGTGCAACTTTGTATGCCAACATGTCAATATTGGACCAAAATCACTGAGTCATGGCTTCCAGCACCTTGTGGCAATCATGCCACACGAAGAAATTTGAGGCAGTTCTGAAATGCGAAAAGGGGGTCCAACCCGGTTCAGACATGGTGTATCCTAATAAACAGTGGCCGTGAGTAGTATGATGGCCCCCCAAAGTATATAGTAGTCAGGAGTATACAATGTCCCCAGTAGGTATATAGGCAGGTTATAAGCCCCCTGGTTGGTTAATAACACCAGGTTTATTAGGCCCTCCCAGCGGTATGCCATAGCGCGGGAGTATTTATAGCCCCCCCAGCGGGTATATAGGCAGGTTATATGTCCCCCAGTACATATATAGACAGGTTATAGGTCCCCCAGTAGGTAGATAGGAAGATTAGAGGCCCCCCAGGTGGGTATTAGCAGGACTTAATATGTTCCCCACTAAGGTATATAGACAGGTTATACGTCCACCCCAATAGTATATACGGCGCTAGGTTACATTCCCCAGTAGGTATAACGTCATGTATAAAAGCCCCCCAGTGGTATAGTATGCAGGTTATAGTCCCCCTCGGGTAATAATCAGGTGTTTAAAGTGGCCACCCCCAGTCGGGGAATATAGGCAGGTTCATCATGGCTCCCACATGCGGTTAACATAGCAGGTTATGTCCCCCAGTAGGTTATATAATGTCCCGATTATAGGTCCCCCACCTGTTCATATAGACAGGTTTTATAGGTCCCCCAGCGGGTTTATAGGCAGGTTATAGGTCCCCCAGTGGGTTTATAGGCAGGTTATAGGTCCCCCAGCGGGTATATAGGCAGGTTATAGGTCCCCCAGTGGGTTTATAGGCAGGTTATATGTCCCCCAGTACATATATAGGCAGGTTATATGTCCCCCAGTACATATATAGGCAGGTTATAGGTCCCCCAGTGGGTTTATAGGCAGGTTATAGGTCCCCCAGTAGGTATATAGGCAGGTTATATGTCCCCCAGTACATATATAGGCAGGTTATAGGTCCCACATTAGGTATATAGGCAGGTTATATGTCCCCCAGTAGGTATATAGGCAGGTTATATGTCCCCCCAGAAGGTATAATAGGCAGTTATAGGTCCCCCATAGGTATATAGGTAGTTATAGGTCCCACAGTGGGTATAAGCGCAGGTTAAGGTATATCCCATGGGTTTAGGCAGGTTATATGTCCGCCACAAGTACAATATATAGGCAGGTTATTATGTCACCCTCAGTACATATATGAGGCAGGTTATAGGCCCCCATGGGTTTATAGGCAGGTTTTATAGTTACCCCCAGACAGGTATATAGGCAGGTTTATATGTCCCCCCAGTACATATATAAGGCAGGTTATATGGTCCCCCCGCGGGTATATAGCGCAGGTTAATGTCTCCCAGTTACAATATATCGCAGGTTATAGGTCCCCCAGTGGGTTTATAGGCAGGTAATAGGAATCCCCATAGGTATACATAGGAGCAGGAGATGATACGTTGTCCCCCATTAGCTATAGAGCGGGGCAGGTTACATTTCCCCCAGTAGGTCTAGAGTAGGCAGGTTATATGTCCCCCAGTAGGTATATAGAGCAGTGTTATAGGTCCCCCAGTGGTATGTAGGTAGGTTATAGTTCCCCAGTGGGTATGAGTATGCAGGTTACAATTCCCGCAGTAGGTATATAGGCAGTTATAAAGGTCCCCCAGTGGTAATAGCGGGCAGGTTACAGGTCCCCCCATTAGTTTATAGGCAGGTTATATGAGTCCCCGAGCAGTGGGTAAATATAGGCAAGGGTTAATCGGTCCCCCAGTGGGTTTTATAGGCAGTTATGATGTCCCCCAGTACATATATATCATGCAGGGTATAGGTCTCCCCAGTGGGTATATAGGCAGGTATAGGTCCCTCCTGTACATAATGGCAGGTACAAGGTCCCCCAGTGGGTTTATAGGCAGGTTATATGTCCCCCAGTACATATATAGGCAGGTTATAGGCCCCCCAGTGGGTTTATAGGCAAGTTATATGTCCCCCAGCAGGTATATAGGTAGGGTATAGGTCCCCCAGCGGGTATATAGGCAGGTTATAGGTCCCCCAGCGGGTATATAGGCAGGTTATATGTCCCCCAGTGGGTATATAGGCAGGTTATAGGTCCCCCAGTACATATATAGGCAGGTTATAGGCCCCCCAGCGGGTATATAGGCAGGTTATAGGTCCCCCAGCGGGTTTATAGGCAGGTTATATGTCCCCCAGTACATATATAGGCAGGTTATAGGTCCCCCAGTGGGTTTATAGGCCAGGTTATAGGTCACCTCAGTGGGTTTATAGCAGATATAGACTCCCCAGTACATATATAGTCATGTTAAAGGGTCCCCCAGTGGGTTTATAGGCAGGTTATAGGTCCCCCAGTGGGTTTATAGGCAGGTTATATGTCCCCCAGTACATATATAGGCAGGTTATAGGTCCCCCAGTGGGTATATAGGCAGGTTATAGGTCCCCCAGTACATATATAGGCAGGTTATAGGTCCCCCAGTGGGTTTATAGGCAGGTTATATGTCCCCCAGTACATATATAGGCAGGTTATAGGTCCCCCAGTGGGTTTATAGGCAAGTTATATGTCCCCCAGCAGGTATATAGGTAGGGTATAGGTCCCCCAGCGGGTATATAGGCAGTGTTTTATAGGATCCCCAGCGGTATATAAAGGCAGGTAATAAGGTTCCCCCAGCGGTATATAAGGCGAGGTTATAGTGTCCCCCATTCGGGTGTTATGCTTGACAGGTCATAGGTCCCCCCAGCGGGTATAATAGGCATGGTTATAGGGTCCCCCAGTGGGTTTAAATAGGCAGTTATAGGTGTCCCCCATTAGGTAAATAAGGCAGGTTATATGTCCCCCAGTACACATTAAGGCAGGTTATAAGTCCCACATTAGTAGAGCTAGGCCAGGTTATATGTCCCCGTCAGTAGGTTATATAGGCAGGTTATATTGTTCCCCCCAGTTACATGATAGTAGGCAGGTTATCGGATCCCCCAGTGGGGGGGTTCATAGGCAGGTTTATAGGTCCCCAGTAGGTAAATAGGCAGGTTATATGATCCCCAGTACATAAAATCAGGCAGGTTATAGTCCCCTACATAAGGTTTATATAGGCAGGTATTTGTCCCCCAGTAGGTATTATAGGCCAGGTTATATGTCCCCCAGTAGGTATATAGTGCAGGTTAAGTGTCCCCCAGTGGGTATATAGGTAGGTTTATAACGGTCCCACAGTGGGTATATAGGCATGTATAGGTCCCCCAGTGGGTTATAGGCAGGTTAAATGTCCCCCCAGTACCTAATAAGGCAGGTTATATGTCCCCCCAGTACATATATAGGCAGGGTTATAGTCCCCTCAGTGGGTATAGCAGTTATGAGGTCCCCCATTAGGTATATAGGCAGGTTATATGTCCCCCAGTACATATATAGCGGTTTATAGGCCCCCCAGGGTATATAGGCAGTTATATGTCCTCCCCAGTACATATAATGCAGGTTTATAGGTCCCCCAGTGGGTTTTATAGGCAGTTATAGTCCCCCAGTAAGGTATACTAGCGGTTAAATGCCCCCAGTAGCTATATAGGCAGGATAAATGTCCCCATTAGGTATAAGGCAGGTTTATAAGACCCCCCATAGGTATCTAGGCAGGTTATAGGTTCCCGCCAGTAGGTAAGAGGGTAGGTTATAGGTTCCCCCAGTTTGGGTATATAGGTGCAGGTTACAAGTCCCCCAGTAGGTATTAGGCCGGTTTATACAGGTCCCCCCCAGTAGGGTAATAGTATAGTAGCAGGATACAGGTCCCCCATTTAGGTATCGATAGGCAGGTTATAGGTCACACAGTCTGGTTTATAGCTCAGTTATATGTCCCCCAGTACAATATATAGGGCAGTTAATATGTCCCCTGTGGGGTATATAGATGGCAGGTTTAAATAGTCCCCCAGTACATCATTATAGCAGTTAAAGGTCCCCCATTGTGCGGTGGGTTTATAGGCAGGTTATAGGTCCCCCAGTACTTATATAGGCAGGTTATAGGCCCCCCAGTGGGTTTATAGGCAAGTTATATGTCCCCCAGCAGGTATATAGGTAGGGTATAGGTCCCCCAGCGGGTATATAGGCAGGTTATAGGTCCCCCAGCGGGTATATAGGCAGGTTATAGGTCCCCCAGCGGGTATATATAGGCAGTTAGAGGTCCCCCAGTACATTTATAGGCAGGTTATAGGTCCCCCAGCGGGTATATAGGCAGGTTATAGGTCCCCCAGCGGGTTTATAGGCAGGTTATATGTCCCCCAGTACATATATAGGCAGGTTATAGGTCCCCCAGTGGGTTTATAGGCAGGTTATAGGTCCCCCAGTGGGTTTATAGGCAGGTTATAGGACCCCCAGTACATATATAGGCAGGTTATAGGTCCCCCAGTGGGTTTATAGGCAGGTTATAGGTCCCCCAGTGGGTTTATAGGCAGGTTATAGGTCCCCCAGTACATATATAGGCAGGTTATAGGTCCCCCAGTGGGTATATAGGCAGGTTTATAGGTCACCCCAGAACTTTAGGCAGTTATAGGTCCCCCAGTACATATATAGGCAGGTTATAGGTCCCCCCAGTGGGTTTATAGGCAGGTTATATGTCCCCCAGTACACAAACTAGCAGTTATAGGCCCTCCCAGTGGGTTTCTAGGCACGTTATATGTCCCCCAGTAGGTATATAGGCAGGTTATAGGTCCCCCATTAGGTATATAGGCAGGTTATAGGTCCCCCAGCGGGTATATAGGCAGGTTATATGTCCCCCAGTGGGTATATAGGCAGGTTATAGGTCCCCCAGTACATATATAGGCAGGTTATAGGTTCCCCAGCGGCGTATAGTAGGCCAGGATCATAGGTTCCCCCAGTCGGGTTTATTAGTCAGGTTTATAGGTCCCCCAGTACATATATAGGCAGGTTATAGGTCCCCCAGTGGGTTTATAGGCAGGTTATAGGTCCCCCAGTAGGTATATAGGCAGGTTATATGTCCCCCAGTACATATATAGGCAGGTTATAGGTCCCCCAGTGGGTTTTGGGCGGGCCCAAAGGTCCCCCAGCGGGTTTTATAGGCGGGGTTATGGGCCCCCCAGGGGGGTATATAGGCAGGTTATGGGCCCCCCATTTAAAATAGGCATTTTATATTTCCCCCAGGGGGGTTTTAAATGGGCCCGGGGTTATATGCCCCCAAAGTACAAATAAGGAAGGTTATGGGCCCCCCCATTTGGGTTTTTTGGCAGGTCATATTTTCCCCCAGCAGGAAATTTGGGTAGGTATAGGCCCCCCAGCGGGTATATAGGCAGGTTATGGGCCCCCATTACATATTTAGGCAGGTTAAAAGGTCCCCCAAAGGGGGTTTTATAGGCATTTTTAATAGGCCCCCCCAGCATTAAACGGGGGGGCTACTTTTGGGAACCCCAAGAATCCCCCCTCCCCCCCAACACATTTTGTGAAAATTTTACATAATGTTTTTTCAAATAAAACTTCTAGAGGGGAGGCAGGGGGGTGGGGTGGGGACCCCGGGAATTTCCGCCATCCTCAGGGGCCCAGGGTAGGGGGTTCAGCTCCGTACACGGGTTCCCAAACCCCGGGCCCTTGCATTTCCGGCGGCCGTACACAGGAGCTCCAGCCCGGAGCGCTTCATCCTCCGAGCAGCAGAGGGCGCACTCCCGGGGGGCCGAAGTGGGGGGCCCCAAACACGGGTGATCCTCCGAAAGCAGAGGGCCCCGCTCCCCCCCCCTCCGCTCCGCGACATCTTTGTTATTGTTCCCTCCGTAGCCCCGGCATTCTCAGAGGGCAGGCCTAGCGAGGGGTCCTTACAGGCCCCGCCCCCGACTCCGCCCACTGGCATCTCAAATGTCCAATATGGCGGCGTTGTGGTTGTCCCGGTGATTGGACACCGTCAAGGGGTCCAGGATGTTGAAGAATACCGGCTACTTTCGGGGGATTGAGTGTCCGTTCAGTGAGAGCTGTCTGCGGGCCCCCTGTTTTTTCGGAAAAAAATAGGAAGGCGCCCGGGAGTGGGAAGGCCCCGAAACGGGGGGGGGAAGGGGCCCGGGATGCCATTTTGTGAAAGTGTAAAGGTGTGTGTGTATTAGCCATACAGTTGTTAGTGGCTGTTTTATGTAAATTACCATGCAGTGTGTGTATGTTTAAAAGGGGGTGTGTATATAGCCACCAGTGTGTGAAAGTAAAAGAAAAAAATTTTTATGTGGTCACTTTCAAGCGTTTGTGTAAAATAAATGAAAAGGGTGTGGGTGAAGGTGTTTTGGGGTGGTTTTTATGTTGAAAAAAAAATTTAAAAACTAAAAATATAACCTTAAAAATCTTCCCCGACAGACCAAAATTTTAAAAAAAAAAACCCCAGAAAATTTGGCATTTTAAATGGTGTATGGGATGTAATTTTTTAATATATAATATTTATTTATATATGGGGTGTGTGTGTGTGGTCACTTGCAGATTGGGTTTTTAAAAATTTTAAAAAACCCCCCAGTTACCACAAAAATGTTGGGTTTTGTAAGTATAAAATTTATTTAAAAAAAATTTAAATTTTAAAATAAAGACATTGGGAGGACACACACAAAAATAAAGATAATACAAAATTTTTGTAAGGTGAAAATTAAAAAAATATATTATATTTAAAAAAATAAGACATTGCAGTGACTACACACAAATGAATATGGGAATATATACAATTCTGAAAGTGTGTATATATAAATATAGAAAATAAAAAAGACATTTGCAGTGACTACACACAAAAGAAAATGTGCATATATAACATTCTGTATGAGTATATATATAATATATATATATATATAATATATATATATATATATTATATACAGTATCTAAAAAAAGTAAGTACACCCCTTACTTTTTTGAAAACATTGTATTCTATCTTTTTATAGAAACATGAAGATCTGACACTTTGATACAATGTAAAGTAGTCAGTGTGCAGCTTGTATAACAGTGTAAATTTGGTGCCCTCAAAATCACTTAACACAGCCATCAATGTCTAAACTGCAACAAACATGAGTACACATCTAAGTGAAAATTGATAAATTGTGCCCAGTTTGCCATTTTCCCTCCATGCGACTTGTTACTGTTACAATGTGTCAGGTGTGAATCGGGAGCAGGTGTGTTAAATTTGGTGTTATCGCTCTCACATGCTCTCATACTGGTCACTGGAAGTTCATCATGGCTCCTCATGAAAAAGAACTGACTGAGGATCAGAAAAAAAGAATAGTTGCTCTACATAAAGATGGCCGAGGCTATAAGAAGATTGGCAAGGCCCTGAAACTGAGCTGCAGCGCGGTGGCCAAGACAGGCTCCACTCAGAACAGGCCTTGCCATGGTCGATCAAATAAGTTAAGTGCACATGCTCAGGGTCATATCCAGAGATGTGCTGCTAGGCTTGCTGCAGAGGTTACAGGGTTGGAGGGGGTCAGTCTGTCAGTGCTCGGACCATACGCTGCAGACTGCATTAAATTGATCTGCATGGCTGTCGTCCCAGAAGGAAGTCCCTTCTAAAGATGCTGCACAAGAAAGTTGGCAATCAGTTTGCTGAAGACAAGCAGACTAAGGACATGGATTACTGGAATCATGTCCTGTGCTCTGATGAGACCAAAGTGAACTTATTTGGTTGAAATGGTGTCAAGTCTGTGTGTTGACAACCAGGTGAGGAGCACAAAGACAAGTATGTCTTGTCTACAGTCAAACATGGTGGTGGGAGTGTCATGGTTTGGGGCTGCATACGTGCTGCTGACTGTGTTCATTGAGGGAACCATGAAGGCCCACATGTACTGTGACATACTGAAGCAGAGCATGATCCCCTCCCTTCTGGTATACGAAGATATTTATTATCCCTATTTCAACGCGTTTTGTTCAAGGTTGCTATAATAGAATTCTCCAATTCCCCAATTACATAGAACTGCAAAGAAACGAAAGGGAAACCCAAATTTTATGATAAAATCTTAAACTTTACTGTACAAAATATAAAACATTTTTTACCCCGTAGGTTACCGCCCAATTTTATCCTTTTGAAGGGTAGCAGAACAAGCCTTTAATGGCGTTGTTCTGCTACCCTTCAAAAAGGGATAAAAATTGTGGGGGGAAAACCTAGGGCAAATTTATGTTTTTATTTTGTACAAAAAAGTTTGAAGATTTTTATCATAAATTGGTTCCCTTACGAACCCTTTGCAGTACCCCCCCCTTCTGGGCCCAGGGAATATTCCAAATATGAAACGACCCCCAAACACCTCCAAGACGAGCGCCTTGCTAAAGAAAATGAGGATAAAGGTGGGGACTGGCCAATCAGCTCCAGACCCTAAACCCTTTTGAGCCTCGGGGGTTTCCTCAAACAAAGGGGAGGGACAAGGTCTCTAACATCCACCGCTCCTGAGCCTTATGGAGGAGGGAAAGAGGTTTCCAGTGGCTGCAACCTTTGAAGCTCTGGACCTCCATGCCCAAGAAGAAAAGGCAGTGCGGGCAAATAATGGTGCCAACAAAATATTAAAATTTTTGGGCAAATTTCCCCATTGTACTTGGGGTGTATCACCTTGTTGCCAGCGGTTGAAAATTGATGGTGGGGTTGAGGTTTTGAGGACACACCACATTTACAGTTTTATACAAGCTGCACTGATGGTTACTGGTATCAAAGTGTCAGATTTCAGGTTGTCCTCAGCAGGTTGTATCAAAGAGACTGAAAGAGTCAGAGGCAAAAAAGTGGCCTCCTCAAACTGCAGAACTGGATGGTGAAGGCTGCACAACTCTAGGCACGTTTTAGGGAGGTGAGAGGCACCCAGTGTCGCATAAGACCATTCGTAACCGATGACATCAGCGAGGTCTGTGTGCTGCCCTGACCCCACCACCAGGCAAGGGTCCTCGTCTTTAAAAGGGCAAGAGCCTACGCTGGACGAGGGACCCCGTGGCATCAGTCTTTTCAGGAGAAACTATACTTCTAAGCAGAAATTATGGCCGACGACGAAGCCGGAGGCTTAAAGGAGAGCGCTATGCATCAGCCAGGTCAGGTACCCTTGCCGGTCATCTGGCACACAGACCACGCCGTTGTAAACGGTTACGAATGGTCTGATGTGACACTTGCTTGTCTCGCCTCCCTTAAACTGCTGGGTTGTTTTTGGATTCATTACCGTTCCGAGGGGAAATTTGGGTTAAAATGAAGCGTCACAGTTGGATGGAGCCCAAAAAAAGTCCGCTTCTTTCCCTTTTTTTTACCTTCCCCAAACTCTCTGTATTTGTTTCAACGCTGAGACACTCTTAAGTTCATGGGCCCCTTCCCTCTGAGAGACCCGCTTGAAGCCTCCCAATAGCGAGGTACGTTGATCAGTTTTAAGGGGTCGCCCGGTCTGTTTATGCTAAAAAATGTCAACGCAGGATAGGACGACTGTTTAAAACCCAATTGAAATTGATCCCCTAAAATTTTTTTGGGCGATTCAGGGATCAAACACCTGTTGGGAACTTTGCCATTAAGCTCCTTGTTGGAGAACAGCAAGTTGTGCAGAAAGTACTGAAACATTGAACAGTTGGCTGTGTGCATTGTAAAGTTACGAGATGGCCTCATTTTAGTTCATTTAAAAAAAAAAAAAAATTCAAGAAAAGTGATGTTCATCCTGAAATTTCATTTGAAAGCCAAATATCCCTAACTTCTTGTTAGTAATGTATATGGTAGGTTGTGATGGGCATCTGCGGTCAAGCTGACTGCATTCCATAGCTGCCTACCACACCCCTTCTATATGCACCAAGCCAGCTCACCAGATCAAATCATTGGTAAACCATTCGCAGCCTCCATCGCAGAGGTGGAACTGGGTCACTTTGACAGCGGACAATAATGGAGCCCGGGAGACGCCATTGACGACAATGAGGTCTGTCGGGTTTCCGTCGTGGTGTCCCTTGTTCTGCAAGAAGAAATGGCTCCGGCATGCTGCTCTAATTTTATTTATATTTTTTTTCCTGTCGCTCCCGAAATTCTGATGTAAGTGTTCACTTGGCCTTAGTAGAAATAATCCTAATATCGGCCTTGGTGGTATCATATATGAATGATCCAGTCAAGAAAAAGCCAGTCAATAGATTTGATTGCCCAAAATCGCAGTATTTTAGATAGGGGGACAGAAAAGGAGCACGGACATAGTTGTATGACTGAGAGAAACGTGTCCTGGGGTGCTCTCTGCTCTATATTACCTTCATTTCATCTCACCTCAGTCCTGTGTTCTTGGTTTCATTTTGAAGTCAGGGGCGTGTTTACTGGTTCTACTAGGTGCATAGAACCAGGTCTGTAGTATAGCAACCGTGCGGGGCGCCAATAGGAAAACAAACGGGTCTTACATAGCAACCATGCGGCACTTTCAGGATGAACAAACAGGTTGAGCTATAGAAACCCGTGGGGCACATAGGATAGAACAAAAAGGTCTGTAGTATAGCAACCAGTGCTGGCACCCTATCAGATAGAACAAACAGGTCTGTAGCTATAGCAACCAGTGCTGGCAGCCTATCAGGAGAGATCAAACCGGTTCAGATGGGGCGGATCAGCTAAGAATTTGTATGGAAAATCCACAGAATGTTAAACAAGTAAAATGAGCTTTTTAAGAGGTTGTCTCATAAAAAGCTTAGTTTAACTTGTGGGGAAATTAATGAAGACTTTTTCCAAAAAAATTTTGCCTTTTTATTTTGCTTTGTTGAGGAGATGAGAGATTTTATCTGCTCCGAATGCACACAGATTTCTCTGGTTACCGTCCTGTGCAGAGAGCGACGCCGACAGCTTGAAAACATAGTTTGTTATCCATAACAAGTAAGCTAGTTGGTTTATTTTCTTTGCACGCCGATGCCTGCTCTAATTACCCATTTCATCTTCCCTTAGCCTGTTTTCTTGGTTTTTTTTTGAATTCAGGGGCATTTATGGTTCCACTGGGCTGCAGTAGAAGCCAGGTTTGTAGCATAGAAACCAGTGCTGGCAGCCTATCATGAGGATAAAACGGGTCTTTTGCTATGCAACAGCACTGGCACCCTATCATGAGAGATAAAAACGGGTCTGTAGCTATAGCAACCGACGGGCAGCCTATATGAAGACAAACCAGGTCTTAGCTATAGAAACCACACTGGCAGCCTACTAGGAGAGATCAAACAGGTCTGTACTTTAGAAACCAGTGCGGGCACCTACGGGATGATCAAACGGTCTGTAGCATAGAAACCCAGTGCTGGCAGTACAGGATAGACAAACAGGTCTGTAGCTATAGCAACCAGGGGCTGGCAGCCTATCGAAGATCAAACAGGTCTGTAGCTATAGCAACTTGTGCTGGCACCCTATCAGGATAGATCAAACAGGTCTGTAGCTATAGCAACTAGTGCTGGCACCCTATCAGGATAGATCAAACAGGTCTGTAGCTATAGCGACCTGAGGAGCTGATGCAGCCCATACAAGAGGGGATATCTAGGCATAGGTAGGACACTGTTAATGGACACATATTGTGAAGTGACTTGGTTTTTCAAGATCTTTAACATAAAAAGCAGCGTTCCTTATAGTGAGACAACCCCTTTAAAGCTGTCATTCAGAGCTGAGAAGAAGGACTGGAGAAGCGCTCAGTGCTGAGAGCTCCAGGAACCTGTGGGAGCGGTGGCCAAATCATTCAAGGGGTTTTTCAAGACTTGCAAACCTCCTTTTGTACTAAAATAGAAAATGAGTCCATACTTTCCTCTCCCATCACAACCGTTCCAGCGCTGCAAGAGCTCCAGTGTCCACCCTTTAGCCCCGGTCCCTCACTGATGACATCACGTTCATGGGTCGCATGATGCTGCAGCCAATCACTGACCTCTGTGCTGTATATGTAGACGTGACTACCAAGGCCAGAGATCGGTTTCAGCGTCCTGTGATCCATGAACGTGATGTCATCAGTGAGAGACTGGAAGTGGAACGCTAGTAATAGGAGGTTAGCTAGGTTTAATTTTCTATTTTAGTACAGAGGGAGGTTGTAAGGAGGTTTCTAAATGTCTGCCTCCTCTACCGAGTGCTGTCTGCAGTTTCAGGAGCGCAGAACTACTCGCTACTACCATAACCTTGTTCCATGGTGATTACCGGCTCTTGCGTATGGATGTATACAATGGATTCTGGACTTTAAAAAAAAAAAAAAAAAAAATGTTTTCAGAGCGGAGATTCAGCTTTAAGAGGTTTTCCAGGATTTAAAAAAAAAAAAAAAAAGCCATGGCTTGCAATTATATTGAAATAAAAAGAAGGCTGTACTCACCTGTGTACTCCTGCTGTTTACCTGGCTGCAGCGTGGGGGGGGGCCCGTGTGGCGGTGTCGCCCCCTGCAGCGTGGGGGGAGGCTCGTGTGGCGGTTCGCCCCCTGTGCGTGGGGGGGGGGGGCCGTTGGGCAGTGTCGCCCCCGGCAGCGTGGGGGGGGGGGGCCCATGTGGCGGTGTCGCCCCCCTGCAGCGTGGGGGGGGGGGGGCCCGTGGTGGCGGTGTCCGCCCCCTGCAGCGTGGGGGGGGGCCCGTGTGGCGGTGTCGCCCCCTGCAGCGTGGGGGGGGGGCCCGTGTGGCGGTGTCGCCCCCTGCAGCGTGGGGGGGGGGGGCCCGTGTGGCGGTGTCGCCCCCTGCAGCGTGGGGGGGGGGGGGGCCCGTGTGGCGGTGTCGTCCCCTGCAGCGTGGGGGGCCCGTGTGGCGGTGTCGCCCCCTGCAGGTGGGGGGGGGCCCGTGTGGCGGGGTCGCCCCCTGCAGCGTGGGGGGGGGGGGGCGTGTGGCTGGTGTCGCCCCCTGCGGCGTGGGGGGGGGCGGGGCGTGTGGCGGTGTCGCCCCCTGCGGCGGTGGGGGGGGGGAGGCCCGTGTGGCGGTGTCGCCACCAGCGGCGTGGGGGGGGGGAGGCCGTGTGGCGGTGTCGCCCCTGCGGCGTGGGGGGGGGGGGAGGCCCGTGTGGCTGGTGTCGCCCCCTGCGGCGTGGGGGGGGGGGCCGTGTTGTCGGCGGTGTCGCCCCCTGCCGGCGTGGGGGGGGGGCCCGTGTGGCGGTGTCGCCCCCTGCGGGGGGGGGGGGGGGGCCGTTGTGGCGGTGTTTGCCCCCCCGCGGCGTGGGGGGGGGGGGCCCAGTGTGGCGGTGTCGCCCCCTGCGGCCGTGTGGGGGGGGGGGGGGCCCGTGTGGGCGGTGTCGCCCCCAGCGGCGTGGGGGAGGCCCGTGTGGCGGTGTCGCCCCCTGCGGCGTGGGGGGAGGCCCGTATGTCTATGTTGCAGCTGCACAATGTTGTGCTGGTGTGCACGGGTATACAGGTATGTTACCGGTTCAGCCAATTTTATCACGCTTGGTGAGGTGGGGGAGGAATAAAGTGGTATTTATGGCATCTTTCACATAGTTGCAGGCTCATCCTGAGCAGAGCTGGACAGCAATTTGAATGCAGAGATATCTGATTATTAATAACACCAGCTCTCCACTACAGCTGCCCCTGTCTGCACGAGCTGAGGGAAGGTCACATGAAGCTAATAAAAGCTTCATCAGTGTCCCTGTGCATTAGTCCCGTCCTCTCTCCGCACCGCCTCTGTGCCGCCCTGGTTCTTCACAATAGTATCAGTCAGTGCCTGTATGTCCTGATCCAGAGCCGCCTTGTCGGTGGGCACAGGGCATTGGTAGCCGCTTCAGCTGCTGAAAAGGTGGCTCCCGGCTGACGCACAAACCCTGACTAAAATGAATCGGAAGGGCCCGGAGGGCCGAGGAATGGAGAGCACTTGTCTCCTGGAGTCCAGAGCCACCTCCTCGGCAAACTCAACGCATCGGCAGCAGCTACGGGCGACTTTAGACCTAGAGAAACAAGCCTGAGCGATCTTGTGGAGGAGCAGCTACAATGGAACTGGGGCTAATGTATAGAGTGGAGGGGGCCACATATCAGGGACAAGAAATAATGTCTTTTCCACGCCTCTATTGCCAAATTTCAGTAACTGTAAAACCTTATGCATTTTTGAAAAACGTAGTATACGTGTTTTTTTTATGTATTTTTTTTTTTTTTTTTTAACTCGACAAATGTGGATTTAAAGCAGTGCGGCCCGGCAGCTCTTGGAAACTACAACTCCCATCATGCCCACTGATATAGATTATATAAATGCACGATAGGAATTGTAGTTTCCAAACAGCTGTAGAGCCTTACTTTGCAGACCACTGATTTAAAGGATCCGTACACACGGCAGGGTTTTCAGCTGAAAACTGACTGTAAACCATTCCCATAGACTTCAATAGAAAATCCGAGCTGTAGTCTACACAGCTCAGATTTTCTGACAGTCGGATTTCAAATCCGAAAACCTTTAAAAAAAAAAAAAAAAAACTTGCAACGTGCACATTCTTCTGCCCGGTTCTAAGACAGAAAATGTACTGTTCAATGTGTAGGGGGACGGCCGAATCCGCAAACTGCGCCAGAAACTGCCCCCTATCCGTTCAAAAATTGGTAATATCCTGGACTCGTTAATCAAAGTCCGACCTGTATTTTGTCAGTGCCGCGTGGCCTCGCCCATAATCTGCACTGCAGATCCGTTTCTGCTCTGATTTGTGTGGATTTTGTTTACTGCTTCTCAACATCAATCTCCCAGGCCTTCCGCCATCTTTAGTGACGGCTCCAGCGGCCTCCTGCATCGTACCACATCCTAAGGCTGAGTGCACACAGCATAGGACAAAAACTGTCAGAAAGCCGACACACGGTGTGTGCAAAAAACACGGTTTTGGTTATTTTCGCCTTCAGCCCCTACTATTGAATGTATGGGACACCGACAGCAAAACTGCGATAGAATTTACAACATATTGCAAATTCCCATGGATTTTTAATGCGCTGGAAAAAAAAACCCTTTAGACTACAGCCCAGGTTTTTTCGTTGCGGTCTATGCAGAACATGTGAACATACCCTAACACGTAGGGCATGTCCAAAGCAGAGAACCCTTTAAAGGGGCTTCCAGTTTATAAAGTCACTATCAGAATTACCTGGCTTCACACGCATCGGTTTCCTTCACCTTTTCCGAGATTGACCGAGTTAGGATTACACATTTATGGATATTACACATATCCGCTTGTTAGTTAAGGTCAGTCTAGAGACGGGCTTGAGGAGTCTCTGCTGCTCGTCTGTGTCGGTAACGCTGCAGCCATGCCTCAGTCTGTGGGGGGGAGTTTCAGCAGCTCGCTTTGGGCTGTGACACGTCTGGTCAGCCTACAGATGGGCTTGAGAGGTCTCGGCAGCTTGGGCAGCAGCCATGCGCTTTGCTGTTTGGGTCTTTTGTCCAAGTGCATATTATAGGTACAGTTTTTCATTGCGAGTAAAGAGAAATTTGACGTCCTGAAGAGTAGATTCCAATCCTAAACCTTCCAAAGGGGATGCAGTGCAGATTTAGTGGTTGTGGCTACTTCATAATCTACATCTGCACAGTGGCCCCAGGCTATCCGCTGTGCAAGGGAACAGCAGCAAAGCTTCAAGTACACTACCGTTCAAAAGTTTGGGATCACTTAGAAATTTCCTTATTTTTGAAAGAAAAGCACAGTTTTTTTTCAATGAAGCTAACATTAAATGAATTAGAAATCCCCTCTATACATTGTTAATGTGGTAAATGACTATTCTAGCTGCAAACGTCTGGTTGTTAATGCAATATCTTCGTAGGTGGATAGAGGCCCATTTCCAACAACCATCACTCCAGTGTTCTAATGGTGCATTGTGTTTAACTGTGTAAGAAGGCCATTGGATATTTTGAACACCCTTGTGCAAGTATGTCCGCACAGCTGAAAACAGTTTTACTGATCAGAGAAGCTATAAAACTGACCTTCCTTTGAGCTAGTTGAGAATCTGGAGCATTACATTTGTTGGTTCGATTAAACTCACAAAATGGCCAGAAAAAGAGAACTTTCATGTGAAACTCGACAGTCTATTCTTGTGCTGAGCGATGGTTATTCCATGTGAGAAATTGCCAAGAAACTGAAGATTTCCTACAACTGTGTGTACTACTCCCTTCAGAGGAGAGCACAAACAGGCTCTAACCAGAGTAGAAAGAAGTGGGAGGCCCCGCTGCACAACTGAGCAACAAGACAAGTACACTAGAGTCTCTAGTTTGAGAAATCGACGCCTCACAGGTCCTCAACTGGCAGCTTCATTGAATAGTACCCGCAAAACGCCAGTGTCAACGTCTACAGTGACGAGGCAACTCTGGGATGCTGGCTTTCAGGGCAGAGTAGCAAAGAAAAAGCCATATCTGAGACTGGCTGATAAAAGGAAAATATTAATATGGGCTAAAGAACACAGACATTGGACAGAGGAAGATTGGAAAACTGTGTTATGGAGACGAATCGAAGTTTGAGGTGTTTGGATCACACAGAAGAACATTTGTGAGACGCAAAACAACTGAAAAGATGCTGGAAGAGCCTGACGCCATCTGTCAAGCATGGTGGAGGTCATTTGAGGGTCTGGGGTTGCTTTGGTGCTGGTGGAGGTAATGTGATGGTCTGGGTTTGCCTGACGCCATCTGTCAAGCATGGTGGAGGTCATGTGATGGTCTGGGGTTGGTGCTGGTGGAGGTAATGGGTGGGTCTGGGGTTGGTGCTGGTGGAGGTAATGGGTGGGTCTGGGGTTGGTGCTGGTGGAGGTAATGTGGTGGTCTGGGGTTGGTGCTGGTGAAGGTTATGTGATGTTCTGGGGTTGCTTTGGTGCTGGTAAAGTGGGAGATTTGTACAAGGTAAAATGGATTTTGAATAAGAAAGGCTCTCACTCCATTTTGCAACGCCATGCCATATCCTGTGGGGGGCGCTTGATTGGAGCCAATTTCATCCTGCAATGACCCAAAGCCACCTCCAAATGATGCAGGAACTATTTCGGGAAGAAGCAGGCAGCTGGTATTCTATCTGTAATGGAGTGACCAGCGCAGTCACCAGATCTCAACCCCATTGAGCTGTTGTGGGAGCAGCTTGACCGTATGGTGCACAAAAAGTGCTCATCAAGCCAATCCAACTTGTGGGAGGGACTTCTGGAAGCATGGGGGGAAATTTCTCCAGACTACCTAAGCAAAATAACAGCTAGAATGCCAAAGGTCTGCAATGCTGGAATTGCTGCAAAAAGGAGCAACGAAAGCAACGTTTGAAGTAGAAAATTATTATTTCAAATAAAAATCATTATTTCTAACCTTGTCAATGTCTGGACGAGATTTCTACTCATTTTTCAACTCATTTGATAAATAAAAGTATCAGGGAAAACACACAATTGTCTGGGGGACCCCAAACTTTTGAACGGTAGTGTGTGTGGGACCATTCTCTGCCATGTGGCCTGGAGCACTTCGGACTCCACAGAACGGCCCACAGTAGTGCTGCGATACCCCTCCATTCTCGGATTGGAGAAAGAAAGAGTGTGCCATCACATGATGACTGGAATATTCCTCTAAGCCAGTGTTTCACAACTCCAGTCCTCACGCCCCACCAACAGGTCATGTTTTCAGGATCTCCCATAGAATGCACGGATAATAATTAAGTCACCTGTGCAGCATAATTAAATCACCTGTGCAATGTTAAGGAAATCAGAAAACATGACCTGTTGGTGGGTCTTGAGGACTGGAGTTGAGAAACACTGCTCTAAGCCCTCCTTTTAATTCGGTACATAGCAGAGTGAAAAAAAAAAAAAGTTTTTGTCGGATGTTACAAAGATGTAGTCACCTGTTGTGAACATGTCCTAACACAAGCTCTCGAGGCCCAAGTCACATATTGCAGATTAGTCCAGTGTCTTGTATCAGTCAGGGATTTCCTGCCCGTCTTCTATGATGGTACATGCCAGGCCCGCAGCTGTGCACCATCTGCGATCTAGTACGGGCAGGTGCTTAAAATGGCAGTCACTACATGCCCTCATCAGATCGTAGATGTTACACAGCTTCAGGCCTGGCAAATACCATCATGGGAGACAGTCCCTGAATCAGCGTTTGAAAGCCTAACCAAGAGCAGATCCTAAATTATACCAAATATAAACCAAAACAAAATGATGACTCAAAAATACTATCTAAAATTGTCAAAAATCCACTTTATTATAACAAATTTCACAAAACTGACACAATGCTTTCAATCACAGCTAAAAAAACTGTTAAAAATCATACATAGTACAAAAAAGCCGGAGAGTATGTCCCTTTAAAACTGGACAAAAAACAAAAAAACCACAAT